>CM049807.1:122788-147788 GCA_027422405.1 Ptychobarbus kaznakovi | reverse complement strand
CGTTACATGTAACTAGCTCCTTCCCAACACTGCACACAGAATATGTCCTATTTCACACGAATGTCCCTCAGTTTGATTCTCCAGCTGTATGAAAACAATAATAATCCTCTTAGAGAAGCTCTCAATCTCTCACACGGACACATCTGTCCTCATAATGAATCTCATCTGCAGAGACTCCATCAAACCATGTGAGAGCTGAAGAAGTCACTACAGCACACTCTTCTTTCTTAACACAGTCAAACACATTATTAATGAAGAGTGCTGCGTGGTGAACGCAACAGAAAACTGTTATAAGCACTTAACCTGGATTAATGCATTAAAACAGTGAAAATACCATACTCAAGAAACATTACTAATAAATCATTGTATGTACAGACAAGCAGATCCGAACAAACATGAAGTGAAGCAGAAGAGGTCTGAGGTGACCCCTGATCCCCCCCGACCCCTCACCCCTCACCCCTGGCGTCGGTGAAGATGTTCTCCACGCAGGTGGTCCAGAGGCCGGCGTGGAAGGCGGGGAAGATGAAGCGGTCGTCGCCGGTCTCCCAGGAGAAGGATCCGTCGGAGACGCCGTTGACCGGAGTGCACTGGAGCCGGCGCACCGCGGAGCACAGCGGCTTGGGCACCTTCTGCTGGCCCACGCACCAGTGTGAGGACGAGAGCGAGAGCACAGACAGCAGCAGAGACAGCAGCGTCTGCAGGAAGGACAGCCGTGGAGAGCGCAGCAGCGAGAGCACAGACATGCTGCGGAGACAATGAACACAGCTCGGACTCTGCCTCAACTACTGCTGCTTACAGCTGACCCGGACGAGCACTGACCTCCAGCAGCACTGGATGAGTCTCTCACACACACACACACACATATATATATAACACATACACTCACACACACATATAACACACACACACACACACACTCTCACACACACACACACACACACACACACTCACACACACACACACACACACACACACACACACACACACACACACACACACACACACACACACACACACACACACACACACACACAGACAGACACAGACACACACATATAACACGCATGCATATAACACACACACAGAAACGCGCTCTCTCTCACACACACACACACACACACACGCTCACTCTCTCTCACACACACACACACACACATAACACACGCATGCACGCTCACACACACACACACACACACATAACACACACACACACGCTCTCACACACACACACAGACAGACACAGACAGACACACACAGACAGACACACACACAGACAGACACACACATATAACACACACATAACACACACACAGACAGACACACACACACACACACACACACACACACACACACACACACACTCTCTCTCACACATGCACAAATACATATAACACACATGCACGCACACTCACACACACACAGACAGACACACACACACACACACACACGCATATAACACACAACTCACACACACACACCCATATAACACACAACACGCATATAACACACGCTCTCTCACACACACGCTCTCACACACACACACACACACACACACACACACACATATAACACACACACACACAACACACACACACAACACACACACACACACGCATATAGCACACAACTCACACGCATATAACACACGCTCTCTCACACACACACACACACACACACACACACACAACACACACACACACACACACACACACACACGCATATAACACACACACACACACACACACGCTCTCTCACACACACACACACAACACACATAACACACACACACACACACACACTCACATAACACACACACACTTATAACACGCACTCTCACACACGCACAGGATTAACCTGCGCTTTAATCTGTCAATCTGTTCACACACACACACACACACACACACACACACACACACACACACACACACACACACACACACACACACACACACACACACACACACACACACACACACACACACACACACACACACACACACACACACACACACACACACACACACACACACACACACACACACACACAGCAGCTGGATATAATATATTTAACGCAGAGCGGCTCATGATACACAGAACTGGTAAATAGTTTGGGATCAGCAGGTAATAATGTGTTTCTCCTGCTCGTCGAGGCTCGATCTCATAAAAAATACAGAAAAATACTGCAATTTAAAATAACTGTTTCTGCTTTAACATACTTTATTATATTCTGTTATTATATTAGTGTTGCTTTGGCTCAGTGGTAGAGCATTGCATTAGCAGCGCAGAGGTTGTGGGTTCAATTCCCAGGGAACACATACTAATAAAATAATGTATAACTTGAATTCACTGTTCAATTCACTTTGGATAAAAGTGTCTGATAAATGTAATTATATGAATGTGTCAGAAATCTTCTAACGCGTTGATTTATAATCAATGCTGGAAACAGCTGTGCTGGGTAATATTGTTTGGACCGCTGATATTTTTCAGGATTCTTTGATAAATAAAAAGCTAAAAACAACTGTTTATTCAAAATATAAATTTTGTGTTACAATATACACTACTATTAAAACATTTGGGGGAAGTACATTTTATTTTGATTAAATAAATGAATACTTTTATTCAGCAGGGATGTGTTAAATGGACAAAATGTAATAGTAAAGTTTTGAATTGTTAGAATATACAGGTGCTGGTCATATAATTAGAATATCATCAAAAAGTTGATTTATTTCACTAATTCCATTAAAAAAGTGAAACTTGTATTATGTATACATTCATTCCACACAGACTGATATATTTCAAGTGTTTATTTATTTTAATTTTGATGATTATAAGTGACAACTAATGAAAACCCCAAATTCAGTATCTCAGAAAATTAGAATATTGTGAAAAGGTTCAATATTGAAGACACCTGGTGCCACACTCTAATCAGCTAATTAACTCAAAACACCTGCAAAGGCCTTTAAATGGTCTCTCAGTCTAGTTCTGTAGGCTACACAATCATGGGGAAGACTGCTGACTTGACAGTTGTCCAAAAGATGACCATTGACACCTTGCACAAGGAGGGCAAGACACAAAAGGTCATTGCAAAAGAGGCTGGCTGTTCACAGAGCTCTGTGTCCAAGCACATTAATAGAGAGGCGAAGGGAAGGAAAAGATGTGGTAGAAAAAAAGTGTACAAGCAATAGGGTTAACCGCACCCTGGAGAGGATTGTGAAACAAAACCCATTCAAAAATGTGGGGGAGATTCACAAAGAGTGGACTGCAGCTGGAGTCAGTGCTTCAAGAACCACTACGCACAGACGTATGCAAGACATGGGTTTCAGCTGTCGCATTCCTTGTGTCAAGCCACTCTTGAACAACAGACAGCGTCAGAAGCGTCTCGCCTGGGCTAAAGACAAAAAGGACTGGACTGCTGCTGAGTGGTCCAAAGTTATGTTCTCTGATGAAAGTAAATTTTGCATTTCCTTTGGAAATCAGGGTCCCAGAGTCTGGAGGAAGAGAGGAGAGGCACAGAATCCACGTTGCTTGAGGTCCAGTGTAAAGTTTCCACAGTCAGTGATGGTTTGGGGTGCCATGTCATCTGCTGGTGTTGGTCCACTGTGTTTTCTGAGGTCCAAGGTCAACACAGCCGTATACCAGGAAGTTTTAGAGCACTTCATGCTTCCTGCTGCTGACCAACTTTATGGAGATGCAGATTTCATTTTCCAACAGGACTTGGCACCTGCACACAGTGCCAAAGCTACCAGTACCTGGTTTAAGGACCATGGTATCCAGTTCTTAATTGGCCAGCAAACTCGCCTGACCTTAACCCCATAGAAAATCTATGGGGTATTGTGAAGAGGAAGATGCGATATGCCAGACCCAACAATGCAGAAGAGCTGAAGGCCACTATCAGAGCAACCTGGGCTCTCATAACACCTGAGCAGTGCCACAGACTGATCGACTCCATGCCACGCCGCATTGCTGCAGTAATTCAGGCAAAAGGAGCCCCAACTAAGTATTGAGTGCTGTACATGCTCATACTTTTCATGTTCATACTTTTCAGTTGGCCAAGATTTCTAAAAATCCTTTCTTTGTATTGGTCTTAAGTAATATTCAAATTTTCTGAGATACTGAATTTGGGGTTTTCATTAGTTGTCAGTTATAATCATCAAAATTAAAAGAAATAAACACTTGAAATATATCAGTCTGTGTGGAATGAATGTATACATTATACAAGTTTCACTTTTTGAATGGAATTAGTGAAATAAATCAACTTTTTGATGATATTCTAATTATATGACCAGCACCTGTATGTATGTATATATATATATATATATATACATATATAGTAATATTTTGAATAAAAGCTATTTTTTCACTTGTTATTCATCAAAGAGTATCAGTAAATGCAGTAAAAGTCCTCTTCCTCTGTGGACTGAGTTATGTTTGCGTTCACTCTGAAGGGCTAACACGCATCTCCTTCTCCATTAACGGTAGATCAATTCGGCACTAAACTGTATGATAGCGTATGATATGGATAACGATGCTGTTTCAGGCTCGACGAGCAGAAGACTATTATACATGCATGTATCAGACATGACACACAAGCATTGATGAATTCTGTAATATTCTACAATATACAAATCCACACACTAGCTTTGGTTATTGATGAAAAAAAAAAGTTACGGTAGCCTATGACACCCCCGACTGTAAAGTGATCTGACGATAACGCTCATATTTGGGCTCTGAAGATATTTGGTGGAATGATTCAACACACACAGCAGCTTCTCCATTGTGTAACTGTATTCATGAGTCAGAAGCATATGGACAGTTGTCTAGTACATTGGTGATGTTTTTAAAATACTTTTTTTTTTTAAGAAAATCCACAGCGATTGTTCTGTTGATGGAGTTGTGCGCTTGTGCCCGAATTCTCCACCAAAAGCGTCCGGAATGTTTGCCTCAGTCGGCTGAAAGAAACGGCCGAGTGCTTCGGGATTCTCACGATGAACCCGGTTCCTAACGCAGTCCATCTGCAGCACAAAACCCTCGGAGGTGGAACATAAGAACACTTCTCAAAGGAAACACACACACACAGGCGATGTACGGGTGATCTCCATGACAACAGCGTCTCCGTGGCAACCGGTCAGCGATGTCATAAACGGCGGCTGGTCCTGGTACGGGGAAAAAAAACGCGCGGAACTCTCAAGGCTCTCGGTCTAAGGATAAAATACTGAGTAAAAAAATAGCAAGGTTTAAAATAACGATAATACGAGATATGATAAAACACTACATATAACTGGTGTAAATACACGGCCTCTCTCTCAGTTCTGCTGTTCCCGACAGATAACAGACGAAAGGCAGCTCCCTCGGACAGAGCAGGTGATGAATGAGTGATTAGTGTTCTTCAGAGAACGTCTCTGCTGGGGGGGGGGGGGGTTTGATCCCAATCCTCATCCTCGCTCCGACTGCTCCGGACACGCCACCGCCGATCCAGGCTTGACCGCTCTGCTGCTCTGTCCGAACACAAGACACACGGACGGACGTCAAACAACACTCAAGCTGAAGCACGACTACAGACAAGACAAATCAAATAGACACTGATGCATATTACTTATCAACAATTACGTTTTGATGTAGGACATTTACAAAATAGCTTCATGGAACCTTACTTAACGATTTTTGACCCATACATTGTATTGTTGGCTATTGCTTCAAATATACCTTATGACTGCATTTGTGCTCCAGGGACACAGATATATTTAATGTTATGTCAGCATCTTAGGCTATCTTCATGGCAAAAACAATAAAAAAATACAAGTATAACAAATACAATAAAAGCCAGCAAACAAACACACACAAGTTACATCACACAAGAGTTTTTTTACATCAACATATGATACAAATTGTAAAACTTTTTCTGGCTAAACTATACTAAATAACACTTTAAGTGAGTTCATGAAAGCGTGTTTTACATGCATTAAATGCTGGACAGTCCAATACAATCTTATTTAAAATCTCTTGTTTTCTAGTATAAATATCTAAACATTCTTGAATCAAAAGCCTTCAAGAATTTGACTACTTCAGTCATTTCCATGAGCACAAATCTTAATGTCATGATATTCTAGGGAATTGTGTGTTTTTCTGTTTTTCTAACACAATGATTCATCTGTGTATAAGGCAAGGTGCATAAAAAGAAATGACTGATCGAGTCTTGACTGGTCTGCAGAAACCTCTGGAGTGACTTTAAGAGCCAAAAAATCATCACCAAACACCAGTGACTTGTACATACACTATGTGGACAAAAGTGGAAATGTGGACTCTTTAGAACAGAAAAGGGCACTTCCAAAACTGTGGCCACAAATATAGTTCATGTATATAAATAATGGCATTTCTATCTCTGTTGCAACAGTTTTGGAAGTGTCTAAAATGACTGTATACCATAAGTCATTGGTGTTTGTTGATGAGTTTTTGGCTCAATTCCAGCATACACACTGAACTGGTTTGTCCATGTTGTTTTTGTTCATTGTATGAATTTGGAAGCCAGAATGTGAATCTATCGACAGAAACATCCATTAGCCAAACGCTGTCTATTTTGCGCGAGGCTATTTATAACAAACCATATTACAGATGCCAAAACTATGAAGCTTAAAGGATAAAATTCTAGAAAACTATAGACTACTCACTTTACGGTTTGCAAATGTGACCGACTTTCAGCAAACACTGCTGCGTCTACAGCTCGTTAGAACGTAGCATTTAACGAACCTGATCAATATAGAAGAATTCACTTGCGCATATCAGTTCCTGAGAAGATGCTGGAAAACCAAAGAACGTGCAGGGCTTTTCTGAAGAACCTTGTGCAGGCAAACTATGCGCTCATTTTAACGAGCGAAAACTGCATTAGCGACTTACGTTTGATAAGAAACGAAGTCTCATCTTTTAGATAAAGTCCATTTCTTTCAGGAAATTCAACCAATTAGAGGTGGCGTGACAGATCTGTGTATAAACGCATCTGTTTATGTGATCATCCCGTCCTGTTTACTACTAGTTATAGCAATAAATAAACATGGATGAACATCTCATGCCTCATGTGATCACTCAGTCAAGTGTTTACACTGCCGGAAGATGTCAAAAAAAGAGGTCATGTAGCATTTGGTTTAGTTCAGGAATCCATCAGTATCTATAGCTTGTTAGTCGTAGGTACGTACAGAACCGTCATGTTTGTGTACCGTTACAACCCCTAGTACCTGGATTTGGTATTTTAGTGCTACGGTCTCACAGAAATTACGAGACATTTAGGCTCCATGAAAAATAAAATGCCTTGGTGCTTCTTGACATTTCCATATTAGATGTGAAGTCTCGTTCTCTTACCTTATGCTTTGGACACCTCAGAGAAAAGTTGTCTTCATTTAGAGAGCAATCTAGATTGAGGTCAGAAAAAGAAGGATTTAGCACAGGCTGTCAGTGCTTTATTAAAAGCGATGGTGGTCTCACCACGTCTCACCTGCTTCTATGGCACAAAGGTAGTGGTACCTCAGCGTGCAGCCTTTACTGTAGCAGCCGAGTGTGGAGCCCACCTCCTCACAATTAGAGCAACTCTGAGGAGTGCAAACGTCACAAATAAACTAGTGTCCGTATACTTCAGACAAGTCACGTATCTTCACTAGTGCTGTCAATCGATTAAAAACATTAATTAATCAGTTTCTTTCCTAATTAATATCTTATAAAAGTATATTTAAAAGCTCATGTTTCGTATTGCAATAATTTAACATGCAATCTTCAAATGATTGTGTAAACAACAAAATGTCTGTTTAGTGGCATTTTTTTATGACTAAAGGCAAGTATCACTGATACCAATAATACTGATGTCTCTTTGAAATAGATTTATTTCCTAATATTTAACAATTAGTCATCCAACTAAATGAAAGCTATAATTTAACATGTATTAGACTTTAAAAAAATAACAACTTGTAATTTAAATGTTGACTGAGATTGTAATAGCACTTGCATACCATTGCTCTTTGGTTGGTTTTGATTGCTTACTTTGTCCTCATTTGTAAGTCACTTTGGATAAAAGCGTCTGCTAAATTACTAAATGTAATTTAAGTTAACGTAAAACAATTTTCACATAAACCCATTATAATAAATGTCATATTTAGCTACCTGAGCAGGAAAGTAAGATATACAGTGGTTACAGAAAGTATTCAGACCCCCTTAAATTTTTCACTCTTTGTTATATCATTTAAGTTCATTTTTTTTCCTCAATGTACACACAGCACCCCATATTGACAGAAAAACACAGAATTGTTGACATTTTTGCAGATTTATTAAAAAAGAAAAACTGAAATATCACATGGTCCTAAGTATTCAGACCCTTTGCTGTGACACTCATATATTTAACTCAGGTGCTGTCCATTTCTTCTGATCATCCTTGAGATGGTTCTACACCTTCATTTGAGTCGAGCTGTGTTTGATTATACTGATTGGACTTGATTAGGAAAGCCACACACCTGTCTATATAAGACCTTACAGCTCACAGTGCATGTCAGAGCAAATGAGAATCATGAGGTCAAAGAAACTGCCTGAAGAGCTCAGAGACAGAATTGTGGCAAGGCACAGATCTGGCCAAGGTTAAAAAAAATGACCAGAACCCTTCCTAGAGCTGGCCGTCCGGCCAAACTGAGCTATCGGGGGAGAAGAGCCTTGGTGAGAGAGGTAAAGAAGAACCCAAAGATCACTGTGGCTGAGCTCCAGAGATGCATTCGGGAGATGGGAGAAAGTTGTAGAAAGTCAACCATCACTGCAGCCCTCTACCAGTCGGGGCTTTATGGCAGAGTGGCCCGAGAGAAGCCTCTCCTCAGTGCAAGACACATGAAAGCCCGCATGGAGTTTGCTAAAAAACACCTGAAGGACTCCAAGATGGTGACAAATAAGATTCTCTGGTCTGATGAGACCAAGATAGAACTTTTTGGCCTTAATTCTAAGCGGTATGTGTGGAGAAAACCAGGCACTGCTCATCACCTGTCCAATACAGTCCCAACAGTGAAGCATGGTGGTGGCAGCATCATGCTGTGGGGGTGTTTTTCAGCTGCAGGGACAGGACGACTGGTTGCAATCGAGGGAAAGATGAATGCGGCCAAGTACAGGGATATCCTGGACGAAAACCTTCTCCAGAGTGCTCAGGACCTCAGACTGGGCCGAAGGTTTACCTTCCAACAAGACAATGACCCTAAGCACACAGCTAAAATAACGAAGGAGTGGCTTCACAACAACTCTGTGACTGTTCTTGAATGGCCCAGCCAGAGCCCTGACTTAAACCCAATTGAGCATCTCTGGAGAGAACTAAAAATGGCTGTCCACCAACGTTTACCATCCAACTGGACAGAACTGGAGAGGATCTGCAAGGAGGAATGGCAGAGGATCCCCAAATCCAGGTGTGAAAAACTTGTTGCATCTTTCCCAAAAAGACTCATGGCTGTATTAAATCAAAAGGGTGCTTCTACTAAATACTGAGCAAAGGGTCTGAATACTTAGGACCATGTGATATTTCAGTTTTTCTTTTTTAATAAATCTGCAAAAATGTCAACAATTCTGTGTTTTTCTGTCAATATGGGGTGCTGTGTGTACATTAATTAGAAAAAAAATGAACTTAAATGATTTTAGCAAATGGCTGCAATATAACAGAGTGAAAAATGTAAAGGGGGTCTGAATACTTTCCGTACCCACTGTATATGGAAATTTAATAGAGTTAAATGCACTAAATTCTAAATTAAATATAGATGAATCCTTAAAGCTACAAAAGTTTTTAATTTCCTTTTGTTCTGTGATGAACGCACATCACAGCAGCTGGTTATTAGGTTATTTGGATGCTATCACTTTAAGAGCTGCCGTTGCTAAACGTGACGTGGATCTGATATGCATCGTATTTTCTCACAGGACTTCACCTTTTATATATTTTGGCGCTTTAATATGAAATGTTATACAGCGCGCCAGCTCATTTGTGTGTGCAATTGAAGAGCATGTGCTACGATCACACAGCATAATGGCTGACGGGACAGGAACATTGTTTTTTATGGACACATGGCCTGACAACATCTCATTTGACCGCAGTTCACTGTTGTTCTACTGAAGCTCCCTCATCACCTGTAACCTTTCTGCGCTCATTAGACTCAAACCTGGCGCAAAGTTGGAGTGCGCATTAGATGTGGTCGTAAAGATGTTCTGCATCTTAATAAAGCATTTCTTGTCCAGAAAAAAGAGACCGAAGCAGCAGTTGTGAGTGGGGTGTTAAATAATTTTAACGCCATTAAACTGTAAAAACTAAATCGCTAATTCTGACAGCACTACTTTTAACACAATACAGCAAGCCAGCAAACTGCAGTGCTTTCCACTTACTGTATCTCTAGCACCATCTAGTGCCTCCTGAAGGCCATACAGTCTCCCATTGACCAGGTATACGCCACTGGTCCAAACGATGCAGCCCTCGTGCACCCACAGCTCCTCGGGGTCCAGAGGCACGAGTGGGAGCTGGGCCAGTTGGGCCATGGGGCCCAGAGAGTCCTGGCTGGGTGGTGGGGGCTGGAAGGGCAGGGAGGCTTTGCTGCTGATGGGGACAGTTCGAGGTAAATCTTCACTGGACTTATGTCTTCGTTTGAAGCGCGGATGGGATGTCAGTTTTCTGTGCTGGGGCCTTTGCTGTGTATTTTCGACATGCATCTGCTTCAGTATGATTTCAGGGCCCAGTTCTTGAGCTTTTGATGTGCCCAGCCCGCATGTCAGTTCCGCAGCTAGATCCCAGGTGTGAGCCGTTACCTTTGAGGCGGAGCTGCTCATCTTAGCATTCTGGAAAGGCATTTCTTCACCCATGCTGGGAGTGACTGTGCCAATGGTGGTGGCTGGGTACATTGGGTTTGTCGCTCGACTTACTGTGCAAACGCTATCAGTAGATGACTTGGCATTCTGAGGGTCCTGTAATGTCGTATCCTGGGGAGTCGTTTCTGTGGGAATGAATGTCATGCTGAAACCTGTGGTAGCTGCCCCATGGTAGGACAAGGTTTGTCGCACTTGAGGTTGATTCTTAGGGAGCTTGGCTGCATACTCAGCTGGGTAAAAAGGACCATAGAGATCCCCGAGATGTTTGTAGTTAGCCCATTTCTGGCAAAGGCAGCATATGAGGCGACCAGCTTGTCCAGTCTCCGATATCACAGGTCCTGGCAAAACATATCCAGATGTAGGAAGTGTCTTCCCTGACTGCAAGGCAGAGTCAACTGGCTCTGCAACCCAGTTTTCTTTTGTTCTTTCATTTTCCTTTTCTTTTCTCATAGGTTGAGATGACAAAGGGGTATTTAATGGGCCATCAACCGCCGAGGGACAAGCTTTGCCTCCACCTTTAGATTTTTCATCATCTGCATTAATGATTGTACAGACAGCCCCGATCTCTGCAATCTTTTTCTCCACATGTATGTAAGGAGCAAAAACATTACTCCTGGCATCTAATAATATTCCACATGGGCTGATGTTTCCCACACTGCTCGCCTGAGTGTCCAGCTTCTCTTTGGAAGCCATCCCTCTTCTTCTCTGATCGCCAGGAGTCTCGTTGTCCTCTTTCCCCTTTTTCTGTCTATGTCTAGCAGGCTTCACATCTAACTCCGGCTGGGTCTCCTCGCACTCTACATCCACTTTCACCACCTGGGTTTGAGCAGGAGGTGTCAAAGATGGACAGGGTTTCTGGTCAGGTGGCGTTGCCACTTGGGGCACTTCACTTGCAGTGTCTGGGATTGGGACAATCTGAGGTTCAGCTGTGGGTGAGGGAAGAGTAGCTTCAGTTATGCTTGTTTCTGCATTCTGAATTTGAGCTTGTGCACGTTTCTGCTTATTCACACTGCCCACTGGGCGACCTTTTTTCTTACCTGATGGAAAATAACCTCTGGGGACAATGCTTTCTGATGATTTAGACTCTGAACTTGTCAAACTGAGAGAAGTCATCTGGTGCGGAGCTGCTCTGGACAGAAGGTGGTGCCCAGGGCTCTGACTATGGTCAGTGGTGGTCCCATAGTAATCCCCACCTGGGTAATCATCAAAGCCCATGCTAGTCTCTTGAAGTTTCTGCCTCAGCAGGTTAGCAGCCGACTGCTCACCTCGTCGAGTTTCCAACTGTTGATAAGTGTTTGTGAACTGCTGTATGTCAGACAATGCAGAAGAAGATGGAGGAGGGGATCCCTGTACAGGACAAGGTAATGGAGGAGCTGGTGGAAGGGGTCCTAACAAAGTAAAATCATCCTTATCGCTTTCGCCCAAGGACCCTGAAGATCCAGCAGCACCTAATCCAAAGTCAAAATCTTTCGGCAAACTTCTGAGTGCACTAGAACTAGAAGCTGTTGCACCTGGTTTAAGGGTCTGAGAATCACAGGAGAATGCATCTTCAACTGCTCTGTATGGCATAAGATCATCTAAACTATGAGAATCATCAAGGTAAGATAAGCATGCCTCCTCTCCTTGAGGAACACTGGAAAATGATGTATCACCCTCGGGCACATCAGAGGTGTAATGAGATACATCACAGAAGTCAGATTCCATGTGACTATTGTTGAAGTCATTTTTTTTCACACCAGGAGTAATTTTCCGCACAATTGCCTCAAGTTTTAGACCATGACCCTTTCTTGGGGGCACAAACTTTGCTTTGCACTGAGGTGAATTAGTGCTGGATATAGAATTCTGTATTTTGGGAGATGGCAATTTTGGCTGAGTATCAGTACTGCCAGAACAATTGCTGGTTGCAAGTCTAGAATCAGAGTGAGATTGAGATAGTGGGGAGTGATAAACTGATCCTGATCGTTGACCTGGAACATCCTGATGTTGCCTCTTAGCTGGAATAGGAGAAATAAAAGATCTAACTCTCCTTCTCATGATTAAAGGCTTGGTTTCAGCCGATGCTCCAGTTTTGGTTGCTCTCTGCCCCAGCTGAATCCCTTGGTTAGTCTTACTAGTGTGCCCAGCAGGGCTAATAGCACCAACTGGAGCCAGTGAGTGGAAAGATTTGGCTGTGTCATCCGCACTCTTATCTGAAATGTCCTCTTCTCCAAGTTTGGGGCCAGCATTTGTGATTGGCTGAGAACCTACATGCTCACGAGGGTCTGTAGTGGGTTGTCTAGCTCCCTCTCTTTCAGGATAAGTGTCCCACATTTTCATGTCAATGTGTGAACCGGGACAAGAGTGCTGTCGAGATAGGTGATGCTGACTAGGCAGAATATCACTTGAAGCTTGGGATTTACACTTCTGTTCAGAAAGTCTCTGAGGAATGTGCCTGTCCATTCCTCTTAGCCTTTGTCTGTCAGGAGTCCAGTCTGGTCTCTCGTGAGAAGGTAAACTCTGTGGAAACACGTGTAACTTGTTGGTAGACAGTGTGGCTTTAGAATATGCTGATACTGTGTGGAATGGTTGATGAGGTGTAGGAAGGGAGATCATTTTTAGTCCATCCATGCTGTCACTGAAACCATATGATCTGAAACCATCAACAGCTTGCGAGAAAGACTGGTGCCTTGGTGTTGAGGACAAGGGATTTGAGGACATTTGCAAAATATATGGCAGGTTGTTGGTGGCTTCACTGTTGCCTTTGGCACTGCTGGTCTTTTCTATATCAGAATCAACATCTACAAGGGGATGAAGGGGCTTATTAGATTCCTTACAGGGTGGCGTGCTGCAGTAACCATCTGTGTTCTGACCTGCAGTTTCAGTCTTTAATGAATCTTCCTTGTTTTGTGCTTTCTTTGCTTTTATTTCTTCCTTGCAATGAGCACCTTCTTGCTCATTTGATCCAGATGAAGAAAATGGCTGCTGAATGACAGAGGGTCCAGAATGTCCTCTCTCTCTTTCTGGTGTTGTTCGTCGAGAAGGGGACACATCACAGATTACGGAGCGCCTTCCTGAGGATATCTGAGATTGAGTGTGACTGATAGGACCTACACCGCATGCCAATGGCTCAGCTTCCTGTAAAAGCAATTGTTCCACAGCGGAAGGAGAGGTACCATATCTGGATGGTTTTCTGTGCTGCAAAGAATAGTCAGCCAAGTTAATGTGCTTTGAAGGGACTCCTGTTGTGAGATCTAAAGACTGCTGCATGTGGGAGGACTGGCTGGGAGACAGACTGGTTTTGCCTTTTTCTAAAGAGACCCCATGAGTCACATTGGGCTTATGTGCTTCAGAATCCCAAGAGGGATGAGGAGGGCCTAAAACAATATCATTATCTGGTCCCTGATTTTGACTTGAATTTGGTGGTTTTCCAGAGGCCATTTGACTGAACTTTACATTAAGTCCACTTATAAGTTTTTGAGAGCCCAATGCATGTGAACTCAAATTTTCAACCATACTGTAAGGTAGTCTAGTTTGATAACGATGTTGCGATGTATCTTGAGGCTGTTGGTGAACACTAGATGTCTGGTCGGGACGGCCATAGCGTCTATCTAAGTGATGACCCTGGAGCACTTCTTGCAAAAGACTTGGAAATGATTGCTGAAACTGAGAACCGCTATCCTGACTTCTTGATACGATAGCCCTGCCCCCCTCCATAGCAAAAACGCTAATCTCCTTCCTGCCAATAGACCCATAGCTGGCCTGCAGCTGATGATAATTATGGCATCTATTTGTGCCCATACTACTCGCTAGTCCTAACTTTCCTTTGCTCTTTGCAGCATTATAATGTACCTCAGGATTACTGTATTTAAATGATCCTGGGTGGGACTGAATAGAAGGTTGAGAGTTTTGGCCAAATTCTTGTTTAGGGGAAATATCATTCTGTGACACATATGTTTCCATGCACATCTCCCCTTCTCCATTGTGATTTCTTGTCTCTCTTAAGACATTCACATCACGTTGGTCCCCAAGATTGCTGTGTTTGTTTAAGTAATGAGAAATTCCATAATGTGGAGATTTGGCTCCTGTGTGCTTGCTTGATTCAGTATTCACTTCAGATCGAGCAGAGACAATAACTCCAACACCCCCAACATTACGTTGCTCAGAAACATTCACATTTTTTCTCAGACTTTCAAATTGCTGTGCATCGGTCTCTGCTTCATCCTTTGTGGGTGGGACTGACAATCTGTTCTCTGAATTCTCTCTATCACAGGAAGGATCAGTATTTTCAACTTCGCTTTCTTCATCTTTTATCATTTTGATCTGGCATCCCTTCGTTCCACTATCATCATCATTACAAATGTCTTTTTCTGGCGCACAGTTTGGACGTGCTGATTGGATAGGAGATGGCGGAGCAGGGGGATATATTGGTTGTTTTGGGCTTGGTTCTTCAGAAGGATGAACTGATGGTGATGAAGAAGAGGAGGGAGTCAAGGCTTCTGGTGTCTTTGCTTGAGACAGTTGTTTTGAAGCTGTTGAAATGACTCCAGTGTTGACCTGGAGATCCAATACTTGTTGATTCGCTTCCGACAGCATCTGACTCTGTGATGATGGGAAGCTTTGTGGCTCAGATTCGTTGCTTGTTCCACTTGCCTGCCTAATTATCTTACGTTCTACTTGTTGATGCCCTTTTGCTTCTAGCATCTCAGAACTCTTTACATTCACTGAGGACTGACCGCTGGCGCTGGAATTTCCAGATTTGTTTTGGTTGACAGGTAAAGACTGAGATCCTTGCTGCACCTGAAGGTGATGTGCACCGTCTCTGTTCTTCTTCTGGGGCAGCACAGTGTCTGTTAGAATCATGTGCTGCACTGTATTAGGTAGATTCTCCACTTGAGAAGTCAGAGCATTGAGACTATTTAGACCAGGGTCCTGCAAGTGTTTGTCATGAAGATACAGGGAGCCATCTTCCCTTGGACCACCCCGAAGACTTAGTCCCATTCGGTTCTGACTCATGGCAGCATGACCGAACCCTGCACCGTGGTTCAAAACAGATGCTTTAGTGCCTACGCCGCTACCACAACTACTGATGCTGCTATTTGAATTGGGAGTGGGGCTCAGCTGAGGTACGGCCTGCAGAAGACGTCCATGGCTTTGGCTGCTGCGAGCATTTGAAACAGAGGGGTGTGACGATGGCTGCAGATGAGTAGCGGCACCGTTTCCTTCAGAACTCCCCATTAGTGGAGACGAACAGGAGCTGCAGCTCGGAGACTGCACGGCAGACGGAGCAGGAGAGGGATTCGATATAGGACTGAAGTTCTGCTGAATGTGAGCCTGTTGACTTTGGGAGTGTATAGGAGATTTGGTGAGGTCTTGAAAGGGGTGTGAAGGCAGAGCAGGGCTGGAGGACACAGAGGAATGGGGCAGTTTGGTGTGCAAGTGTCCTTGGTGCTGCATTTTGAGGGAGAGGTCATAACCTGCTCCAGTGCTGCTCGGACACTGGGAATGGGGGGCATGCTTGTGAATGGACTGAGATTGCGGTGAATATGCCGACGATGTGTAGCTTTGTCCCATATTCTCACAGCTGTTTGAAGCAGACGAACTTGCATGAGTATTTGGATTAGACTGAGTGGGAGAGTTATTCATTTTGGCATCCGTGCTGCTCGCATTGTATCTTTGCGGTGGGGAGTTATACATTCCAGTAGAGCCTGAGACAGCATTAAGGGGGGCGTAGTGTCCAAACTGAGGGGGGATTCTGTTTCCAGAAAGTGGGTATGTCCGATGATGTTGACCTTGGTGCAATCCTTGATATTTCTGGCCATGCTGCCGTTGATGCATCTGAGCACCAGATTGTACTGAAGCAGCATGAGCCAAACTGTATTGTTGGGAAGGAGAAAATGAACCAGCGCCACTGCTATTACTACTCCCAACTGCAGAGGCACTGCCGGAGCCGTAATCCATAGAATAGGGAGAAATCATTCCAGAGGAGGACCCTGAACCAGATAGGTGGTACTGATGAGGCGCATGTCCTTCCACGTTTGAGTATCTAAATCCTGCACCATACGCTGCTCCGCCTCTTCTGCTTCTTTCTCGTCCACTCACGGAAAAATAATAATCCACACTGTCCTTACGGTAAGAGCTCCCTCCTCCTTCTCCACTGTGAGCGTTTCCCGGCGTCATCTCTCCAGTTGTTCTTCTAGATCCATAGCCGTGTATAGGAGGATGGTGTAGAAGATGCTGTTGGCTCCGCACTTGCAGGTGCTGTCCGTGACTCTGCAGGGTAGGTTGAGCTTGCTGTATAGCCAAATATTCCTCTGAGTTTCTGGGAGAGATCTGAAGGTCCGAAGGCTGGGATTGATATGGGGAACGGACAACACTTCCTCCCCGGCTAAACCCCGGGTGAAGAGGAACAGGACTGTTGGGAAAGTTCTGCATTTTTGTGTGTAGAGTTCTGCAAAAAGCTGCTATTAGCAACCCTTCTTTATCAATAGGATCCAAATGGCAAACTGGAATGCTTAGTATTAGAAATCTAAACTCACATCTGTAGCAGCAATATAAGAGGTCCCAGCAAATGTCTTAAGTGAGATTTAGAAAGCCAGTAGATTCAATTTGCTGCTTTGAGTTAAAACGTAAAAACAATGTGAAGATGGGAAATGCAGCAGCCACACATTCATTCACAGAAACGGTGTCACAAATGCCACTACGTGGTTTGGCACAAGATCCGAAGATCTCGTAAATCGAAGGTTTAGTGTTATCACAAAATGTCTATTAGCCAAGAGGTAAAAATACTCCACCAAAATAGCAACTCAATTAAGTTTCATCAAGAGAATGTCAATATCTTGATTCTGTAGTGTGAAATATATCCTTGCCATTTGGTAACTGTGCGAACGGATGTGGATAGCAGCCATGCAGTAGAATTATAATAGTTCAGTAACAGGTTTGCTACAGACAAACAAAAAACAATCTTTCTCCAGTTGGCACATGTATTCACTGACACTGAAAACAGCTTGAGAAAGATCAATACTTCAAGATCATGACTTTTCATATTTCCTGTGTAACAGGGATTTTCGGCACAAGCTCAAGCCAGGTTTCACGAAGATCTTTGCCAACAATTTGTTTCCAGCTGTATCCAAACATTTGTCTTTTCCCATGTTAGTTACTGATTCCAGCAAGTTTGTTGTTTTCTTTGATCGTCCAATCCTTGCCCGTTACTGTAAGGTGTTTTTAAGTGTAGCTGGTCCTAGCTCCAGGTTTTTCGTGGTCAGTCCATGTCATCCGGTTGCTCTTTTAATCAGATCTTCTCAATATGATAGCGGTTTCTCTCTCTGGAAGCTTGAGATGTTCTGAAAACAGAGCGAAAACACAGCACATATTGAGAACTTTGCTTTAGTGTTACATTCATATTTTTAACAACTGAATAACATCCCAAGTACACTTCGTCTGAAGGCTATTCGGCTGTAGTCAGTCTACAAACAAACATTAAAATGGTCATGAAATCCTAAATCTCATTTTCTGAGAAGTTAAAGGGGTACTCCACCCAAAAAAAAAAGAAAATTCTGTAATCATTTACTTGTTCTCAAGTAGTTCTAAACCTGTAAGTATTTATTTGTTCTGCCGAACACAGAGGAAGATATTTTGAATAAAGTTTGGGACACCATTGACTTCCATAGTAGGAAAAGAAAATACTATGGACGTCAATGGTGCCCCAGAACGGCGCTGTTTCCCACATTCTTCAGAATATCTTCCTTTCTGTTCAGCAGAACAAACACATTCATACAGGTTTGGGAGGGCGAGTAAATGACAGAATTTTCCTTTTTGGGTGAACTGTCCCTTTAAATAACTTACGCTGTCTGACTATAACACTACTGCCTGATTTTGCTCCATTTCATCTAGAAAAATAGTTCCAAATAAAGTCACCGCTAAGCGCTGCGCATCTCCACGCAAACACAGCGGTGTTTCATTCACGAATGGTGGACTTAGTTGCATTTTTAACATATCATTTCAATTTAAATAATTACATTTTTCTATATTCAAAATGCTATTTAAAACATTAATCTCAATATGAAATGAATTGCACTCGTGCCACCTCTGAGCCTCATTAAATGTCCCTACAAGCCACTTTTGTGTTCTCCTATGCCATGTCTGTAGTACAAATACATTTTTTATTTGATTATTAAATTCTATATATTATAGTTGCATTTTTGGGTGGGCCGCCACAGCTGGAAGATATCTTAGAGGAAACACTGGACTATATGGATTATTTGCTTGTGGTCCTGAAGAAAGGATCTTCTACAACATTATATTAATGTTTCTCCAAACATCATCAGCACAGTAGGTGCATGCATAACGGCACTTATACAGCCATGCATTTGACCATGATGCAATGTGAATGGAGAGAAAAGTAATTAGGTCTTTGTTTCTCCTGCTTAATGCAGCAGCTAGAGTTTAGGATTGTGACGGTGAGGAAATTTTCCCACCGGTTAATCGACGTGTTTTCACACCTATCACTGTGGTTGAGGTGGTGGTGGTGGGGGGGGGGGGTCGTTTGAGTTTTCCCTCTTTTCCTCGCTTTTGTTTAGTTTTAAATAGCCTGTAAGCGCTGTGCACGTCTTACTTTGACTTTTATATCAGTGGCAATTCGGCATCAAGCAGTTGATTGTTTTTTAGTTATTTTTAGTTTTCCCTCTTTCCCTAACTTTCCTTTGCTTAATTAAATAGCTCATAAAAGCACGCATTTTACCTTCACTTTGAAGAAATTAAATTTGCAATAACAAAATACAACTTAGAACATCGAACTTTTATTAACAAAACGATTAAAAATACACCATGCTATATCCCTAATATAAAATTACAAATAACGTACACAAAGTTTAAATATACAAAACTAAATATCAGTTAAGAACGAGGAACAACAATTATGAAATGAAGAACGTTTATTAGCAAAAAATGAATAAGAAAGTTTGCAGGGACGGCATACATCTTGATGTAAAATAATGGGAAAAAATCACACTGGTTAAATAAAAATCAGCAAATACTGTGGAACCAAATAAATGAGAAACTAATGTTTTAATGTTTTTTTTATATAAACATCACTTAGATCAGAGATGCCCAAGCGGTCGATCGCGATTTAGGTCAGGTTCTCAACCAGGGGGGGAAAGAGATAAAACTACAATATAATATATCCACTAATATTATGACTCGCATGTTAAGTAATGTAACAAATATATATAGGCTATAAATAAATAACAGTAACACCTCTCTACGTATTCTGTGTTTCGGAGCAGCAAACCGTTTCTCATCGTGTGTGAATACAGACTGAACGGTGGCTCAGAACAGCTGTATGAGCGCATGATACGCAAACTACAGCTCTCGGATGGATAAAAGAAGCCAGTGTCACACTAGTAGCCACAAGTTTTGATGGACGACTATTGTAATCAAGGTAAAGCTGATTACAGTGACATGATCGTGCATTAGGCGCGCGTTATGTCCGTTATAAATGATGTGCAAACGAACCGTGTATGTGCGCTCTCGATCACTCTAACATCATATTTCTGCTTGAATACAGCTCAGTATATTCACGTAGTTGAATACAGCAAGTGTTTTATAACGGATGCTCGCGTGTGTTGTAGAAGTTTGTGAGGATCAGTGGTGTTTGTGCATCAGACAGCTTGTTCTTACAGAGGAACTATTTACTGATGGCATCGTGAATAGTGAATAATAATAAAAAAAGAGTCATCTCTCTTATTCATGTGATAAATTAAATCTGATCTGTGATGCAGCGGTCTGCGCGGGACTGTTTTTTTGGTTTACAACAACAAAAAATACAAATTAAGCTCAGATGAGCTTTATTTGTCACATACACAATTATACAGAGTATAATGAGGAGTGAAATGTGTTCTCTGCATTTAACCCATCCAAGTGCACACACACCTGGAGCAGTGGGCAGCCGACATTGCGGCGCCCGGGGAGCAGTTAGGGGTTTGGTGCCTTGCTCAAGGGTCTCACCTCAGTCGTGGACACTTCCTGCCAGAGCCAGGATTCGAACCCACAACCTTAGGTTACCTCGGGTTTCAAGTCCAACGCTCTATCCATTAGGCCACGACTGCCACAAGGTTTTATTCTGCACTCACCTGCTCCCGCGATATATTCACTGTTTGTTCACATTTCTGATGAAAGGCTAACAAATAAAAGTCTAGTCTGCACAATTTTATTTATTTTATTCATCTTGTCAAGAGTCTTGAATTTATTGACAGAAAAATGTCAATAACATTTTGCTGCCAACACGGAGAAAGTGTCACAGAGAGAAAAAAAAAGTTATATAAAAATTGTAATCCTTATTTTTATTCGTTTTGTCAGGATACAATTCGTTTAGGCCAACATTCAGCCTACAACACAATAGGAAAAAAATGTAGATTTAGCCTAATAGCTATTGTATTAGTCTTGTCAAAATACTAAATTCATCTTGCTGTTAACACAGTGAAAAGTGCAGCAGAGAAAAATAAATTAATTCGACACAGTCTGTCATTTAAAATGATAGGATAAGCATAATACAAAAAAAAAGAAAAAAGGAAAGATAGTAGGGATGCACCGAATATTCGGCCACTGAAAATTTTAGGCCGAAAATGGCCCAAAAATGCATTTTCGGTTTTCGGCCGAAATACTTTTATCACCGAAACAATACGGCTGAAATGTTGTGATGATGCAAACAGAAACCGCGATCTTCCCGTGCTTGTCTGAAGCAACATGTCTGCGGTGTGGACGTATTTCAGTATATCTGAGAAAGACCCACGGACAGCAATTTGCAAAACATGTAATGCCGAAATTTCAAGAGGGGGTGCATCTGCAAAGACTTTCTCCACGTCGGGTTTAATTTATCACCTGAAATCCAAACATTCAGATCGCTACGCTGAATATGAGAGGAACACGGCACAGAAAAGGAAAACGCCTCCGAGCACGCCCACTCCGTCTGTGGCGGACGTTTTTGAAAAGGCAAGGAAGTTTCCCAGTGACATATGGGCTATGACAGTCTTTGTTTTGATACACTATTATGTTGAAGGTCTACAGAGAAAATATTGTTGCATCTTTAAGCAGTTGCACTTGCTCTGAATGCACTTTCTTGTAGTAGTCCTACAGAGAAACTTTTAAATGAACCTAAATGCACTTGCAACCTTTCAGCAGGCCAGTAGAAGTTAAACATTCTAGCATTGTGCAAGCATCAGCTTTAAACCATGACAGACTTGAATGTTGAACACTTTCGTTACCATACAGCTATAAACTAGATTAATCAATGCATGCTGATTAACTTTTATCATAATGTTGTATCAAAAAAAAAAACGAGAAAGTTGCGACCAGTGGGAAGAATGAGTAGAGCCCTGAATGACTTGATCAAGAACGCATGCAGCTTGTAAGCTTGTAAATGAACATTAATAATAATAATAATAAAATTTATTCTTAAAACAGCAAATTAAATTAACAATAATAACAAAATAATATTAATCTCTATAACTTTTTTTCAATATCTTCTGAGTTCAATAGGAATTATGGAACATTCTTTGTCATCGTTTGTAACCCATTCTTTGTACAACAAATTATTAAAAGAATAACAACCTGAGCAAGCTGCAGAAACAACAAGCGAGCTCAACATGCCCCATGCTTAGTTCTGGTGAGTTAACTAAACTTCGATTCATATTTCTTTAGACATTGTTTTTCGGGTAAGAGCGTGGATATAAACGCACTTGTCCAAACGCAACTTGTTGAATACTGTGTTTGTTGAAACGGATAGGTTGTAACAGCAAATTAGGATGTAATTAATATTATTTGACGATTTGTTAGGCTACATTTATAATAACAACTTTTTAAAGTGAAAAATAAAATATGCTTTTTCTTCTTCCTGACCCGACCATTCCCGCGAATCCAGAATCTCACAATTACATTTCCTCTACTGAAAGATAATTTATTGTAGGCTATTTATTTTATTCGTCTTGTCCAGAATCAAATTAGTTTTACATTTTGTTGTCAACATAATAATGTGTCGCAGAGAGAAAAATAATAAATAATATGTTTTGGGTATGTATGGCATGTTTTAATTATTATTTTTTTTACCCTACTGCAATGTAAAATAAATAATAAATAACCACTAAAGCTGCAAACGCAGATTAAGTGTACAAGCCTGAAGTGACCATGGGTAGATTTGGGAGAATCCTCGGTGAGCAGCGCTAAACAGCAGGTGTGCACAGCTATTAGTATTCAGGGCTTAATCTGAACAAACCCGGTCCGGATCAGCACCTCCGAACTCCATTCTCATTTGGTGAGGGACGGTGCTTTGCAAGTGATGTAAAACACCGGTATAACCGTCATCACATCTATCGCGGCAAGCCTACTAGAGTTCTATCTGGAACCAGGATGAATGACCATATTAGCCGGTTGCTCTTTAACCTGGCTTACACGTAAATAACATTAATTCAACTCTGTTAAAGGCTGCATTAAGTAGGTCAACCTGAACCGGGAACATATCCAAGAACAATGGAGTTGAGAAACATTCAGACATAAAGTGTTGTTTGCATGTTGAAAGAGTACTATGAAAAAGTGTAAAAGTACCATACATTAGTGAAATTTTTACTTAAGTACAAGTAAAAGTATCAGTCTAAAAACATCTACTCAAGTAAAAGTAACTCATTTAAAATTTACTCAGAGTAAAAATTACTGTTACATTTAACAATGACGAAAAAATGGGATAGACCAAAGGTGTCAAACTCAGTTCCCGGAGGGCCACAGCCCTACACAGTGTAGATATAACCCTAGTGTAGATGTATCGTTAAGGTTTTAACGGTATTACTACTCTTATCGATACTGCTTATCGATCCGGTACTTTATCGGTATTCTTATCGGTACTTTTTGTAGTATATCTTGCATTCACTACATATATATGCACATATGTATGAAATATATATTTCTATGATAGATTAGCAGCTTAATTAACATGGCTTTATATTCTGAAATGTTAAATAAATATTTCATTAAATAAATATAAAACATCAATTTGTAAATGCACCAGTGTGCAGGCATTTTTAGTGTTTTATATACATAAGATAAGATAGAGTAAGAACATGAACAAAGAAACAAAGTTAAATAAACTGACAAATATACCATTTGTCATACCATAAAACAAATGTACAAATGTAAAAAAACAAAAACACAGTGCTTTCATTTATCTATGGTGGTCTACTAACATTAATGTTCAGGTAAATAATAGCTACAAAATAAATCTAAAAGTGATCAAATATAAATGAACACTGCATAGTTTTCACTGTATATATTGATAGATTAATGCTTATTAAAGCTATTACTTTATTCAGATTAAGAGCTGTGAGTGATTTTCTCTTTGTGTTTTGTTCTTTGATTAACATTATTGAAGCACCAGTCTGTCACTAAAACAAAATATTGACACACAATTTTCTCCCAACTGTTCTCGTTCACTTTGAGATATAAACTGTTTTAAGTAAATACTCTTTCCAAGCCGTCCATTTTTACATATTGTGTGTGTATTTGATCGTTTGGACGCGCCTGAAGCTCAAAGTGTACTTTGCTTGTCTGTTTTGGAGCGCGCACACACACTTCAGCTTGAGGAACAGCGTCTCTCGTGTGGATTGTACTTTCAACGTTTTATTATCAAACATGTCCAGCAATTTAGTAACTGTAAAGACGGCATTTTACAACAATCGACAGACGATTGATCTGATTTTGACGTTAAGGTTTGGTCAGGGAGGAACGAATGCGCGCCGCTGTGAAGAGAAGGACGTTGTGCTAGAAGAAACACGGCTATAATCTTTAGAAGTAAAAAAACATTAAATAAACTTAGTTTAACATAACAGCCACAGGCCTAAAGTGTAAGCATGTTTTAATGGTTAGTTCTCTTTTATCATAAACGGGGCTTTCATGTTGTGCGTGCTGAACGCGATCTCGCTTCTGATTTGGGAATAGCGAAAATACATCATAGACAAGAGTTTGAATATTATTGCATATAAAAACAGCTGGTGACTCTGGTGAGATAGAATTTGCAAGATAATGTGTATATATATATAGCAATAATAAATGTATGTGTGTTTTCTTAATTTCTCCACTACCGATAACAGAACCGTTAACGTCAGAGCTTATCGATACTCCGGGCTTTTAT
>CM049807.1:112788-117788 GCA_027422405.1 Ptychobarbus kaznakovi | reverse complement strand
AGTGGATGGGTGCCGTCACATCACAGTAATCAACATCTGGAGAAGACCAAACGTCACACGGAGCGCAGTGCATTCTGGGAAATAAGCACCATTCATCGTTAGATGCTAACATGCTAGCTCGCGTCCGGGTGTCATCATAGTCTTAGTGAAAAGAATGGTTAGCACACTTGTCTAAGCATACTACTCTGAAACATGCGCTGCCTATGGTTTCACTGAAGAACTAGTGTGCAGTATGCAGTCAGCTAACGTGTGATTTGGAACACAGCCGATGACTCGCTGGTGAAGTCTCCACCTGCTGGTGTACTAATGAGGGACAGCCAGCGCCCATGCTGCTGAAAGAGCCCTGGGTAGAGTTAAATTACACTAATTGATCACTAACGAATCAGGCAATAGTCACCATAAGAAGGTGAGCGAACCCGATTCAGTCCATCGTTTATAGCTGACAGAAATCAGCTAATAAACTAACTACGAATATAATATTAATTAACTAAGAGTAGGTGAAGAAGTCGTTATGTATCTTTATGATGAGATATATTCAGCTGTTATAATGTTAAGCAGTGTATTAGCAGTTAGTTAGTGTGCTACGGGTTCAGAGAAGTGCATAGGGCACAAGGGACTATCTATCTATCTACCTCTCTCTCAATCCAATTCAAAGTTGCTTTATTGGCATGACTGTAAATGATAATATGGCCAGAGCTTAGTATACATGTACAAAAAGATAAAATAATAATAATATAATAATTAAATGTTCATCGCATTAATAGAATGGAATATTATAACATCTTAAAAGTATTAAACTGTAACAAACGTGTGAACGTTTGATACAACAGTCTCTAACTTACATAAAAGCATGCATACTGGATCACTGTGGTGGACAATAACACACATGCAGGTCAGACACGATACACACTCACCTGCTGTTTCTCACACACACACACACACACGCACGCACGCACGCACGCACAATCGCACACACAGACACACAGACACACACACACACACACACACACACACACACACACTCGCACACACACACACACAGACACAGACAGACACACACACACTCGCACACACAGACACAGCACACACACACACACACACACACACACACACACACACTCGCACACACACACACACACACACAGACACACACACACACACACAGGCACACAGACACAGACACACACACACACTCGCACACAGACACACACACACACACACACACACTGCAGTACAGTGCAGTTCTCTGAGTGTCCTGCGGAGGTCAGTGTCGTACAGCTCTTCCTGGCGTGTGTCGTGCACTCGTTGCCTAGTGACCGCGTCCCCCGGCCTGAGGACAGCAGTGCTGGCACGGAGCGGAGGCTGAGAGCGTTTCACAGGTGCATCTGGTGTCTTCGGCGCTCCATCGCCTCTGAAGCACACAGAGCCACGCAATCACACGCGTGGTGTGTGTGTGTGTGTGTGCCATGGCAACCGCTCGCTCCAGGCCTCCATCAGCATCCTCATCGACTCATGTACATCTGGAGATGAATTACTGCGCGCGCTGAGTGGACACTCGGCTTGAAAAACATCTGAACTCAAACACGGTTATTATGTAACGCAGACGCAGTCGGCAGCTTTATACAGCGTTTGACTGAATCATAGACTGCATTAATGTATGTATAAAGGCGTGGCCACATTCATCGCGGTTGTTGTATGGATGACAGTAATAATAGTTAATTTGATCTGCGTCTCAACTACTCAGACAGCACAAGTACATCTGCTAAAGATCTGATAAACGTCTCAGAAGCAGTTTTACATGCATTCTAATGAATCTCTATCTGACCGGAAACGTCTTAGAGACGTATTACAGATGAGCAAACACCCTAAAAATACGTCTTGAATATGTAAATGCAGACATCAAATAGACGTGTTCCTGTGGCTCAGTGGTTAGAGCATTGCGTTAGCAGAGCAAAGGTTGTGGGTTCGATTCCCAGGGAACACACATACTGACAATAAATGTATAACCTGAATGCACTGTAAGTTGCTTTGGATACTAAGCGTCTGATAAATGTAATGTAAACAATGTAAACGTCTCTGAGATGTACATGAGCGATTAGTGCTTTACTGTCCCGGTGCTGGTTCTGTAGGACTTAATGGTGCTGGTGTCCTCAAATGCTAGTCTGGAGCCCTGCGATGGTTCTCGAAGTCAGAATATGTTAGAATAATGTTGTACATGGTATATTTTCACCGCAAAACAATAAGAACTGCTGCAAATATCTGAAAAAAGTCCTGTGAAATCTGGCTAATCTAGCGTGTGCTGAGCTGCGGGGGTAATATTGTGTGTTATTAGCGTGTGCTGAGCTGCGGGGTAATATTGTGTGTTATTAGCGTGTGCTGAGCTGCGGGGTAATATTGTGTGTTATTAGCGTGTGCTGAGCTGCGGGGTAATATTGTGTGTTATTAGCGTGTGCTGAGCTGCGAGGGTAATATTGTGTGTTATTAGCGTGTGCTGAGCTGCGGGGGTAATATTGTGTGTTGCTGATTAGTGTGTTATTAGCGTGTGCTGAGCTGCGGGGGTAATATTGTGTGTTATTAGCGTGTGCTGAGCTGCGGGGTAATATTGTGTGTTATTAGCGTGTGCTGAGCTGCGAGGGTAATATTGTGTGTTATTAGCGTGTGCTGAGCTGCGGGGGTAATATTGTGTGTTATTAGCGTGTGCTGAGCTGCGGGGTAATATTGTGTGTTATTAGCGTGTGCTGAGCTGCGAGGGTAATATTGTGTGTTATTAGCGTGTGCTGAGCTGCGGGGGTAATATTGTGTGTTATTAGCATGTGCTGAGCTGCGGGGTAATATTGTGTGTTATTAGCGTGTGCTGAGCTGCGGGGGTAATATTGTGTGTTATTAGCGTGTGCTGAGCTGCGGGGGTAATATTGTGTGTTATTAGCGTGTGCTGAGCTGCGAGGGTAATATTGTGTGTTATTAGCGTGTGCTGAGCTGCGGGGTAATATTGTGTGTTATTAGCGTGTGCTGAGCTGCGAGGGTAATATTGTGTGTTATTAGCGTGTGCTGAGCTGCGGGGGTAATATTGTGTGTTATTAGCGTGTGCTGAGCTGCGAGGGTAATATTGTGTGTTATTAGCGTGTGCTGAGCTGCGGGGTAATATTGTGTGTTATTAGCGTGTGCTGAGCTGCGGGGTAATATTGTGTGTTATTAGCGTGTGCTGAGCTGCGAGGGTAATATTGTGTGTTATTAGCGTGTGCTGAGCTGCGGGGTAATATTGTGTGTTATTAGCGTGTGCTGAGCTTAATATTGTGTGTTATTAGCGTGTGCTGAGCTGCGGGGGTAATATTGTGTGTTATTAGCGTGTGCTGAGCTGCGGGGGTAATATTGTGTGTTATTAGCGTGTGCTGAGCTGCGGGGTAATATTGTGTGTTATTAGCGTGTGCTGAGCTGCGGGGTAATATTGTGTGTTATTAGCGTGTGCTGAGCTGCGGGGGTAATATTGTGTGTTATTAGCGTGTGCTGAGCTGCGGGGGTAATATTGTGTGTTATTAGCGTGTGCTGAGCTGCGTGTGCTGAGCTGCGGGGGTAATATTGTGTGTTATTAGCGTGTGCTGAGCTGCGGGGGTCGTGAGCTGTAATATTGTGTGTTATTAGCGTGTGCTGAGCTGTAATATTGTGTGTTATTAGCGTGTGCTGAGCTGCGGGGTAATATTGTGTTTATTAGTGTGCTGAGCTGCGGGGTAATATTGTGTGTTATTAGCGTGTGCTGTGTAATATTGTGTGTTATTAGCGTGTGCTGAGCTGCGAGGGTAATATTGTGTGTTATTAGCGTGTGCTGAGCTGCGGGGGTAATATTGTGTGTTATTAGCGTGTGCTGAGCTGCGGGGGTAATATTGTGTGTTATTAGCGTGTGCTGAGCTGCGGGGTAATATTGTGTGTTATTAGCGTGTGCTGAGCTGCGGGGGTAATATTGTGTGTTATTAGCGTGTGCTGAGCTGCGAGGGTAATATTGTGTGTTATTAGCGTGTGCTGAGCTGCGGGGGTAATATTGTGCTGAGCGTAATATTGTGTGTTATTAGCGTGTGCTGAGCTGCGGGGGTAATATTGTGTGTTATTAGCGTGTGCTGAGCTGCGAGGGTAATATTGTGTGTTATTAGCGTGTGCTGAGCTGCGAGGGTAATATTGTGTGTTATTAGCGTGTGCTGAGCTGCGGGGGTAATATTGTGTGTTATTAGCGTGTGCTGAGCTGCGGGGGTAATATTGTGTGTTATTAGCGTGTGCTGAGCTGCGGGGGTAATATTGTGTGTTATTAGCGTGTGCTGAGCTGCGGGGTAATATTGCGTGTGCTGAGCTGCGGGGGTATATTGTGTGTTATTAGCGTGTGCTGAGCTGCGGGGGTAATATTGTGTGTTATTAGCGTGTGCTGAGCTGCGAGGGTAATATTGTGTGTTATTAGCGTGTGCTGAGCTGCGGGGGTAATATTGTGTGTTATTAGCATGCATGGCGCTGCAGTTTAATAGCTCATGAAAGTTTGCTGGTATGAGAGTGTAGTGGGTGGAGCTTCAGATGATTATCCTCTTACCCCCCCACGTGCCTCTCTGTTGCTAGGCGACCATTACAAAGGATTGTGAGACTGTGGGGGTGTTGAGAGTTTCATTAAACGGCAGCAGCACAGTCAAGAAGAACAAGTGTACTATCATCTGTACTGCTACCAACCCAGAGTCTCTCTCTCTCTCTCTGCTCTTTTATTGTTTGGATGTCCTTCCCCATCCCTCCCTCCGCTGCCTGTCTCTCTCTCTCTCTGTCTATCAATATTTCATATGACTCTTTCTCCTACATGAGTGAGGAATGAATAAGAGCGAAGCGGATGTGTGAGGAATAATAGATTACAGTCGAGCGGTGCGCTTCTTCATGTGTAGTTTAGCGTCTCACTGCACGACAGAAATTGCTAAGAAATTGTTTAAGGTATTCCAAGCACAAAGAAAATGTAATGCAGCAGATTATGTGCGTAGTAC
>CM049807.1:100288-107788 GCA_027422405.1 Ptychobarbus kaznakovi | reverse complement strand
AGCATCTTGAAACTGTATTTTGCTCTGCTCCGAAGTAGGGCTGGACGATATAGCCAAAATGTACACAAGTTTTTGAACAGAAAGATTTTTTTATGTTTTTTAAAGAATTCTCTTCTGCTCACCAAGCCTGCATTTATTTGATCCAAAATACAGCGAAAACAGTAATATTGTGAAATATTTTTGCTATTTTAAATAACTGGTTTCTATGTGAATATGTGTTAAACTGTAATATATTTCTGTGATCGAAGCTGAATTTTCAGCATCATTACTCCAGTCTTCAGTGTCACATGATCTTCAGAAATCATAATAATATACTGAGTTTCTGCTCAAGAAGCATTTCTGATTATCATTATTATGATTATCAATATCTGAAATAAAAAGCTTTTGTAACATTATACACTACACCATTCAAAAGCTTGGAGTCAATATCTTATTATTTTTTATGGGGGGGGGAGGGCTATAGAAATGAATACTAATTTATTAAATTAATACTAATTTAATAGAAATTAAAATTAATTAAATTGAAATAGATTTAAATTGATAAAAAATTATGATAAAGACATTTATAATATTACAAAATATTTATATTTAAGATCAATGCTGTTCTTCTGAACATTCTATATATCAAAGAAACCTGAAATAATTCTACTCAGCTGTTTTCAACATAACAATAATAATAATGTTTCTTGAGCAGCAAATCAGAATATTACAATGATTTCTGAAGGATCATGTGACTGGAGTAATGATGCTGAAAACTCAGCTTTGAAATCACAAGAATAAATTTCATTATACATCATGATATATTTCAGTCGATACAATATAATTATGATATTGATATGAACAATACTTTAAAAAAGTCTCAGAAATACTGCCAAGAACACTCACAAGGGATGTCTGTACCTACAAACTAAAAGTCTATGAAACCTCCTCCTATAAAACGATATAATATTTTAGAAATAATAGCGGTCCACATAAATGAATGTTGAACTTTATTTGTATTTAGCCTTCATACGAAACAAAAACGTGAAATCAGCGTCAAGACTCTTAGAATCCCTGTATTAATATTAAAATCTTAACTTTATACTATAACACCGGCTGATTATTGTTACAGATTGAAACAAAAGTGCTTTAGCCAGGATAAAGAATATGAAAAGGGTTGCTGCAGAAAACAGATAAAGTGTATGCAACCATTGCTGGAAATATCATAAATGCATTTAAAAATCATATCGCTGTTATTGGAAGTAATTATTTAGTGATAATGCATTATTGTCCAGCCCTCCTGCGATGCTGTGTGTTTGGTAATTACCCTGCTGAGGGTGAAGGTGAACCCTGGTTTCCCAGAAAACACGCCCATGAAGCAGAAGCGCAGGTGCCAGTAGAAGACGTGCTCAGCGATGAAGGTGATGAGTGACAGAGCCATGGCGGCACCCAGCATGTAGAACACACCCGCCATATTATCCACGTCCAGCTGACTGCTCATCACTTCATTCTTCTCGTGGTGGCAGATCCCGGTGAGCCAGAGAGCCTCGAACTCCTCCATATCACCTGAGACACACACACATTATGCAATGCTCCTACACACTGGGTTGGTTATTAGTGAACAGGCCAGCAGACGACGGTTTATCTGTATGACTCAAGATGAGCAGTACCGTCTCCAAACAGCTGCAGGATGGCGAGGTCCACCTGTCTCTTCCAGACCGAGTCTTTCTGGATGGCGATGCCGTAGCCGGTGGAGGCGAACACTTTCCCGGAGCCGATGGTGACCAGCTTACAGCCCTCGTCTCTGCCTGCCATGTAGTTCAGCACCGCCGCGTCGTAGATGAAGGCGTCCAGCTTCCTGAAGACACCACACACATGCACAACAAACACAGATCAGATCTTCATGGCAACACTTCATTTCACTGACTGCTAGGAATTAGTTGCTTACTTCCCATTCATTAGCACTTTTAAAACATGAGTGTGAATGCGCTTGAGCTCATTTTGAGCTACACACAAAAATAGTAGAACAAAAAAAAAAAAATCACAATTTTAGTTGAACTTCAGTTTTTCACAAAAATGTGTTCATTAAGCCATCAACTAGCAATCCCAGTGTTACAAATAGTAATTAAGCATCTAAAATTATCTTTATTTTGTACATTTTCCGTGAGGAGTACCTTTTCTCCACTCACTTCTCGAAGCCTCCGACAGCATAGCAACACCATAGCAGCTACTCCCAGGTACCCTAGCATAGTAACCACCCCAAGTAACCTAGAGTACCCCAGCTACCGCATAGCAACACCCTATCAACCACCCCAGGTACCCTAGCAACTGCATAGCAACACCCTAGCTACCACCCCAGGTACCATAGCAACCACCCTAGTAACCACTCCAAGTAACCTAGCAGCCACATAGCAACTATCCCATGAACAACCCCAGGCACCCTGGCAACCACATAGCAACACCTTAGTAACCACACAGAGTACCTTAGCAACCGCCACCCAGGGTACTATAGCAACACCCTAGCAACCACCCCAGGTACCATAGCAACCACCATAGTAACCACCCCAAGTAACCTAGCAACCACACAGCACCACCCTAGCAACTGCATAGCAACACCCTAGCAACCACCCGGGCATCCTAACAACCATCCAATCAACCACCCCAGGTACCCTAGCAACTGCATATCAACACCCTAACAACCATCCAGAATGCCTTAGCAATATTTCTAAGCTATATATTCTGTAAAACTAATTTAAGTGTCCATTCTAATATACGCATAAACACAGAATTACTGCATTTAAGTATTGTTGCAAACATAATCTGTTATGTCTTCAGTGAAAGTCTGGGGAACTTTTTGGGAGAAACATTCAATGTGTAACAGTATATTAATCCATGCATAAGTCTTAGTAGCATGATTGTCTCATTAATGCTGCTCTTGATTTAACTGCTTGTGTGGTTTTAATGATCAATGTATTTGTAATGAACACACTAAATGCATTTTTTTGCATCTGTTCTAATGTATAATAAAACAGTTGTATTGTAATTATTAATCCAGTAGTTATTATGAAGGATAGAAGTGTAGGGAAAGAGGTAACGTTGTAATCTTCAGAAAACTTGACTTTGCTGACTCCATCACATTCAAACAGGTGTAGCTCGGTCATTTTTCATCAGATCCCAGGCTATTCTAATGGAGAAAATTTGCATATTGTGACTCATTTAGCCAGCTCAGGTCACATATTCGTGTCTTATACTGCGTAATCATATTGTAGACCCCTTCATCGTCACACCTGATCTATCAATAAGCAGCAAGCTCGGAGTGTATTGAGGGAAATCTCATAAGTAACAGTGAATATGAGTGCTATCAGACTCACCCTGTCTTCAGGCTGTACAGCGCTTCGTTAACGTTGCGCTGGTGGAATTTGATCATGTAGGAGTGCATCTCTCTGTAGTTATTGCGGATGTTTCTCTCGGTGCTGCCGTTGGGCACCGTCCCGAAGCGAAACGGCGGGGAGAAGGCGTTGGGTCTCTGAAACTGAAGACAAACAGGACAAGAGTGACCCACCAGAACACTGAATATCCTCTTTAGCTGAAAAACTACTAGAGCACCTTTTTGTCGCTGAGGCCCGACACCTGGTCCACGTACTCTTCCTGGATCATAAATGCGGCCAGGTTAGCAGTATAGCTGGCCAAGAAGATCACAGCGAAGAAGGCCCAGACGGACACCATGATCTTGCTGGTGGTTCCTTTGGGGTTCTGTACCGGCACAGAGTTATTGAAGACCAAACCCCAGAGCAGCCAGATGGCCTTTCCGATGGTGAACGACGGCCCTCCGGCCTCTGAGAGCACAGAAACACAACACAGTGACTCTTGAGAGAAGAGAAGGAGACGCGCCGGTCCTTCGTGACGAGCGTGAAGGAGCTGGAGATCCAGGGACAACACAACTCCTCCTGTATACTCAAGATATTTGGGTTCAGTTTAATGGAACTGCGTCAAATTAGATCTATCTTCATAGCAACACTCTAGCAACCATCCAAACCAACATAGAAACTTTTTTAAACTACTTTAACGTTTTATAACTTTCTGTTCTGGCTTTCTACAGCCAACTTAAAATTAGTCTTAACAAACTTGTTTTATCTAGTTTGTCATTCGGTAGAACTGAGTCAAATGCCAACTTGACAAGAATGTTTATATAGTGCTTCACAAAATATGCTGCTCCACAAGAATCCTCTTATAACGTTTGGGATCACGACCTTCACCGGCATAGCAACCGATTTCACCAGATCTTCTAAACTTGTGCCAAAACAAAAGATCTGTAGTTTTAAATACTCGGTGAAACACACAACAGCATACCGAAAGACTTTACAAATTCATTTAAATTCAAATTACAGTTTTTCTCAGATTTCTCAAGTCGTTGAGCCCTAATGGACAGGCTGTGTGAGCCACGAGCAAACCTGCAGGAGAATTGCATGACATTAACATTAGTAAATCACGATCAATAATGAACGACTCCCATGATTCAGCAGTAGCGTTTGTCACGCAGATGAGCTCATGTGTGTGGAAGCATCGCTCCGTACCGCGGCCGTCGATGAGACGACGATTATAGCCCACGGGACTCAAGTACTCGAAGATGAAGACGGCCATGGCACAGACCAGCAGCAGCATGACGAACATCATGATCCAGACGTCTGCGCTGAAGGGCTCTGTGGACGGAGAGCAGACTCATGTTAGCAGATACAGGGGACGGCGGAGAGAGAGAGTCGGACGGAGGAGAGGAACACAGTGGAGAGAGAGAGAGAGAGAGAGAGAGAGACGGACGGAGGAGAGGAACACAGTGGAGAGAGAGAGAGGAACACAGTGGAGAGAGACGGACGGAGGAGAGGAACACCGTGGAGAGAGAGAGACAGAGGAGAGGAACACAGTGGAGAGAGAGAGAGAGAGAGAGAGAGACGGATGAGAGGAACACAGTGGAGAGAGAGAGACGGACGGAGAGGAACACAGTGGGAGAGAGAGAGAGGAACACAGATACAGGGGACGGAGAGAGAGAGACGGAGGAGAGGAACACAGATACAGGGGACGGCAGAGAGAGAGAGAGACGGACGGAGGAGAGGAACACAGATACATGGGACGGTGGAGAGAGAGAGACGGAGGAGAGGAACACAGTGGAGAGAGAGAGAGAGAGACGGAGGAGAGGAACACAGTGGAGAGAGAGACGGAGGAGAGGAACACAGTGGAGAGAGAGAGAGACGGACGGAGGAGAGGAACACAGATACAGGGGACGGCAAAGGGAGAGAGAGAGACGGATGGAGGAGAGCGGCTCACCCAGGAACGCAGACGGAGACACCGTGCCATTGCTCCGAGACACCATGACGCTGATGCCCGTCTCTATGAAGGGCACCGAGAAATCAACGACCTCTGACCTCTCCTCATTGATGGTCAGCGAGCCGACGGCCATGTGAGCGTTCTTCAGCATCACCTGCAGACAGACAGAGAGACAGACAGACACATTAGAGATGGACAGACAGACAGACAGGTGGATAGACAGACAGGTAAGAGACAGACAGCCAGACAGACACACACACACACACGTGTCCAAAATGTCAGCAGTTGTCAAATTTCTAGCGGTTTATAGCCACCTCTACATGTGAACACTATAAGAATATCACATCAATACATTTCAAGCGCGCTCTGGGAGGCCTGCTAGCTCCGTTCCCAGCATTCATAGCTGCACAGTGTTAAGATGAGGCCAGATATGAGACGAGAGATTCTAGATCAACAACAGACAGAAAGTGGGTTATCACACTGTCCCTCTTCTCTGTCTCTCTCGCTCGCTCTCTCTGTTGGTAATTTTAGCTCTCAATACCTGAACTTCACCACACGACTAAACTGGGGCACGACAGAGAGTGTGTGTGAATGTGTGTCTGTGTGTGTGTGTGTGTGTGTGTGTGTGTGTGTGTCTTACGATGGGATGGCAGTGTGAGAAACGTAGATTGAAACCATGAGTATTGTTTAGCATAAAGACACACACAGCTGTCTAAATGAGGACACTGCACACTCCACGAAGTCTTTGATTGTTTTTATAGACAGCTAATTATAAACAGGAACGCACACAGACAGCTCCTGACTTGGTTTCTAAGCCGTACCTCTCCCACCATCCCGTTCCACGTGCCGTTGATCTTCTTGCCGTGTTTGCCGTTGGTGACCAGATAAAGGTCGTAGCTGAACTTCACAGACTTGGCGATCTTCTTCAGGATGTCGATGCAGAAGCCTTTACAGCAGCGCTTGATGTATACGGCGGGTTCCCCCGTCTTATTCCTGGCAGACACGTGAGGGATCGGACAGATTAACCCTCTGGTCACGTTCCCTCATTTTAGACCAATAAAATAAAGTTTGGCAATTAAAAAAAATGGCTACTTCATCAGAATGGTACAAAACTCGTTACCCTTTATGGCAGTCACGATGATATTACTGATTATTTGTTTTTAACAAGGTGGAACAAATCTGTCTCATTTCAATGGATTTGAAAGACTGAGACAATGAAAATAACCATTGTTATTAAATGTTTCATAACTTTTGAACCTCTAATCCTATATATGAATGCTGAAAGCAGACATTCTCTACTTTTACGTGATTACGTCAACATTGATTGGTCAGACGAAACCAATGCATTTTGTCCCTCTGAGCCAATCAGAAACGACTGTTGGCGCTTAGCCCCACCTCCCGTGCCCAGATTGGTTCAAACTGTCACATATCCAACCAATAAACATAGGTTTTGGTCTTTTGAACCATCGTTAAGCGTGTTTCTTTGGAAATCTGAGCAAAGTGAAAGTAAATCGTTGTCATGAAAACAAACACACAATAACACATTTGCATGAGAGCACTCTCTGAAAAACACAGGACAGAGCACTTTGGCATGAAATAAACCAAAATAAGGATAACAAAGCGGTAAATATCGGATAAAGCACTGCTATTTAGGTATTCGCGTCGCTAGGCGATGTCTTGGTAAAATCAATTCTGATGCACTGTACAGCCATTATATTATGAAAACAATACTTGTATAGTTCATTTGCACTATTTTGTCTGTTGCACTCTGTATATTTTTGTTATTATATAACACGATTTCCATTTTCTTTACTCCCCAAATGTCTTTGGACACATCTATATTGTTAGTAAAGTAAACAGGCCTGTTTTTCACTGAAAAGCGCCCATAACAATATTGTAATAAATGGCTATAACTTGCTTGGAGGGTGTTGTATGTAGACAAAGCTTTATTTGGAAGCGTAAAACACCCAGTTAAAACTTTCTAAGAAAAATTTAAAAAAAAAAATCTAAACTTCAGGAGTTTCTCTCCGAGTACACAGGACAGCGTTTTTCTTTCAAATTTGTTAATTCTTAGAGAAAAGAAGGGGAAAATTGGGGCTAGACTGAAACTTCAAACTTTATAATGATGCTGACTGCTATAACAGGTCTGAAAAAACTAACTGCAGTGTGTGTGTCAGGTGCCCCCCCCCCCCCCACCCCAAT
>CM049807.1:87788-95288 GCA_027422405.1 Ptychobarbus kaznakovi | reverse complement strand
CTTGTAAACGCTGCTTGATCTGTGCAGATTTCTCTCCTGATTCAGACCAGTTAAAACATCATAATGATAGATTTGTTTCAGCTTTTGTCTTCTCAAGATGCTTAATTTTATTCATTTTTTTTTTTGCTAATAATATTAGTATACATGAAATGGTTCAATTACTGAATCGATAATGTGATATCAGATAGAGAGCGACAGTCTGAGGTGATGTGAGTGTCACACACACACACACACACACACACACACACACACACACACACACACACACACACACACACATACACATACATACACACACACAAGCAGTTCTTCCGCTGTCACACTGTGGCTACACACTGCTTTGGCAGCTGTGCTTCACTGGCTATCCTCACACCAACACACACACACACACACACACGCACGCACACACACACACACACACACACACACACACGATAACTCATTTCAGTCACATTCTGACAAGCTTGCCCAATTTGATCAAGATATTAAGTAAAATCCTGTGAATGTAACCCTCGTGTTTTGTGATAAAGTCATCCTCAGATGAAAACGTCATATTATTAGTGTTTGGAGCCTGATATAAAATGTAATATCATATAATTGCATTTTTCTTCACTGTGTTTTCACTAAATAACCAGTGTTTCTCAGACCTAAAAGACATTAACAAACAACATAACATTCACAATGAATTTGTAATATAATTCATATATTTCTGATAATGCTCCCCTCTAGAGTTATTTTTCAAGCTATCGAGTTTATGTTGATTGAATGCCTTTTACGTCTGGCAGCCAAATCACCCTGCAGCCCAAGACCGGTTGCCCACTGAAGCTAAGCAGGATTGAGCCTGGTCAGTACCTGGATGGGAGACCTCCTGAGAAAACTAGGTTGCTGCTGGAAGAAGGTGTTAGTGAGACCAGCAGGGGGTGCTCACCCTGTGGTCTGTGTGGGTCCTAACACCCCAGTATAGTGATGGGGACACTATACTGTCAACAAGCACCGTCTTTCGGATGAGACGTTAAACCGAGGTCCTGACTCTCTGTGGTCATTAAAAATCCCATGGCACTCCTCGTAAAGAGTAGGGGTGTAACCCCGGTGTCCTGGCCAAATTCCCACCACTGGCCCTTGTCAATCATGGCCTCCTAATAATCCCCATCCACTTGATTGGCTCTATGACTCTCTCCTCTCCACCTGTAGCTGGTGTGTGGTGAGCGTACTGGCGCCGTTGTCCTATGACAGCCGTCGCATCATCCAAGTGGATGCTGCACACTGGTGGTGGTTGAGGAGAGACCCCCCCACATGATTGTAAAGCGCTTTGGGTGTACAACAATACACAAAAAGCGCTAAATAAATGCATCATTCATTCATTTAATCTCATTATTGATCTGATGTCATTTTGCGGTTGAAACACGAACGGATGTATTCGATTGTTTCTTCTGATGTTCATTCATGTTTATTTGGTGCTGTAACTAGTAGTAAAGAGGAAGAGATGAGCACTATCTTAACTTGTGTTCTGAAGATGAACGAAGGTCTCATGGGTTTGGAAAGACATAATGATAATGATTTTTGGGGTGATCTATCCCGTTAAACTGTCTAGAACAGGGGTGTCACACTCATGTTCACTGAGGGCCACTTCAACACTATGGCTGCCATAGGGCCGGTTGCAACTGTAAGACTGTACAAACTTAACATATTGTTAAATAACAGTCTCTTTATTTTATTATGACCAATATTGCATTTGAATAGTTGTAAAATATATCTTATTGTTGTGTTCTTTTAACATAAATCCTTCTAATTTATCAGGTTAAGAAATCCAAATGACTAAATAAAGACAATCAACATAAGTAACAATACACTAACTTTGTTAAGAGCTGTTTATTTTTACATTTATGGTACAGCACATAATTGTGAGCTGCTAAGAACCTGACAGGCTTTAAAAACAACAACACATGATCCTGATCTCGTGAAAGTGCGAATAGCAGGATTTTCTGTTTCTATTTAGCGTGCGATTTAGACCAGAAATTGACTTGGCTTGAAAATGAAGCTTGTAGTAGAAAAAAAAATTAGTTGCAGTACTCAACCCCACCCAAAAATAAATTCACACAATCTAAAGTACTAAAAAAAGTACTTTTTAATTTTCATAATTTGCAATGAATGTATATAGTGCCAAAATAAATAATAAATTGTTTGCAATTCACATGTATTTGTATATCACTTTTCATGATACAGAAAATGAACATTTCTACATTACATTTAGTTGTTTACAGCGACAATCAATCTCTGCAGTCAATCTGCGACACCAAACAAGGACACAGGGGGCGCCAAAAGACCACTGAACGGGCTCCCATGACCTGACTGATCCAGATTTACTAAACCACAGCGTCATCTAAAACACCTTCAGCCAGCATCCAGTATAAACCACTGGTGCTTTTAAGCTTCATCTCCGATGAAATCGGCCGTGTTTTCTCTGCATTAGTGCTGGGTTGAACTTATCTTTCCAGGGGTTTACCGGCTGATCTGATCGCAAACCTGCTTCTTTTTATTTTCATAATGTATTGTTTTCATTAAAATGTACTGATTCAAATGAGTAATTATTATTTTATTACTAGGGTGACCACCCTATAGATCTGTTGCAGGACAGTAGGTGTGATTTTTTGGGACACGTGCGAAACAGATACATTTAGACTGCTACTGTTATGCTATGTAAATACTGATTTACATTTGTTGGCATACGCACCAATGTATGGTTCTTTCCACACTCCAGGATGCGTTTATTAAACTCAGGAGAGAAGATCATTTTTGAGCGCACATATAACATATGATCGATAGAAAGCTTTCCAATACATGTATTATCTTCAAAAGTGGCCCTGACTAAAATAATGTTTAGTAAAGTTTACGCAGCAACAGTATGTGAGTGTGTTGTGTGTAGTGAGTGTGTAACAGATTGTGGCGTCCTGGCAGCAGGCATCTTTGGCACAGAGCTCTGTGTAATTGACTGAGCACAACTCATACTCTCATTCAGCATCCTCTCTCTCTCTCTCTCTCCTTCTCTCTGTGATGATCAGCAGACAGCAGGAACAACGGGCAGGACAGAGGAAGGACGGACAGAAGGAGAGATGCAAAGAGGAGCAGTGTGACAGAGAGAGAGAGAGAGAGAGAGAGAGAGAGAGAGTGTCAGGAGGAGCCCTAAATATGTGTCCTAGTTCTGTGCTCTTTAAAGGGGAGCACACATGATACAGTCACTATCTAAACCAGGCCACAGAGAGAGAGAGAGACAGATGGAGAAACAGGTGAGACTCTCTCTCTCTCTCTATGTTGAAGGTCAGGCACTGAAGGTCGTCCTGTCTGACCTCTGACCCCTCAAGCTCTGTATCTACTATCACTGTCAGCAGCACATCACAGACATCAGATCATGATCATCACAACAACAGGTCACAGAATGCACCGTTTTGAGTTGTTGAATCTCGGATCGGATAATTTTTTGGATCGGCGGTTAGAAAACTGTGCTTTCCATTTATTACTAAAAGAACACTATGCACTTTTTCAAACTCCACTGCAAAACTAGTCCAATTAGTCTATATAATAAAATTCTAGCATCATTAAAAACTCTCTAAGTGAACTCTCAGGAATAAAACAAGAACAAATAAACAAATGACATGCATTGATAAATGCAATAGAACGACTTTAGAATGCTTTGAGTGTGAAACAGTTCTCTTTCACCTCTTCTTGTGCTTGACCGGTTTAAAGTCTCTTGAATGTTTACAATGGCAAGACTTCAAACCGTGCATCACTCTATGATGGTTAAACTTTGCAGCCAATCCATGAACCTGGGCCTGGTCCGTACGGTTCACAGATCAATCTGTTTAAATTAAACAGATTGATCTGTTTAATTTAATTCACAAGTCAAATCTGTTTAATTTAAATCACAAGAAGAACCTACATAGCTTTCCCATCAGTTTTCTCTGGATTTATGCCGTCCATCTCTCTAGACGGGTCGGTTCTAGGACTCTGAGCCCTCGAAGAGACCGTTAGATAGAAACTACCTCACTTTACAGTGCCTGTGAAAACTGCATTACTGTATGACGTAAATACACAAAAACCTATTATAGCTACAGATGATACTTAGTTAAGAGCAGCGAGTGATTCTCTATTTTTCTCTTGTTGTTTCATTAACATTATTAACATGAGAAATGCATGGATCCGTTATATTGATGCACATCTGAAATTTTATTGACTGTTTACATTAATTTAAGATGTTACCAACTGTGTTTACTTGGTTACTTTGCAAGACCTTGTCCATTCAGACATAATTTTGGGTGTATTTTCTCAAGAAGACGCAAAAGAGAACTCAATTCGGTACTCGAGTGCTGTTGAAGTTGTACAACTAGACCAGCATAAACCAGCCTAAACCAATTCAAACCATCTTAAACCAGCCAAACCAACTCAAACCATCATAAACCAGCCTAAACGAACTCAAACCAGCACAAGCCAGCATAACAAATCCTGGATCTCTCAGTACAGAGAATCATTCTAGCATAAAGTCACAGTTCACCCAAAACGGCTCATTCCTCGTGTCACTCCAAACCTGAAAGACTTTAAAGAAGATATTATGAAGACCACTGGGGCTCAAACAACAATGGAGCACATTGACCTCCATTACACTGAGACACTCCTCAAAATATCTTCTGCTGTTCCACTGAAGAGTGTAAGCCATACAGGCTTCAACGAGTAAACGACAACATTAAGATCAACCTGTTCCTTTAATCAGCATTGATTTGTTTGCTGCTGAGCCGCTTTACAGCTGAAATTAAAGTTGTTTAATAATCGAAGAACCTTACTACCAAAATTTGCACATGACATCTGTATCCCTAGAGAAATTAACATATTGGTCCAGACGTCAACTTAAAACATTTAGTCGTATTAAAAAGTATGCGACTGGAGCTGATAAACCCTCTCAATTCTTGATTCTAAACTTTTACTTTTATACTACCCACCCTCCATTTTCTTCTCTTTCCGTCGTTGTGTGTTTTATTCAATTTTCATGTAAACATCGTCTGTGCTTGTGGATGTTGCATGCTTGTCTGGCTCCTCTGTGAAGCTGGTGGTTTGACATTGTGAAGGTTGTGCGCGGTTAGTGCTGGACAGGATGCGTGGGCCGAGCAGCGGTTCTTCATCTTCATCATCATCGGCGTGTTTAGCGGAGAGTGAGAGAGAGACTAGCGCGGTGTGATTCTGCAGCGTTTAGAGCTCATAGCCTCATGTGTGTGGGCGCAGCTCTGACTCACTGCCATCCGACGGCGACCGGATCATTTTCTCTCAGTGTCTGACGCTTCCAGCTGCTCATCATCATCCTCACACACACTCACACACACACACGAGTCGGGTCTCCCATCATGCATCTCTTCAGAATTACTGTACATTAACACTAAAGTTTGGCGAACATTGTATGCCTGAGTTATATAACAACATCCTGTTTCATGTTGAAACATCTAAATTTGTCAGGCCACCATGGACACGCCCTTCTAGGTAAACTCAAGATCTTCGCGATTTAACATCACAAAGGGCTTTAGATTATACTGACCAAATTTGGTGTTGATCTGAATAAATCTCTAGGAGGAGTTCGTTAAAAAACTATGCAGGAAAACCGACACAAAATTGTCAGAGAAAATTAAAAATAACTGACTTCCTATTGGGTTTGAGATTTTGCTTCTAGAGCTTTTTTGTAGTTAGTGGTGTGTTACATGTGTTTACTAATTTCCGTACATGTACGTGAAATGTAGCAGGTACTTCACTTCATTGAAAGGGAATAGCTGGCGCTATCGAGCATTTTGCCACACCCACTTCTGAAACCCATATCAGACATACCTTTTTGCCACTTCTGTAAAATAGCAATGTTAACGCAAAATTAGTGCCCAATTTAACATCACAAAGGGCTTTAGATTACACTGACCAAATTTGGTGTTGATCTGATTAAATCTATAGGAGGAGTTCGTTAAAATATTACTTCTGAAAACAGACACAAAATTAGCAGATAAATTGAAAATAGCCACTTCTGTATAATAACAACATTAGCGCACGCACCTTAGCGGCCATGATCATGGAGGAGCCTCCCTTCACGCCCAGGATGGGGATGTGCGTCTGCGCGGAGATGAAGTCCAGGATCTGCGCGATGGCCTCCTGGTCGGTGTCATCTCCGAACACCACGCCCTGCAGCCAGTGCTCCGTCATCAGGTCGCAGATGCTCTTGATGATGCTCTTGGGGTCCGTCTCGTTCATGGTGAGCATCTCCACGTTGGATGCCAGTGGCATGTGGCCAAAGTCGTCTTTGTCACGCATGCCGGCGAGCGCCACCTCACTGGAGTTTCCCACCAGCACCACCGCGATGCTCAGGCCCTGCACCAGCTTGGAGACGGGCGTATAATGCGCCACTGACGACGGGATGTAGTGGGACACGCTCCCTCCGCCCCGCTCGCGCCGCGATTGGACGGCCAGCGGCAGGAGGAGGAGCAGACACACGGCCAACAGCTGCTGCAGCGACGGACGGGGCCAGTGAAGTGAGGGTGGAGCCAGCGAGTGAAGCCACACCCGCCTTTCCTGAGAGGGTGGAGCTAAGCCACGGTAAATGCAGACGGACATGATGGAGGAGCGAAAAACCTGCGAGAAAAACAGACAGAGTTTACAGCTCAGCAACTGCCTTAAATGCAGATATCTGCGCAAAGATGACCTCACCGTTGTTTTTATTTTTCCTGAAGTGGGAGGATCTTTCAGACACGTCATGTGTTAATCAGCACCGTGAAAGGAAATTAGGAAACGAGCACCAGGAATTCTGGATTTGACAGCATGTGCTAATGATCAGACGATATGTGGGTTTCAGCGGAGAACCGGCTAGAAACGCTTGTGTGGATATTAATATCATCCACTTCAAAAGATGTTGGAAATACTGAGTGCTTCTGGACCAAAGAGCCTGTTCCTCTCAAAACTGAACACAGCAGAACAAAAACTCACACTGAACGTCATGAGAGAGAGAAGAGAACAAGCAGAAAACACTATTATTACAAAATAAACATTAAATCACACCGCAGCTGAAAGATTTTACAGCGGAAACACAGCTGAAAGATTTGGACAACCACCAATCAATATTCAATAAATGCATTGATAAAAAGTAATTCATGAACCCTATGCTACACATTAATGTCTGGCCAAGTTATACAGACGATTAGTTACTTTTCTTACATACATTCTGCATCATTATCAATAATGTGTAAAAAAAAAAAAAACACCAAAAACTGCTACATTTCCACACTGGAAGGGATGCATAAATGGGAGGATCTACATCTCAAGCTTGAAAAAACCACAACAACAGAGGCAGATGAACTAAAGCTTGCCCGCACAGAGGTGAGCATACAAGGGCCCTAGAGCCCTGAGTGTGTTCCTGAGCGAGAGACGGCCGGTGTCTGTGTCACACATGAATAGTGCAGCAGCAGACGCTCAGCAGATCAATATTTG
>CM049807.1:0-87688 GCA_027422405.1 Ptychobarbus kaznakovi | reverse complement strand
ATGAGTGTTTTAAACTCTAATAACACGTTTGATGGCCTGGATGAGCCAGTGAGACCTACACCTGGGGGTAGAAAACCGCAGACTGGACAAAGAAAATCACAAAAAACAACAAAAAGTAGGTTCTCAGGTGACGCGTTAATACCCACTGTGGATGTCAATGTAACAGATGCGTATATGCCAGTAAAGGCGGTGTGTAAACCTCACTCTCCTGACCTCAAAAAGAGGCGCTCGAGTCCCTGTAGCCTTTGGTGTACCTTGTTAGAGCGCCCGTCTCCCGCACCGGAAACCCGGGTTCGAGACCCGTTCGAGATGTCTTTTTTTATGACATAAACCAACATAAAAAAAACAAAACAAGGATGGATTTGTAGCGTTTTGAAAAAAAAAACACTATAAACTTTGCATTTATAATCGACAATATTGTTGTTTCATTTAACAATCATTGTTTAACATGTTCAGACTGAGCCAACAGACCATTTTAACAGGATAAATTGAATATTAACAAAATGTATGGGTCTAGGTAAAAAAATGTCATTTTTCATGAAAACTATTAAAATGGATTTATAGCGTTTTGGAAAAGAGCTCTTCATATATATATATATATATATATATGAAAATATTAGCATTACAATAGTAATAATAATGAATCATAATAATGAATCAATTTAGAATTGTAGTGTACGTTTTCCAGCTGAGCTTTATTTCTATAAATAAAAGCATAATGACAGTGGAGGACATTTAGGCTAAATTAAAATAAAATGTGTTTCTTTATGTATTAGTATTATGAGATTAAAATTGTGTTGGTTCGTGTTTGGGGGGGGGGGTGTATGTAGGGAAATATTCAGAGGTAAATATATTCTTGATATATCATGTGAGCAGTGGGAGCGGCGCTTCCTCAGCGGGGTTAAGTTGGTTTTGTTTTCGATATTCGTGACACATTCAGCGGTAAACGCAATAACTCCAAATCGACTTTATCCCAAAAACAATCTAAACCGTGACCGCCAAAAGGGCAAAGCTGATCATGTTTCACAGTCTTCTTTTTCATAGTTTTAACTCGATGTAATAAGCACTGCCTCGCACAAGCCGTCTCATTGTGCATCAAGCCGGGAGAGCTCGCTCTCTGCGGAGCTTTCAGTAAGGGACCGTGGGGAAAGTGCACATGTTCTTCGTTTTTTTGCTTTAGCTCAGTGGGCGCTGTTTTTGTAATAGCTTTTTAGTTAAAGGGCTTATAGACATGAGACCAGTGTCAATAAAGAGAGGGGGACAGTGGACATTTTTCACAACATTCCTTTTTACCCCTACTGGTGTCCAAAATTGACTTTCTTTTTTAATAACGTTCTCGTTAGTAGGAAGATAGAGGCCCTGTCCCAAATGGAACACTTCATGTACACTTATGGCGCTTTTCCACTGCACGGTACGGTTCGGTACGGTTCACTTTTGGGGGGTTTTCCACTGGGTACTGTACCAGGTACTTTTTTAGTACCACCTCAGCCGAGGTTCCAAGCGATCCGTACCGTTACCAAAACGTGACGTGTAAACTCTACTGATCACTGATTGGCCGGAGAGAATCGTCATTACTGCGTCAATGAACTTGCGACACGAGACCCTCCTCTACAGCTCGACCCGCTAGATTTAAATCAGCACAGCCAGCGAAGGAGCGGACGCACCTTTTTGTATCAACCAAAAAATAGCTGTTTCGTTGTCTGTTGAGGAAGTACAGACGTTCCTCTCGTTGATAGCTGAGGAGCGGATCCAGCGAGAGCTTGATGGGGCGACGCGGAATGAAAAAGCCTTACATATATACTTTTTGCACTTTGTATATTTTTAGAGAATGTTTTCTGTTTATATTTGTACCTTTTTATGTGTGTTTTGCTTCAATTAAAAACAATCTGATCGAATAAGTGTACCTCCAGACTATATTAAATATGTATTATTGTATGAGCGCGTAACCTCTTGAAAAAGACAAATGATTAATGCCATGAAGATACAAACCAACACATAAATAAAAAAACAAGGGATACATTGTACATTTTGAAATATTATTCAAAAGTTTATTGATAATTCACAAAACATTCTACATGAATAGTTAACTATTCAAGTGACGCAGCACACCTGCACGAACATCCCTGCCCTCCTCTTCTACAGCCTGTTGGACTGCTTGGGGGGGGGGGGGGGGGGTAAATCCAAGCATTCTCATAGGCCTCTCCATTGCTTTAAACACATCCACATGCTGAGAATGAATAACACATTTCCGTCGATATGCTCCTTTCTTGTGTGTTTGATTGTGGCGCGTTCCCGATGATGTCACGGCAGTAGAGGCGGTGCAACTGTAACGACACGTGAATAATCTCATCCACTCTAAAGCGGTACTAAACTGCAGTGGAAACGCAAACAGACCCGAACCGAGCCTGCCCGTGCCGTGCCGTAATGAGCCGTGCCGAACCGAGTCGTACCACGCAGTGGAAAAGCGCCATTAGGTAACTGTTATTTAAACAAGGTGATAACAGCAACACACAAACATGCTGTTCAGCACATGTTTGACCAAGTGCATTTCGACCGAACTCCCTGTGGAAGCGAGTCTCTTAAAGAAAAAACACATAGTACAAAATACATACATTTACCCACTAACACAAAAAATATATATATTTTTCTAGTAACAGGGTTACACACATCTCTTCCATCTTCATTTGACCCTCTAATTTTAGCACTCTCTATTCTAATTTTATTTTATCTAATTTGTCTTCTTTTTATTTAAAAAAACACACACATTTGACCCTCTATCAATTGCATATTTATTCTCTAACTGATAGCTTTTCTTGTTAAACTAACACTAGGTTTCTTTTTTCTATATTATATATACTCTTTTTCTTTAAAAAAGCCTGGATTTTAGAATTCTTCCAATACTTGACTAACTCCTCTTCATCTGTCAGAGGTGCTGGTGCAGTTATTCCCCCCCCCCCTTTTTTTGGGAGCCGCTGCCTTCTTGCTGTCTACAAATCAGTAGTTAATTTTATTACTCTAATTATGAAATGATTATGACATGTTGGAGTAGAGAATATTTAATTATGTGAAAAGAGTGTTAGACTATGTGGAAAAAGCTGGAGTCCATTGAAATAGACACTGAATTATATTTAATGTCACATTTTTGTAAAGTCATTTAGCCTACACCCATGAACCTTTCATGCTTAAAGCTTTGCCTTGATTGATTTTTTTTTTTTAATACTTCATTTGTAGCTTCATAAAATAGCCTAGATACCAGATCGCTACATTTATTTTTTCTGTCTTTTTCTTTTGTTTATTTTTTTTGGCCATGGGATACCATTCAAATTAATATTAGTTCAATAATTTAGAGTTTTCACCTCTGATATTATAACAGTTATTAATTTATTGACAGTTGGTTCTGAAACCGACAACTCAGAGTTTCCCATCTCACGGTAAGTCAACTCAGAGTTCAAGTTTAAACTCAGAGTTGGTTGAACCTCTTTATTGAAATAGGTCCCAGGTGAATTGGTAGTAGGTGAGGGTATCATGTTTGGGTATAAAAGGAGCATCTGAGTCTTTTCATGCAAAGCTGGATCATGGCTCATCATTTTGAGCCAAATTCCACGAGAGAAGTGTCAAACAAATTAAAAATCACATTCTAAATGCAAAATCGCTAATAATTTAGGTCATTCACCAACTACCATACATAATATTGTGAAAACAATCAGCGAATCCAGAGAAATCTCTGTGTGGGGCAAGGCAGGAAACCCAATGTGCATGATCTTTGAGCCTTCAGGTGGCATTGCATAAGAAACTGTCATGCTGCTGTGATAAATATAGCCAGATGGGCACAGAAGTACTTCAGAAAACTGCTGTCACTTAACACAGTATCCTGCTGCATCAAAAAAAGCAACTTGAATCTCTGCAGGACTTGCAAAATGTCAAAATCCCTGGTAGCCCTTCAGACAGGTACTCTTCAGATTTTGGTAGCCCGAAAGTTAATTTAACTAGCCCAAATAAAAAAGAACATTTATATGTATAATCAGATAGGTGTCTAAATGTCAATCAAAAACTTTCAATACACTAAATATCAAGGAAGGGATTTTAGATGGATATGCAGAATTTAATAAAAATCAATTTAAGGCAATTTTACCTCTTTTTAAGAGGTGCACAAGTAAAAGCAACACCGTAAGAGTGGGGGGTTGGTTTCTATGTCTATGGTATCATATTAAGCCATACAATTACATTATTTACAGTTAATATACAGGTTTTCACAAAAACTAAATCTTAAAATGGCATTTCAGCCTTTAAACCATTTTTATGAAAGGGATAAGTTAAACATAAATTGTTATATCAATTTAAAACAGAAATATTATGGTCTTAATTATTCAGATTTTTAGTAGGCACATTAACTTCCTTCACATTTTTGGAAATGCAAATTCATTCTCTGCTAGGAGGTGGTGCTTCAGTAGCGGCTTAATTTAGCGTTTCCCCCGGTAACAGCTGTACACAAAAGCAGCACCATGCTCATAAACACTGCTTCATCAGGCATTTTATAGGCAAGATGAAATGAAAATGCCAACGACACATGTCTGAGGATAGTTGGTTCCCTTCAGAGATACATAAAAACATATGCATTGCGTTTTGACTCTGAAACGTGCAGTGCTCATATTTATTCAATGACATCATAGCTTTTTGAAGTTTAATCCAGCTGTATCGTGATTATTGTCTTTCTGTCCTCAGCTGAAATACCTTTTGAAATTTGTATTATACCATTTAACATATTTACAACTTTTTACGGCCTTACATTTGATACACTAAATTGAGGAGTTTATAAGGACCTGCGGGAGCCATGTAATTTAAGGTAGCCCGTCAGGCAGGGCAGTGATACATTTTGGTGGCCCGACTGGAAACACAATAGCCCGGGATGTCGTGCTAGTGACTTTGCGAGCCCTGCTCTGTTACTCTAGGATAATGTTATATACAGTAATCCAGTGGTGGTCAAGTACACAGATCAAGTACTTGAGTAAAAGTACAGATACGTACACTAAAATATTACTCCAGTACAAGTAAAAGTACTGCTTTTTCAATTTTACTCTCGAGTGAAAGTACAAAAGTACTCAATTTTTATGTACTAAGTAAAAAAGTACTGATAGACAGATTTATTTTGCAATTTTATATAGACTACTTTATTTAATTTTTATATTAGCACATATTTTTTATAATCCCTACTGCCCAAAATACCTGTTTTTTCCCAAAATAACCACTAATAGAGTCAAGATATATATTTTGTTGATATGGACTACATTGATGAGAGTGATGTAGTAGTTCACTGTGAAGCTAACACTGCCATGTACCTGAGAGAAAACAGATTTCACCATCTAATCTTCACCAGTAAGAACTTGTTTTAGAACTTGTTGTTTTGCAGAACGTCAGTTATATATGACATGAGAATTAGGCCTGAATTAGGAAGAACATTTTAAGGAAAATCTAATTATATTTATTCATAATGATTTTTTTTTCTTCTCAAACCTTGTCTGTGGTGTAAAAACACCCCTGCCCAATGCCCCAGAGGGCATCACTTCCCACTCTGATAATTACTGTAGTTACTATGTTCTGAACATCACATCCTTTCTTTTTCCCTCAGATGGAATCTATCCAGGTGGCGAATAAAGATATTTGGACTTTATATCTAAACATTTCCTCAACTTAGCACCAGCAAGCTTGTTAGCTAGACAGTTAGCATCAGCTAACAATATTTACTTATTTTCAGTATGGTTATGAATAAACATTCATATCTGTCTACTCGGCTAGTTGATCTAAACAATATAAAAATGTATACTGTTGATAAACAATATAAAAACAGACGTCCACATAGGTCTAAAGCATAGCATTTAAAAAAAAACTGCTAACGTTTACAGCAGCGGGGAATATGAACGTGTGTATCTCCCCCGGGTCCACACCATCCTAACTCGTTCTTGCTCCGACCGGGTCGCGAACCCGGGATTCCGGCGCGGGAGGCGGGCGCTCTAACAAGGAACGCCAAAGGCTACAGCCTCTTGCATCAGTCCGCTAGAGCGCCTCTTTTTGAGGTGAGGGAGTGAGGTTTACACACAGCCTTTACTGGTATACATCCGTTACACGAGCATCAGTTATTTTATTTAATCAGTGTTATTTTAATGTTTAGTTTTTTGACCTAAAACATAACGTTAGAGACACTGATGTTGATCTGTCTGCATTCAAGCATTTCAGTGGGCTTAAATAGATCACCCTTTACAGCAGATTTAGTTCACAAACAACTGACAGTTTTGACCTAAATATTATTTTCAGTTACAATAATTAATCCTAAAATTCGACATTAGTAACGTACTTTTCACAGCATCAGTAGCGCGCGCTCACGAGATCTCCCGGTTCTTTACTTGTGAGTTCAGTTCACTGAAGAAGACTCGCTCTAAACGGATCATTTGAATCAGTGAGTTTTCGACTCGAGAACAGCTGCGTTTGTTGCGATTTGCGAACCGATTGAACAGGTTCATTGAAAAGAATCAGTTTGTTCATGAATCATACACCGCTTCTGCGTCTCGGAGCACGTGATGTATCACGTGAGTAACGATATGTTTTATGAAATGTAGTGAAGTAAAAAGTACGATCTTATGCTTTGGAATGTAGTGAAGTAAAAGTAAAAGTTACTCAAAATAAAACTACTCCAGTAAAGTACAGATACTTGAAAAATGTACTTAAGTACAGTAACGAAGTAGTTGTACTTCGTTACTGACCACCACTGACAGTATCAATTCTATGCAGTGTGCAGGATTCTCTGGGCCAGAGCTCATCTCAGAGAGTCAAATACACAGTGGAAATGTGTGCTGTGCTCAGATGAGTCAACATTCAACTTTTTTCTGGGAAAAAATGGACATTGAGTTCTCAGTCCCAAAGACCAAAGGGACTATCCAGACTTTCATTAGCAACAGAAGCAAAAGCAAATGTCTGTCATGGCATGAGGGTGCAGCAGAGCAAACAGCATGGATGGCTGGCATATGTGTAAGGGTACCATTGACATGGAGGCATATACTGGAATTGTAAAGAGACATATACTGCCAACAAGACTATGTCTTTCATGGGAAGTCCATGGTTATTTTATTAAGACAATGCCAGGTCTCGTTCTGCATGTGCTTAAACAGTGTGGTTTTGAAGACAGAGTGAATATGCTAGACAACTGTCTCATATTGAAAATGTATGACCAATCATGAAAAGGAGAATCAGACAATGACGGCCACAGACTGTTGGGTATCTGAAGTCTTGTGTCAAGTGAGATAAGACCAAAATGTTGCTTGCAAAACTTTAATAATTGATATCCTCAATTCCCAAACAATTAAACATTGTAATTAAAATAATTGTTTTTAAGGTTTTCATTTACGTGTTTAAAGCTCTACATGGACTTGCCCCTATTTATATATCAGAACTTTTAAGTTTGTATTCTCCTCAGAGATCACTTATATCTTCAGGCCAGTGGTTATTAAATGTCCTGAAATCTCATTTGAAAACAAAAGGTGACAGGTCTTTTTTATTCTATGCTCCACAACTTTGGAACACACTACCCTTAACGATTAAAGCTTCTCCTACATTAAGCATCTCTAAAGCATCAATTTAAACCTACATTTTCTCCCAGGCTTACTCATAACTTGGTATTATTTTGTATTCATCTTTTTAATGTTAGGGGTTGCAGTTTTGTGATGTAGCAGGTTATGACTAATTTTTGACCATAACAAATTTTTGTTTTTATGATTTTTTAAGTTATCGGATTGAATACTTGTTGTGTTCTGTTTTACTATGTGTGTATTTTGCTCTGCTTGTGAATTACTTTGTTCAACATTTGTGTTGTTTTAAGGTGTTATATAAATAAACTTTGACTTTGAAAAGGAAAGGAAAGTTTATGTGACACAGTGTTAAACGTGCCTCTGCCCCAGCTTTTTAGAGGAGTGTGTTGCAGCCATCAAAATAAACATAAAAATTATATTTTCAAAATACAATTAAGTTGGCCAGTGAAACCATTGGATTTTTTTTATTTGTACTTTAGTCAATTAATGAATGAAAGATGTAGAATGAAAAAAAAAATTCTTGATTTTATGGCATTTCACAAAACCATTTTTTTTTGAAATCGGGGTTGTATTTACCTTTAAACATTTGAATTATTTTAGAATTTAAGGTATGATAATCAAAACCAATACAGATGCAATACAATACAACAAATGTAATAAAAGTGAAATGACACCCTTAGACAATATATTATGAGTAATTAAGATTATGTAAATGAATAAAAATATGTAAATGGAGCACATTAACATGCATACCAGTACACTGAGAAACTCACTAAAATCAGCTAATAAAAAAAAAAAAAACATTGTAAAATTTCCTGTTTACATTCAAATCAGTAACCCGACAATACAAATCAAGTTGTTGGCTTATTAAGTATAATTAGCTTAAGAACATGCATGTAATCGCACTCAATTAATACCATAGTATATATGATTATGCAAGTTTATATGAATAAAGAAAATAAAGGTAATAATACATGGAATGTAACACAATATTATATGAGCTCTTTGTAAGCTACACCAGATATATGGTTCTACTTTCTTGGCATGAGCCGGACCAACAGTCGCCCCTCAGATAATATCCCTTACTTTCCATCAGCAAGAAGCGTAAATAAAAAAAAAATCTGAAAATGTATGTGCCTTTTAACACAGCTGCTCTTCTCTATGTCAAGCATCCATTGGCTGTAAATGCTGCCTGACAACATGTTTCTAGAAATATATTCTTAAATTGTAACACTGTTGGGGATTTGATCTGGGGACAAATAACAATAACCCATTGTTATTGTTTCATTCCGGTTCTTGATTTGGTTGGTCAGATCATCTAGTTTCTTGCGGAAACTCTTAATGGCGTTCTTCACTGGTTGCTCCGTGAAGTACATATCTGGATACATACCTAAGAACCGCTGAAAAAAAAAGAAAATGTATTTAAAGTTATTACTTCAGAGAAAATAACAAAATGTCTCATTATTTTTACTAGTTAAAGTGAGTACAAATCTTAGTAAATGTTGTTACATGAATCCTTTTAATCCTTGTATGTTCTTTTCTAAAGGACATAGTGTTGATTTAAAACGGGATATTTTCATTTCGGGAGAGAGATTACAGGTTGTTTCAGAATATACATATTTAGGGTCCATTTGGACTCATGTCTTGGTTTTAAAACTCATATAAAAAAGGTATGTAAAAATGTAAAATTCTAATTTAGTTAATGTTCGGTTTTTTAGAAATTCTTTATCAAATGAGGCTGCAAAGGTATATTTTAATTCTATGATTCTATCACATTAATTACAAAGTTTGTCTAATACACATGCTATGGTTCTAAAACTATTGGAATTATTGTACAAACAAGCACTTTACATTTTAGATAAAAAACTATTTAGTTTTCACCATTGTCATATTTTAAACACGTACAACCTACAAAATATCTCTAAATTGAAAAAATGTTTGTTTAGTTTTTAAGATTATGCTTGGTCACATCCTCTGGTTGATTTTATTAAATTTAAATCTATTGAAAACAGAGTAACTAGAGGTGCAGCTAAAGTTGATGGCATAATTCCATATAGAAAAACCTTGTTTGGTCAAGCTGTTTTTTTCATTCAGAGAATCACAGCAGTGGAATTCAATACCACAATCAATTAGATAATGTACATCATTTAAATCATTTAAGCATCATTTTAAGAAATGGCTTCTTCATAACCAACAATGTGAACAATAATGTTGTTTATATATCTTAATACGCTGCTTTGTATTTATATTAAGTAATATATATTTCTTTAGAATTTTATTGTCAGTTTGTATAATGCAATGGTTAATTTGTGGGTGAATTTCGTTGTTGTTTTTTTCTATATATATATATTTTTTCCTCTAGTTTTTTGGCCTAATAACATCTGGCAAATGGACTACCAATGAAAACTAGCCTTTGGGCTAATTTGGGTACACTACACTTACATTCATAAATGTTGATTAATGTACACTGTCCCTTTTTGTGAAATAAATATATACATAAATAACAGGGAAACTCCAACAAGTGCATATGCAATAAGGTCAGCCACAAAAATAACCATGTCCATGCCTTTTCAGTTCAAATTTTTCACTGCGGCTTTAGTAAATCCTGGCACAAGTTTTTTTTTATGCTACAAACGGGGTTTGCGCTAATGCAGGCTGATAGTAAATCTGGCCCATAGACTGTAGCTAGCAAGCATTCTCTTATTTAAGCAGGATCATATGTAAGTGCGAAGTCGTGAAGTTGCTGTAGATTACATATTTGGCGTGCCATCCGAGGGGACGGCTCCGAGCTTGGAATTCAGCCCTAAATCAGAGAACTCCCACCATATCCCGGAATGGGATCTGCTTGTTTAGCCTGACTTCACACATCGCCAATTTGCTGGGTCCAAGCACTCTTTCACATGCCAATAACAAACAACAAACAAGACTAATGTACATTCACTGTCTGCTGTAAAACCATAGAAAAATCATAATCCTAGGGAGATCTAGATGCCAGACAGTCTTTTTCTTTATTTATATTTAAAATATTGGTGGTTGGGATGCCGTGAGCTCTAAGATTATAGTTCACACAAGTAAGTTTACTTGTGATTAAATGCTGCACTTGGATCTTTCATAGAGTATATCATTGTTTTAACAGAATTCCTCAACCCTCTGTCACGAAACATGCACAGACTATATGAAAGATTCAGGTGCTGCATTTAATAAAGTAATCCAAAGTCGTAATCCACATGAGACAAAAAGGCAAAAAGCATAACACACAGTGAGAAAAAATGATCGGTCACCAGCAAATCACAGAGTAATTCCTCCACAAAACAGGTTCAGTGAGCATAGTAAATATTAGGGATGTGCATCTCATGCCGATTCGATACGCATCTCGATGAATACTCAACGATACGGTACATTACAGATACATATGAAGCAGGTGCGATGCGATGCAATACTACGATGCAGTGCGATCGATTCGATTCAACACAATGCGATTCGCTGCAATACGTTGCAATGGAGAAAATATGATAACTTTTAATGCCTTGAGGCCTGTTTCATAAAACAGGTTAACCAAATAAGCCAGACTTATTTCAGTTAGTCTGACTCATTGTCAAATGATTTGGTTCCATAAAGCAAATTTAACATAGGCCTAGATCAAGCTTAGTCACTGTGGCATTTATGCTTGGAAACTAACCTGGTCTAAAGCAGGCTAACTGTCAGGCTAAGCTGAGCTCCTCTGACACTGACCAATAGGAACACAATAATCAAAATAAAATAACTTTTATTGTCACATCATCATCATCATCATCAGCGGTCACTCGAAACGAGTATGACTGTCCTATCTTTTGGGTCTACTTGTGGGACTTCAGATGGCTGTAGAGGTCAATCCGTGATCCACATACTTTGTTGCAATGTGGACATGAGAGAGTGGTAATTGTTGATAATGGTTGAGGCTTTTATCTTTTTTTGCGAAGCTGTCACTTTATCTCTGCGGCATGGCGGCGTTCTATTTAATGATTTGCTGCACCATCCTTCACTGATTTCCTCCTGGAACTCCATACAGGGTGGGGAAGACAAGGGCTCAGGCCCAGGGCTCTGTACGCCTTGGCAAAAGCATTCAGAATGCCCCAGAGGTCTTCTGCGGAGTGTGCGGCGATAACATTATCGTCCGTGTACTGTAACTCTGTAATTGTGGTGCAGTTGACTTTACTCTTGGCCTTAAACCTGTTTAGGTTGAAGAGTCTGCCATCAGTTCTGTACATGATTGGAATCCCCTGTGGCAGCTCTTCGCTTATGAGATGGAGATTGGCTGCAATAAAAATGGCAAACATTGTGGGTGTAATGACGCATCCCTGTTTGACCCCTGTTTCCACTGTAAAAGGCTCAGACTTGGAGCCGCCATTGCTAAGCACTGTGACTGCCATGCCGTCATATAGAAGCTTCAGTATTCTGATTTACTTGGCATGACAGCCGTACCTTGATAGAATACTCCACAGGGCCTGATGGTCTACCATGTCAAAAGCCTTTGTCAGGTCTATAAAAGCCATATGTACAAAGGCTGCCTTTGTTCACTGCATTTTCTTGGAGTTGCCGTGCTGTAAATATCATGTCAGCTCTACCTCTGGATAGGCGGAAGCCACACTGTGATTCTGGGAGTATTTCATCAGACAGTGGTAGTAGTCGGTTTTCAAGAACACGAGCAAGAACTTTGCCTATTGTTGACAGGAGCGAGATGCCCTGTAATTTCCACATTCAGCCTTGCCCCCCTTCTTAAATATTGCCACTATTAGAGCATCCCTGAGCTCTGAGGGAAGTTCTTATTTTTCCCAGACTTTGAGGATTAGGGCATGTATGTGGTACAGGAGCTCTAATGCACCTTCCTTTAGGATCTCGGCTGCAATCCCATCTGGACCAGCGGCCTTGTTGTTCTTATGGCTCCTGATGGCGTCTTGAAGCTCTAGTATAGTTGAGGTTCCCCCATGCCTTCTCTGATAGGACCCTTGGGGATATGTTTAGTAATGTCATTTCAGTTGAGCTGTCACTGTTGAGAAGATCTTGGAAATACTCTTTCCTTCAGGCGTTAATGGACTCATTGTCCTTCAGCAATTCCTGACCGTCCTTTGAGTGGAGAGGGTGTAGGTCACGATAGCTTGGACCACAGATGGCCTTAGTAGCACTGAAAAAGCCCCTGGTCTCACCAGAGTTTGCCAGTCTCTGGATTTCAGGAGCCCTTTCCATCCACCAAGAGTTTTTTAGCTCTCTTGCCCGTCTTTAAAGCAACACAACTAAATGGAAACTAAACTAAATTAAATAAATAGATAAATATCAAAAATGTAAAAGGTGTGCATTATAGATGACACCTAGATGAACAGTTTACTGTTTGTTTTATGACTGTATGTCATTCTCCTCAAATTCTATTGAGCTTTATCCCATGGTCTGTCTGACTACTGGATTCTGATGGGGTGGCAAGTATGCAGTAAAACCGTTTTATGTACAGGTAGTTCCAAGTCAGTTTAATCATCGTTTTTTACCCTCATCTAGTAAAAGTTAAATCATTTTTCACATTGATTTGGACGAGGCTTCTGTCATGTCCTCTAAAAGTTTAAGATGAAAGCATATTCAAATCAGATGTCAAACCTCATTTTTCTGGAACTGACTGAGGTTCCAAACTGTTCCTAGAACCAAACTGGAACAATCACGGTCAGGCAAATTTTCCATGATGATGTCCAGATTCACTGTACCCTTCACTTGAGGAGGCAGCTTGCGCATGGTGGAAGGACTGTTGGGGATCCAGCCATACCAGTCAAACTGGAACACAAATATTTTCTTACAGATGTTAGCTCATAGATATTATCCAGAATTTTGCCTAGCACTTTTTTATTCTCTTTCCATAAATCTGAAAGTGTGTTATCTCACCTGTCCAAAGTTGACAGCAGCATGCTGTGCTGAACCTGTGAATATCACAGCAGTCAGGTACTCGGCTAGCTCCATTCGATTATTCAGAGACTTTGGGAACTCTGTAAAAGTGGCAATATGCATTTATCTTTTGTACATTTGCAGTTGATTTGATACACACAAACATGCATATGTAATATACAAGAATATTAACAATCACACATGCTTTCACATACAGACGTTCATTGACATTCTGATCAAGTTGAACATGTACTCACTATCAGTCTTATCTTCAATGCCAATGAGGGAAACGTCCTTAACAAATTCTTGAATCTCCACATCTTTCAGAACTGCCTCATCGCTGGCATAGTAGATCTCGACCACATCAGAAACAAAACTATGAGAATATCAATACAATGATGAATCAACAACTTAAAATCAAACAATAACAATACGTTTTGGAAAGGGCTTGAATCCAGTTTTCATATATCAAAACAAAAAAAGGGTCAAATTTCACCATGTGTTAGGTTTTCCTAGATTGCATCACATATGTATAAATGTATATATGTATAGGAATATATATATTTTTTTTTAAAGAAAATAATTTTGATAGACATATTCCTCGTCTGGGATTGTGTAGAGCCCTTTGAAGCTTTACTGAAACTGTGTTTTAACCTTAAATCCGCTGGCCGCCATAAAAGTCCACTGTATGGAGTAAAATCCTGGAACATTTCCCTCAAAAATACTTAATTTATTTGAAAATGAGGACAGACATGAACATCTTGGATGACATAAGGGTGAGTAACTTATCAGGCAATTTTCATCCTGGAAGTGGACTTACCCTTTAAGTATGAAAAAAAGTGTTTTAAATATTAAACATACTTATGTACTGAAAGGAAAAGTACAAGTAAATGCAAAAAGGAAAAGGAGCAAATATATATGTGTGTGTGTCTCTGTGTGTGTGTGTGTGTGTGTGTGTGTGTGTGTGTTTATACACAGTTTGAGATGCAAGATTGTGTTCACTTTTAACTCTTTCTTCCATTTTGTATCTCTGGGTGAGCATAAGATTCACTCCATCCAGTACTTTCTTTCATTCCAACATAAGAAAATATTTTTTGGAATCTACACCTGAAGTGGCATTTAGGTGGATTTACCAGTGGGTTTTAAAATTATTATTATTATTATAACTTTTATTTAACCAGGAAAGAAAATAAGGGAGGCACACTAATTGTATTGGTCTGAGTGGAGAATTAAATAATTTGAGCAGTTGTTTGCACATGAGCGCAGGTGTTTTTAGGAGTCTAACTTGCAGATGCCAAACCACTGATTCATCAATCCTGCTTTATTGCCGTCTGTGTTCTTCTGATTTTATTTTGTAGGAAGTAACGAATATGCTTCGAGGAAATGTATCGGAGTAAAATTATATATTTTAATCAGTTAATGTAGTGGAGTAAAAGTGAAAGTTGACATAAGTACAGATACTCCCAAAAAATACTTAAGTATTGTAACGAAGTATTATTACTTTTTTACATTACACCACTGCAAACATATTCATTGGAGTGTATATGGGCTAATTTGTTCTTCTGTACTAGTAGCAATTAATCTGGGATGTGTTTCCCAAAAGCATCGTTAGCTAATAGGTCGTTCGTTCCACAGAACTCTATTGGTAATGACAGAACTTGCGACCATAGTTGTTTTTTGGAAACGCACCCCTGAACTGCTGTTACTCTAACACCTACCGGTTTATTGTCTCCCAGATCTTCATGCCATCATCTCTGTAATAGTACTTGGGTGCATCTTCCATTCCTCTAGCTTTTATAGCCTCAGGGAAACACAGGGACTTGTAGGTTAAAGTCTCCATGCCCCTTTTTATCAGTTCCTCAATCGCATCTCCACTCAAGCTACTAATCTGCAAACAGATAATTCAGTTATTATTTTGCCTAAATATTTCCAGAAATCAACTAGGCCATAAACACATTCTTGCTCATATTATTATTTATTAAGTCTACAGTATACTGTCCTGCACATTTTTTTTGTACTTAATTTTTCCGTACCTATATTTATGTATATTCTCTTTGTGTTTGTATTCCATATAATTGCACTGTCCATGGAGCAGACCTGACTTACATTTCACTGCTGGTTAATATTCTGTATAATTGTGTATGTGAAGAATAAAAATCTTGAATCTTGAACACATATTTAGCCTACTGAACTGATCATCTAGAAGATTAATGGTGAATGGCTCTTTTTCTGTTTGCTGAAACTTAGGAACTACATAATATACAGCATTAGACCGAACACCAGCTAAAAAATACAGTGGCTATGATTACATGCAACCAAATAAGCCTCAAGAGTTGCCGCCCGCAGAGTTCATCTCTAACCTCAATCAAACACACCTGAACCAGGTAATAATAGACCTGGGCATCAAATCAGATGTCCTGATTTAATTAATTTCAATTCACAATTTGATTATATTCACAATTCAATTTGATTCTCAATTTTTAATTCAGTTTAACGAGTAATTTTAACTGGCCACACCACAAAGCAATAAAGGAATAAATTATATATTGTTTTTGACACATTTATCATTTTATAGCAATATTTAAAATTACAACGCCAACATTTTAGATACCAGTGACATTTTTACAATTCTTTATTTCAACTGACACCACAGCTAAAACTACCATCTAGATAATATACATTTAAATAATTATTAAAGACAAGTAAAAAGCCATTAAGAAAAAAAAGACAAATAATCAAACTACAAGGTAAAGCACAAATAAATAAATACAATAGAATGTTTTTCATTATGATGCTTTTCAGATAGGTCTAACAGTGATTTCCAGGTACAGAAATTAAGTGACGTAATTCAATTTAAAATGTATTTTTTTTTATTTCGTTGTCTGATTAACTCTACAAATAAGGACAGTGTAAGGTTTATTTTAGACTGACAGAACCAATGTATTATTGCACATTGTCTTTTTCTAATGTTAACATTCACCTACATTTTAAGTGACTAAGTTTATTATTTGTGTGACTGTGCACTTACACAACAAATACAAACACACAAACACACACACAATGTTTGAATTGGCAAATGATACAGCTATAGGGCACTATCATACACTCGGCGCAATGCGGCGAGTGCAAAACATGCAGTGTTTTTTGCTAGTTTCAGCCCGACGTAGTTATCATTTTCACGTCCTGCACTACGTTGTTTAAATAGCAATAGCGTGCTTGTCTGAAAACGAGGTGTGTTCAGGCACATTGCTGGCACTTTGCTATTTTGACGCAACTGAAATAGACTTGTACTTTAGACCTTGTGCTTAGATCGTTTAAAATAGGGCCCATAGTATATTTACATTTAGTCATTTAGCAGATGCTTTTATCCAAAGCGACTTACATTTGGGGAGTACATAAAGCGATTAATCTTGAAGAGGCAAACATACAGAGGAAGTGCCAATAAAACCAAGTCTCAGGTATTGTTCAAATAAGTACATGCTAGCAAGGGAAGGAGAGAAGAGAAAGATGAAGATTTGGAAAATAGACTCTCAACTCTCAAGTAGAGTTGAAAGAGATGAGTTTTCAGTTGTTGCTTGAAAATTGACAGGGATCCAGCATTCCGGATGGGGGGGAAGATCATTCCATAAATATAAATATATAAGTATATAAAGCCTTAGCGTTTGCACACTGATTGCATGACACGTGCTGAATGAATCTTTCCACACAAAGAATTATACAAAGGTCCACGTGTGCGACTGTGTGCGAGGCAGAGTGGAACATGCTAAATAAAGTAAACCTGGGGCACTCTCGTAAGCATGCGGTACACTGTCCCAATTGGTACATCTCTATACACCATAGTGGTCCTCACTATGTATTGCATGGGAGCCGCATGATAGGGCAAGTCTATCGGAGTGGTCCTCACATTTACACTGATAAGTATCACAAAGTTACAAATCCAGTCATAAATATGTATTTTTATCAACCTGATATGCAATGCAATACAAAAGGAATCATCATTCTTTATCATTTACCAGTCAAATTTGTAACTAGGACAAGATTATAAAAAAAAATGCAAGATTACCTTAATGCTGGGAAAACCTTAAGTTACTTTTTGAAACAGGAGAGTTTCAAAAACATACACATACAAATGACGCTTCTTGTGTCAGACCAAGGCTGCATCTCATTGCTAGTTTTACTTGATCTTAGTGCTGCGTTTGACACTATAGATCATGACATACTGATAGATTGATTATAAAACTATACAGGTATTCAAGGGCAGGCTCTAAGATGGTTTAGATCCTACCTGTCCGATCGCTACCACTTTGTTTATTTAAACGGGGAGTCATCTCAACTATCACCAGTAAAGTATGGAGTACACAAGGATCTGTCCTAGGTCCTCTATTATTTTCATTATACATGTTGCCCTTGGTAATATTATTAGAAAATCTGGGATTCATTTCCATTGTTATGCTGATGACACTCAACTATATATCTCAACAAGACCAGATGAAACTTTCTAAACTATCTAAGCTAACGGATGGTGTGTTAAAAAATGTAAAAGATTGGATGACCAGTAATTTTTCCTATTAAATTTAGATAAGACAGATATATTACTTATTGAACCTAAGAACAGTGCACAGAATCTCTTGGATTACAATTTGCAACTAGATGGATGTAATGTTACTTCCTCTACAGTTAAAAATCTGGGTGTTATATTAGACAGCAAACTATCTTTTAAAAATCATATTTCCAATGTTACAAAAACAGCATTTTCCATCTTAGAAACAATTGCCAAGCTACGGAACATGTTAAGTGTTTCTGATGCAGAAAAGTTAGTTCATGCATTCATGACCTCTAGACTGGACTATTGTAATGCACTGCTAGGTGGTTGTCTGCATCTAAAATAAACAAGCTACAGATAGTACAAAATGCTGCGACTAGATTCCTTACCAGGCCAAGAAAATATGATCATATTACTCCAATTTTACAGTCTCTTCACTGGCTTCCTATTAAGTTCCGTATCAGTTACAAAATATTATTACTTGCCTATAAGGCCCTAAATGATTTAGCTCCTGTGTACCTAACTAATATTCTATCGCGCTACAATCCAACCGCTCCCTAAGGTCGCAAAACTCTGGACTCTTGGTAGTACCTAGGATAGCAAAGTCCACTAAAGGAGGTAGAACTTTTTCATATCTGGCTCCTAAACTATGGAATAGCCTTCCTGATAACGTTCGGGGTTCAGACACACTCTCTCTGTTTAAATCTAGATTAAAGACGCATCTCTTTAGCCAAGCATTCATATAATGCATCTCACAATCTTGTACTGCCAGTATATCTGATCAAACGCACATTATTATGCTTTAGCTTGGGTTGAACTGATAATGTCATACAGGGTTGTTCCTGGATGGAACAATTGCTAAGCTAATTGTCTTTTTGATTAAGTTTCTGCTATGGTATTGAGATAACACCTCGGAGGACCTCAGAGGAAGCCACCATCAGCGATTATACTGAATTAACCAAATTTTGCCATAAGTTGATTATATGGAGTTTCTACAATATGGATCTATTTTGGAAAAGTTGATTTCCTTTTTTTTTATTAGATTAAGCTCAGATGAGCTTTATTTGGAGCAGTGGGCAGCTGACATGCGGCACCCGGGGAGCAGTTGGGGGTTCGGTGCCTTGCTCAAGGGTCTCACCTCAGTCAACATTTATTGGACAATTCCTGCCGTAGATTCAACCCACAACCTCGGATTACAAGTCCAACGCTCTATCCACTAGGCCACGACTGCCCCTGTGAAGTTGCTTTACAACGATTGTATCGTAGAAGGCGCTATACAAATAATCTTGAATTGAATAACAAATACGTTTTTCATAGTAATAAAGTAAAAGAGGTATCTTGTAAAATATTACACTGAATTTACCCTGTAGAATAATGATTTGAATGGTTTGAACTGAATATGGAAAACTCTTGTGATTTGTGTGGTGTCGTTAAAGAATCTGTGATTGATCTTTTCTTTCAATGTGTATGCTCAAGATTATTTTGGGTAGACGTCTCGGTAACACTTTAGAATAGGGAACACTTATTCACTATTAAATATGACTTTTCCCTCAATAAATTCCTAATTTGCTGCTTATTAATAGTTAGTAAGGTAGTTGTTAAGTTTAGGTATTGGGTAGGATTAGAGATGTGGAATAAAGTCATATAGAATAAGGCATTAATATGTGCTTAATTAGTACTAATAAATGGCTAATATTCTAGGAATATGTATGCTAATAAGCAACTAGTTAAGAGACCATAAAATAAAGTGTTACTGATGTCTCTAACTTTGTTTCTAGGATGTTTGGAACATTAATACAAATAGAAATGTAGTATGTCATATCTGTTTTTGTAAAAGATACCATTGATTCTAAAAGTACAAATAATTTTCTTACACAACTAATTATTTTTAATGTCATATTAATGTAAAGAAATGGGCTAAAGCTAAGTCAAATTGTGAACATTTTATAAAGAAATTAAACAATATGTTACTACTTTGCACAACATTAGAAACGGAGAAGCTAAAAGACCTATGAAGCACCATGTCACTTTAAGTTGGTTAAACTCCGAATTGAAGTTGTTGGCTTCAGAAGCAGATAGCAACCACACTTTCTCACCTTTGGGAAGTGTGATGCATAATCTGGCTGGGAAGAGGAGAGCAGGTTTGAGTACGTGTTTGTAAAGTTCTGCCATGGCATCTTTGAACTCGCCGCGCAACTTCCGGACATCAGGACTGTAGTCTTCGAAGATCCGAATCGTGTGGCCTTGGAAGGTCAGGACGCCTTTTTTACGGGACTCGCGAATAACCAAATCCTTCACCTGGTAACGATGGAAACGCAGAATGACTGGACGTGGTCTCTGCCCTGAAGCAGGCTTGGGAGCGGGGATTCGGTGAGCTCTGTCCAGCTCAGGCGGCGACGGCAAGATCTGATGGCCGAAGACCTCAACAAGAAGTTGGGAGAAGAAGATCGTTGGGTGTGGACCTTCAATGGACTCAGGTAGACCCATAATGTGAACATTCTGCCGTCGGCTACGCTCCTCCAAGTCCGAAACTTTAGCTTGCAGTCCCTCGTTGTCCTTCCGTAGTCAAGAAAAAGCAGCCTCTAAGTTCGCGAGACGCAGGTCCACCTCTGTGAGCCTGGATTCAAGGGATCCGATACGCTGATCATGAGCTGCGACCGTTGAGTGAATTTTGTCTAGCTTGGTGTCCAGGCACTCAAACTAAGCTTTAAAGTCGGCTGTTAGAGGGGCTCTAAGCTTCTCGTGCAAGGCGCTAATTTCAGCTAGCGTAATGCTGGTGCCAGATGACAAAGTGGCTTTTCGATCTTTTTCCACCGGTTTACCCTTTCCCTTTAACATACTGAGTGAGATTATGGTACTGAGACTATTAATAAACCAAAGCTGTCTAAGAAGATCTAAAACGGTGAGGTTAGAAAATACATAAATGAAAAGTTAAGGGGAGCAGGTCACACACGCGTCTACTCTGCAGTCCGGAAGTCCGTTATTAAGCTTTCATGACCTCAAAGAATTAATTAATTACAGACTGATCTCGAAACTCCCTTTTCTGTCAAAGACACTAGAAAAGGTAGAATCATTACAACTATGTTTCTTCTTAGAGAAAAAATGGTATCTGTGAAGATTTAAATCAGGGTTCAGACAGTATCATAGTACTGAGATTACCCTTATGAGTGTTACAAATGACCTACTCTTATCATCCGTTTCTTGGTTGTAGTTCTATGTTAGTGCTACTGGATATTAGTGCCACATTTGATGCACTTTATTAGTTGATGAAAAAATAAAATGTATACTAGTAAGTTCAGTAATAAAGCATTGGTTTCATACAGATAACTTTAACACAGAATATTTGCTTTAAATCGGTATATCTCTCATGTCTGTGTCAAGTATTCACTGAGTTTCAGTCCATTTTAGTGACACGTTTCAAAATGAAGATTATGGCGACTGAGACAGCTGAAAGCGTACCCTGTATATTTTCTTTATATTTACAAAAGCACAATGTTTTGTTGATATTGTGATTGTACATAAATAAAAATAGACCCGTTACAGACTAAAACTCTTATGTGTACGATCAAAAATTGCGAATTCATTTATTTTCGCTGTTATTAAAAAACCAAGTGGCGTCTCTGTCGACCGCAAGAGGCTAAGAGAGTGCTCATGGCACGCTTTCTTGGCTATATATCCATTCAGAATTTTAATAAAGTTGTGTTTCTCTTGCTGCTAAAAGGACCAATGTGACAAACACACTGCAAAGTTCAGGAGTGACAAATGGGAGATTCCCTATCGAAATTGCAAAGATTGACATAACAATTGACTGGGCAAAATACGATATTTTGAAATAGATGTGTATTAAGGATATAATATATATATATATATATATATATATAGAGAGAGAGAGAGCGAGAGAGAGAGAGAGAGAGAGAGAGAGAGACAGAAAGAGAGTGAAAGTGAAGAGAAGTGTTGCCAAGTATGGTGACCCATACTCAAATTTGTCCTCTGCATTTAGCTCATCCAGGTGCACACACACACACACACACACACACACACACACACACACACACACACACTAAGTACACGGAGATATGGGCAGCCATATCACTGTGGAACGATATCAGGGGAGTAGTTGGGGGTTCGGTGCCTTGCTCAAGAGTCTCACCTCAGTCATGGTATTGAGGGTGAAAAGAGCGCTGGTCATTCACTCCACCCACCCTCCAACAATCTTTCCCAGACCAGAGGCTCGAACATGCAATCTTCGGGTCACAGATCCAACTCTTTAACCATTATCATAGACCACAACTACCCCCAAATACATACAACTATGTACAAAGTACTAGTAGTTTATTATGGATGGATGTGATTTATTGCACTTATTTTGGACAGTTGAATAGAAACACCCACCCACTGCCATTATAACACTTGGAAGAACCAGTATAATTTTTAATATTACCCTGATTGGATTCATCTGAACGAAGAAAGTCATATAAACCTAGGATGCATTGAGGGTGAGTAAATTGTGGCCTAATTTTCATTTTTTGGGTGAACTAACCCTATAAGCCTGCTGTTTAAAGCAAATGTAAGAAGTAATTAGGGAGAAAGTTTATTATATACAAAGAGCAAGAAACTCTGGATGTGCATGCAGTGTGTGCTTGTCAAATGATTAAATACAACTAAAATATTGAGACAAATACGCGCATCAACCCGATCACTTAATTTAACGTTCTGTAAGCACTACCTTTGGATTCATTAGTCCTAATTAATTAATTCTGATTAAAGCAAAAAGGTGTGTATGTAAACATAGTCACATATGAACAGTATTGCTTTGGATTTTAACTAGATGCTGTTTATCTGGGGTTTATTCAATTAGGTGTAAAGTTACCTGGATGAAGATCCCGTTTTCACTGATGAGCCTTTTACGGGCCTCTGCGTTGATTGCAATTGTGAAACGGACATGAGGCATCAGTAACTGTAAGAAGCAAAAAATCTATTTAAACATGTGCATTAAATCATGAAAAAAATGTACTTAAAAGCATAACCTCAAACCTAAATAAGATTATGGAAGTGGACATGGTTGGGGTGACGCAAGAGCAAGGGTTGTGTGTTTTGCAAAGAGAGTTTGTGGCAGATAAATAATTTAGCTGATATTCTAGTCTAGAACACCTCTGCAAACTTCCTGCTTCCCTGTATCTTGCTCTTTCATTGGCTGTAGGTCATCACCGATGTCATTTTCAATGAGAACACATTTCACACAGCAGGATATTGAATCACTGACACAACTATATATTTAGCATGACAAATATATCTCAGTTCCCTGATAAGGGCAACAAGATGCAGCATCTACTTCAGGCATTTCTGTCCATGTTATTTTCAGACAAGAAGTGAATGATGTACTCTGCTTGTGTACTGTTTGCGGTTACACCAGTAGTGACATCACTGGCTGTCGTCATTCATTGTCAAGTACATTGCCATGATTAGACTCACATTTCTGCCACGTGTCATGATCATATGTCATCTAAGTCATGCACTGGAGGTTTTTGGTAAACAGTAAACCGTGGTTGAAAAATGAAGATATCAGTAACAAAGATATTCAGGTTCATGCTGAATCTAAATATCATGACCATGTATGGAAAAACATGTACCTTGTATACAGGGTGTACCACAGAGAGCTGTCTGTGTATGGCTACTTCAAACACCTCTAAGATCATGTGCGTCTTGAGAAGGTGTGTGACCAGCTGGTGTACATTAAAGTCAGCAGATTTGACCCACATCTTGGCAAGCATCCAGTCGTATTCATTATCGCTTGGGAGAAAGATTGGGCTTAATTCTCCTTTTGTTTGACTGAGCTGTTTCAGCCAAGCAGATATTTTGGTCAAACAACAAACAATTAGTAAAATTACAATGAGTAAATTCACAGAAAAAGCACTTCGAATGTTTTAGGTAATTGGGTTTTCAGTTGACACGGATTCTTTATGCAACACATACCTGAATGGCGATTGGCACAATTTGGTTCAGTCTGTTGTTGTACAGTAGACAGATAGGTGCAGTCAAATAGCTTGACTTATTGGCTTTCAATCCCTCCAAGATTTCATAATTCGCTATGTAGATGTTTCCAGCCTGTAAACGTGGAGCTATTTTATTTAGTGTAAACAGGTGTGTAGTTTGGAACAATTAACTTGCAGGTTAAAATAGCATTGATCTAAATCATTTACTAAAGTATGTGAAGCATAACTCAATATGTCAAACAAGTGTTGGATTTTATAAGTGTATTTTATGTGTTCATGTTTCTGACCTTTAATTCTTCTTCTAGCGTGATACATCTCTGCAGAGAGCCCTCCACCATCTCATGTGTGACTGGAAAGTTGTCTGGAAGTTCCACACACTTGCTGATCATAACAGGATTGCAGCCATTCAGAAACTGATAGCCAAACATGTAATCCGTATTCCAGTCTTGGATCACGGTCTCTGTCCAGGTTTCAAAAAATACAATTGAGTCAAAAAGAGCCGTGAAAAATGTTTTAGTTTCCCACAACAATTGTTTGGATATATAGATTAAATAACAACAACAACAACAATAATAATAATAAAAAAATGAAGAAAAACTAATAAAAATAACAACAAACATACTTGAAAAATAAATTTATCAAACCTAGAGTGTTATCGAGGCAATAACGTGTCAATATCTGTTCAAAATCGTTTATATCTTTCCAGGGCTGAAAGTACCCTTTATACTTATCCAAGTATGTTTTGACGAACCTGAAACAGAATGCATACAGTAAAATTACAGACATGAACACTATTTGCATGGCACTGAATTTGTTCTGAATCACTCTGGAAAAATGAGGAAAAGATCATTATCAAATAAACAAGGACTGTGGCCATGACACATTTATGAGACTTACACTTTAAAGCCATTCCAAGTAAAGTGTGAATATTTTTCTTTGTCAAACTGAATATCTGGATGAAGATCAATCTGCTTGCTGTCCATGTTCTTAGGGAAGCCCGGGCACTGCTGACTCCATCTTAAACAAGCAAAATGACAACATTTACTTGTACAATTAAACTAAGAACAACATTTTATTGTTGTTGTTGTTATTTCAGTTTTATTTACACATTTTTAAATATGATGCTTGTTGTTTGCCTTGCATTTTTTCACCTTTAACATACAAATTACAATGGGCCTGTTTACAATTTTTCAGAGCTATCTGATCATAAAATATGAGATGGATTTAAATCCGATAGCTCAAACCACTTAAGGGGTTGGTCTGGGATCCATTCCAGGCGAAACCAGACAAGTCTAAATGCTTTAGGTTGTTTAAAGCATACATTTAAGTTTTAATCCTGCAAAAAAAAGTTAAAAATAAACATGTAAGAGTGCGTTTTAGGCTATGGCATTATACCCAGATAAGACAGCGCTACTGTAGCACGAATTGTAGTGGAGAGTAGCTGAGTGTTTCTTCATCACCAGACACGCAAACTGCCACAAATTAAACTTAAGGTAAGTTGCAGATACTCAACACAAAGTTAATTTGCACATCTTAATAATGTGTCAATGCTTCTCTCTTCTATTGCAGTCTTTGATTTTGAAATTAGCTGATGATCAATAAAGTGTAGCTCATATTAATATTTAGTCATTTAGCAGACACTTTTATCCAAAGCGACTTACAAATGAGGACAATATTTGATATATCTGGTGACATAAACTCCATTAAATCAGCATTAAGTGAGGGAACTGAAGATTGGATATACAGTGCTCAGCGTAAATGAGTACACCCCCTTTGAAAAGTAAAATTTTAAACAATATCTCAATGAACACAAAAACCATTTCCAAAATGTTGACAAGACTAAGTTTAATATAACATCTGTTTAACTTATAACATGAAAGTAAGGTTAATAATATAACTTAGATTACACATTTGTCAGTTTTACTCAAATTAGGGTGATGCAAAAATGAGTACACCCCACAACAAAAACTACTAAATCTAGTGCTTTGTATGGCCTCCATGATTTTTAATGACAGCACCAAGTCTTCTAGGCATGGAATGAACAAGTTGGCGACATTTTGCCAGATCTATCTTTCTCCATTCTTCAAGAATGACCTCTTTTAGAGATTGGATGCTGGATGGAGAGTGATGCTCAACTTGTCTCTTCAGAATTCCCCATAGGTGTTCGATTGGATTCAGATCAGGAGACATACCTGGCCACGGAATCACTTTCACCCTGTTCTTCTTCAGAAATACAACAGTGGCCTTAGATGTGTGTTTAGGATCATTGTCATGTTGGAAAAGTGCACGACGACCAAGGGCACGGAGTGATGGTAGCATCTTCTCTTTCAGTATAGAGCAGTACATTTGTGAATTCATGATGCCATCAATGAAATGCAGCTCCCCGACACCAGCAGCACTCATGCAGCCCCACATAAGGACACTGCCACCACCATGTTTCACTGTAGACACCATGCATTTTTCTTTGTATTCCTCACCTTTGCGACGCCATACAGTTTTGAAGCCATCAGTTCCAAAAACATTTATCTTGGTCTCATCACTCCAGAGTATAGAGTCCCAGTAGTCTTCATCTTTGTCAGCATGGGCCCTGGCAAACTCTAGGTGGGCTTTTTTGTGCCTGGGCTTTAGGAGAGGCTTCTTTCGTGGACGGCACCCATGCATGCCATTCCTCTGCAGTGTACGCCGTATTGTGTCACGGGAAATAGTCACCCCAGTTTGGCTTTCTACTTCTTTAGATAACTGCAGTGAACTTGCATGTCGATTTTCTTCAACCCTTCTCATCAGAAGAAGCTCCTGACGAGGTGTTAACTCCGTGGACGACCTGGACGTCTCTGTGAGATGGTTGCAGTTCCATCTTTTTTAAATGTTTGTACCACTTTTGCTACAGTATTCTGACTGATAAGTAAAGCTTTGCTGATCTTCTTGTAGCCTTCACCTTTCTTGTGTAAATTAATTATTTTCTTTCTCAGGTCTTGTGACATTTCTCTTCCATGTGCTGACAGCATGAAATGGGAAGGGGTTTTCTTTAAGTAACACCCTTTTATAGTCAACTGTCTGCTGAACACCTGTGTAATGAATAATTAGACTCACCTGTGTTTGAATTATTGTTAAATTAGACATTTGTAGTATACATTTTTGCTTTGCTCCAGAGACTTTCAGTGGGGTGTACTCATTTTTGCATCACCCTAATTTGAGTAAAACTGAACATTTTGTTCTCTAAGTTATATTATTAACCTTACTTTCATTGTTATAAGTTAAACAGATGTTATATAAAACTTAGTCTTGTCAATATTTTGGAAAATGTTTTTGTGTTCATTGAGATATTGTTTAAAATGTTACTTTTCAAAGGGGGTGTACTCATTTACGCTGAGCACTGTATATTTGCTTTTTGGAGAAACATTTATGTGCCCGAGCGTAAATAAAATGATTTAATAAACCAGATAGCCATACAATCAGTTAAAACACATGAAGTGACCAGGTGTAAATAGGCCCAAAGAGTCAGTAAATCAATAAAATATTAGCCCGGTTTCACAGGCTCAGCTCAAGCCAGTATTAAGCCTAAGGTAAATTAGTATATTCACTTTATATATATATAAAAAAAAAAAAAAATCGCCTTAGAAAAATCCTAACTGGGCTGCATCTTGAAACAATACAATGGCACTGCCATAATTTATGATTCGTCCATGCAAGTTGTTTTCTGTTAAAGTCGGCATGAAACGGAAGTTGCGATTGTCTTTTTTTCTCTACTGTGACGTACATCCGAGTAAAACGGCATCTGAAATGAGAGGGCGGGACTTGATTTTGTCCTTCGGGAATTGATTGGATCGTTGGAATTTGGGGCGTTGCTAATAAAATGGAGACATATCTGAATACCAGTTTGGTATTTATGTAAACCTTTATTTAAAGGGTACCTATTATGCCCCTTTTTAAAAGATGAAAAATAAGTCTCTGCTGTCCCCAGAATGTGTCTACGAAGTTTCAGCTAAAAATTCTCCACAGATCATTTATTATACCATGTACAAATACCCCCATTTTAAGCAGTATAATTTGACAAGCTGTTTCGGTGTGTTAATGCCTTTAAATCAACGGGGAAGTCGTAGCCTAAGTCGTGGTTAGAGAGTCGGACTCGTAACCCAAAGGTCACAGGTTCGAGTCTCGGTACTGGCAGGGATTATAGGTGGGAGGACTGAATGTCCAGCTCTCTCTCCACCTTCAATACCACGACTGAGGTGCCCTTGAGCAAGGCACAGAACCCCCAACTGCTCCCTGGGCACCGCAGCATAAATAGCTGCCCACTGCTCCGGGTGTGTGTTCACGGTGTATGCATGTATTGAATGCTATGTCTGTGCACTTTGGATGGGTTAAATGCAGAGCACTAATTCTGAGTATGGGTTACCATAGTTGGCCACATGTCATGTCACTTTCACTTAAATTTACATTAACTCCTACTTAGAGTGCTACATTCCTGACCTCGGCCATAAACAATACTGTAGAAGATCATAGAGCAAACATATCTCTGTTATCTAAACAAATATAAGAAGTCGCAGGTGGGGCTTAAGCATTTCTTTGTTAACAAGGCTGTCAGTCAGAGGCCGTGGGCGGGGTTTGAGCAGTTATATGTAAATGCGGCTGTCAGGGTCTTGGGTGGAGCTTGAGCAGTTCTATGTTAACACGGCTGTCAGTTGGGGGGGGATCTTTCACCACGAGTGTGCTGCATCTGGATGATGCGACGACAGCCATATTGCGCCAGAACTCCCACCACACACCAGCTTATTGGTGGAGAGGAGACAGAGTGATGAAAGCCAATCTGTGTACTGGGATGATTAGGAGGCCATGATGGTCAGAGGCCAATGGGGAAATTTGGCCAGGACACCGAGGTCACACCCCTACTCTTTTTCGAAGGACATACTGGGATTTTTAGTGACCACAGAGAGTCAGAACCTCAGTTTAACATCTCATTCGAAGGATGGTGCTTTTTACAGTATAGTGTCCCCGTCATAATAGTATTTATATATACATTTAATACATAAAATACTTATCATATTTGTGTGTCAAGCATACTGAACTGTCTCTATGTGGTAATAAAGGAAAAACTACAACAAATGAATATAATTCAAGACTGTTTCCTCAAACCTGAATATTTCACATTTAGATTTCAGTTCCTTTTGTCTTTGGACTTGAAGCCATTTAGTTTCATCCTGAGGCAGTCGAGCTAAATGAACACACAAATAAATACATTAAACAACAAAAGTAATAATGCTTCATTAACAACTGGATAATGAACAAAATTAGTCTGAACATACCACTGCCCTCTCTGATAATCAATTCACTATCCTTTATCCAGCGGTAACAGGGAAACTCAAAAAGCTTTCCAGAGGGTGTTTTCACTCTGATGAGCTTACAAAACCACTTAGAACTGTCCATTTCAAGTTTCACCTGAACAATGTCTCCAAGGTCCTCATCCACAATGATCTCCTGTAACATCATATTTTATTAGACATACATAAGACACAGAATTGATACATGTAAATAAAAACATGCTAATTTAAAACTAAGCTAAACTGAAAAATCTGTTTTCTTTAAGCCTTTAAGGGTTAACTATTAACTATCACTTTTAACTCAATTAACTGCTTATTAATAGGTTGCTATTAAGTTTAAGAATGGGGTAGGATTAAGGGATGTAGAATATGGTCATGCCGAATAGAGCATTAATATATGTACTAATCAACAGCCAATACCCTACTATATGCATGCTGAAATCGTGCATATTAATAGCAAAAAATAAACTAGTTAAGAGAACTAGACCGTAAATTAAAGTTTTACCATTATGTTTATTTATTTTTTCAATAAGAGACACTTGCTACATCTACATTTGACATCGTATTTACTGTTTGGAAGAAATCACATGAATCACATAGGAGGAGTACCTGATTTTTCTTAAGTCCCATTTCAAACCAAAATAGCCACCTTCCTGTTGGTTGGCACTAGTAATGACTATACTTTAGAAAGTTATCCAGCTCAAGGAGAAGAACACATACAGAATTTGACGACTATGGGTCAGATTTACTATCAGTCTGCATCAGTGCAAATCCATTTTTTTTATTTAAAAAATGTATGCCGTGATTTACTTAAAAATGGTTTACTTAAAACCATATGGTTTTTATATAATTTTGTGATTAAGGTTAGGTCTAGGGGTAAGTTTTATGACATTGTACTTGACAAATTTAGCTTCTTACTGTTAATATGGAAGGTAGCAAAATCTGACGCTGTAGCACAAATCTAGAGACATTATTCATGGTGTGTTGGATGGGTCATGACTCGGAGTACGGTTTGAAGCAAAAGTGGGTCTTATACTTTCAAAACTAAGGAAACCCTATTATACATTTAATTTGCGCTTCACCTATTGGTTTGGGCCAATGCCCCCCCCCATAAACCCTCTGTTTATTAAGTCCTTGCCCATGTATACTGTCTGATAACTTTGAAAGCACCTAATGTGAATAATAAAATGTTATCCATTGTGTTTTGACACTGGGGGAGACCGGAGGAAATTTTACCAATTTAAAATTTTCCTTGAAATCCTTTTTGATACAAGAAACAAATATAAGTGCGCTAAATATACTTAATAAACTAAATAAACAATATACTTGATATACTTTATTATACTTTCATGAATTATGTAGCAAAGGAAAACTGAGGAAGGTAAAATTTGGAGCATTGGGATGACTAGACAAGGGCTTACTTAACACATTTTTGTGACCTCAAATTTGACTAAAACTTACATTTTTTACTTCGTTGACCTGTAGCTCGAAAACAGACTGTACACATTACATTTTTTACAGCATGAGTCACATATTTATATATTGTATTAAAATAATTAAGTTCTTACCTCTCCACTTTTTTTCACCGGGGTTTTGTTACTGCTGTTATTGTTTGAGTTCACCAGTGTCAGGAAAGAGTTATTTATTACATCACCACCAGTATATATAAACACCTTGTAAGTCAGCTTTTTGGTGTCTTGAAAGAAAAAGTAAACATAATACAACACAATGTTTATTTATATAGCACATTTAAAAACAACTGAAGTTGACCAAAAGTGATACACAAGGTATTTTAAAGAACAATAAAGAAACATAAAACAGTAAACAAAAGTAAAACATATTCCAGAGCAAGTGGGCCCCCTGGTGTGAGGGGGGGCCCTATGCAGCTTGCATATTCTGCGTAAAAGGAGGATCGGCTCTAAAGGACACGATAAAGACACATGCAAAGAGAAGAGAACAGATGCGCCAGTAGAGAAAATAATGTACAGGCAGAGCAAGCTAACTGTTCACGCTCGAAATATGGGAAGAAACTAAACATTGAATTTGAGGTTTATAACAATGTATCTCTGAATGGAACTGATTGTCTTCAGAAAAGTTTCGATGTCATTTTCTTTTCATCTTATCTTCGTGTAATACACATTAAATCAGTATGTTTAGCACTGCTTTGTTTACAGCGGAAACCATGGACCGTCCCGCAAAGGTGTACAAAAAGAAACGCTATATTAGCTGTTCTATGAGCACCACCTGCTGGCAGAGACTGAATTTCCATTTTTAGAATAATTTGAAAGGCCAGTTCAGCCTTTAGTGGAGCAAATGAACAGCTTGTTCATGTACTCTTTTATTCTTTCTTGTCTCTTGCTTACAGAAAAAAAAGAACAAAAATCAGCAGTTGGTATCAGAATTGTCCATGATAAATCATGATCATTGCATCTCTAGTTTTTGTAGATAGCCTACTGCTTTATTTCCTCAAACGGTCATAACTTTAACTGCCTATTAACAGCAAGTCAGGAGTGAGTGAGTGAGTACACTGGTCCACTATAAATAGAAGGTGTACACACACATTAACACCCACCGTGTTCGTGTGTACCTGGTATTCCCTATATTATGGGGTGTGTGTGTATTTTGAATGACAGTATCTAGGCTATATATGTGCGCTGTCTGGCTGGTCCAATTCTGATCATAGTGGTGGACCGTTTGGACCAAAAAATGTCAGGGCTGATGTTTTGTCCCAGTCCAGCCCTGATTCAAACGCTGTAATTATCAAAGAACTGTAATTTTTACCATCAAATAAATTCAGTTACCATAATAAAAATCATTAAAATATGTGATATTTTCATTATTAACCACTTTTTTCATGCACAATTTTGATGGCTTAAAAAATATTAGGATTTATGTAACGAATACAACTTTCAGAAGTTGCGCATTAAATCAAACTATGAAATCAGCATCAAAGCACTTTAAAAATTTCACTCAGTAACATTATATAAAAAAAATGTATATATATACTGTATATATATATATATATATATATATATATTAGAGGTGGGCATAGATTATTTTTTTTAATCTAGATTAATCTAGATTAATTTTGGAATTAATCTAGATTAATCTAGATTAAAATGGCTCATTTGAATTCTGCCGAAGGCATTTAGAATATGTGTGCTACCCAAATAATGACTAAAAGTAAGTCTTTGAGAACGGGTTTCTCAAGCCAGGTGGCGCATTAGACCAGGGGCTCATCTCCTGTTTCCAAAATGCATCACAAACTTTAATCTCTTCCCGTCCCAATCCCACGAAAAAACTGGGGGAAAATCCCGTTCCACTCCCGGAAGAATGACTCCCATTCCGTGTTGTTGTTTTTTTTTCGATAACTGTCAATTACAGTAAAAATATAATACAGATCACAGCGTGCCCACCTTATTAGTTGAATAAAAACCCAAAATGTCGTTTTTTGTTATTATATTGAACTGAAAGCCATCTTATGCACAGTGTTGCACAGATTAAATTTCATGTAAATCATCCATGCTAACACACACATCTTCTATTTTTATTTTTTAGACATTTCACTCTCTATAGATATATTTTTCAAAGACGGAGTTTCTCGCTCAAGTTCACATAAGACCTAAAGCGCATCCTGTTTGCTTAAAAGCGCAACGTTTCGTTGTTATTCTGAGTGCACACAAATAAACGTAGAGTCTTTACAGATTCGAAAGATGTATTAGGCTACTTTTATCTGTATGACCAAAAATGACGGAGATTTTAAGAGCAAGTGAGCGCACCGGAGCCTGTCCTGCAGCAAACGCGCTTCCACACAAACACTTCAATAGCGCACATTTCTCTAGGTTAACATCATATTGAGCGGCCATGTAAAGTTGCTACTACATACATCTTTCAGTTGAAAAGCCATATTTGAGGTTGAGAATGATAGGTGAGCGTTTGGATGTCCTGCCCGATTGTATTACCACATAGACCAGCCGTTAACAATCTGTCCATCACGGACTGCGAGTCTCTAGTTCGAAGACTCGTTCTCGCCCCCTACAGTGCAATTCGGCTAGGTATACATCCGCGCTAAAATATCAGGGTGAAAGTCATCATAGCTTGCGTAGTATAGACCCAGCTCCCAACCCAACTTTGAGAATAGATTAACGGCAATATTTTTTTAATCGCCCGATAAGAGTCTCGCGTTAACGCAGCACGTTAACGCCGATAACGGCCCACCACTAATATATATATATATATATATAATTTGTCTACACTTTCAGTGTAAACCATTTTATCTTGTATAATTACAGTGTTTAAAAATCGTACACCATAAGATGTACATGTATTGCACGGAACTTTTATGAAACGCTGCAAACGCACAGCCTGTTTTGTCAGATACGAATTATAAAACTGCTGCAAAGCACAAAAAATGCGTCTACTACTGTCTGTATATTTATTAGAAATTCTTTAAATTGTATTGGATCAATGAGAAAAGTAGTCGCAAATGGCAGTGACTCTCTTGTGGTCACTGAAGCATAGCTGGCCACACTTACAGCAATGGTCCACCATTTTTCACGATCGAGTAACGATGAGCAATATCGGCACCTTCTCACTTTCTGGCACCTATTTCTTCTTCCTCAGTGAGGTTCTGTTTCACAAACCCACAGCGTCTCAGTGCACTTTGGGTTGCTCAGGGAAGTCTTGGTACCTGTACTCTTTCTTACAACCATGGACTCAGTAGCTGAAGGCCAAGGTTCTCAAGGAAAATGCGACGACCGTGAGGACTCCAAGCTTCCCAACCTGGGAACAACGAAAACAACTTGTGCATTGATATCAGCAAGGTTGAGGCAATTGTAGAAATATGCCAAGGGCCAGCGATTTGTTCTCATCTGTACACTGTAGTTGTGACACAGTTGGCCCACAGCACCCTAGACTTGTTATAGTCATCATCACAGTCTTCCAAGACACCTTATCGACCTATTATTATTTTTGTCATGCATACTGAATTAAAGCACATCGGCTTTGCTCTTTTTTGGCACATATGACACCATGGCTTGCTTTTGGCTAAATCTAAACAGGCTTGATCCCACAGGTCTCCTCTTACATGCATGAAACGTAGGCGGAACTTCAGGCTTGTTTTTGCGCATTGTTCCCAGGAAGGTGATGTCTTTGCAGAGCAAATCAGCAGCGAGTTTTGCACTCATAAACCAGTTATCATTTCTGATATTTACTCCAGAGTTCGGAATAAGCTCTACCAATTTCTTTACTACACACTCTGCCAATCCTGTGTACTGCTGATCGCCTTCACGGCCAGTGAATGGGACCATGGAAACTCAACTCAACCATTATTTATAAAGCACTTTCAAAACCATAAAAATGGAACAAAGTGCTGTACACAAGCAGCATATAAATATATATATATATATATATATATATATATATATAAAACGTAAAACATTAAAACATAACACCAAAAACAATAAAATAAAAGACAAGCCATTCACAACGGTCCTGACAAATAAAATGCTGAAAGCCAGGTAAGACAAGTAGGTCTTTAAGTCCTTTTTAAAAATGTCCATGCTTGATGAGGATTGTATAGATAATGTCAGTGCATTCCAAAGTGCTGGAGCCGCAACAGAAAAAGTGTGATCAACTGTGAACAATCCAAGTGATTTATAAAACATAAAAGTAAAACGAACAAAGGACAGACATCCTGAACACAGAGCGACGGCAAGCCAACACATTTGGCACCATCTTGAATCTGTTGAAAGTGTATTCCGTGGCAACATCACACATTAGAAATGGTTTCATACCATATCTGTCAGGTGTTTAGGAATGTACTGCCAGAAGCTGCAACGTCCCTCTGAATGGGATGAGCTGCTCATCAATTGTCACATACAGACCAACATTGTAATTTTTCCTGCAATTTTCAATGAAGGCATTCCAGAGTGATCTAATTGGAGCAAATTTGTCATTGATTTGTCTCACCTGACGTGTGCCCCAGTGGTGTAGTCTACGTGATACGCAGGTATACGCCGTATACCCACTAGGGAAGGACAGGATTGCGTATACCCACTTAAAAAAGCATACGGAGGTTTCTTCAACTTTCCACGTGCTTGAGCACCTGCCCCTTTGCTGATAAACCAAAGTGCCCTTTTGTCAGGCAATTTATTATATGTTTTTTTTTTTTTTATTAACACCCTTCTGTGAAGGCCTGCCCAATCTAACTATTAGTAAATTAATGATTAATAATTTAGCCGTAAAGAAAAACACCCACATGATAACCTTTCACCTGACGACCTCATCCGAACGATCCCCTCGCGCTCAGGCACCACTTCAATATCGTCGCGCCACGGTTGCAGCTTAAGTAGTGGAGTTCTCAGCGGAGTGGTACGCTTGTTTACTTATCATTATTATTATTTTACAAGAACAACGTGAAGAGATTCCTACATGCATTGCACAGCTTTTGTTTAAATCGCTGTGTTTAGCACCTGCAGCATAAATCCTTTGCGCCTCCGCCACTTCTAACATTATACACAGCAGCAGCACCATAAACAAAGGTGCATGTGTTCACTTCGTTCGTGCTATTTGAGGGAGAAAAGTTTCATGGGACGTGGAAGGGTCTGGTCTTTTTCCGCATCCTCGTGGCATTTGACTAAAGAAAACTTCTATTCATACTTTTACTTTTATTGTTACAGTATTTACAGCATCCGCATCAATACGCGTATCAGCAAGGAATGCGTCACTATACATTGCTGTTATGATATTTTGTGCACATCCCTATTTAAAGCCTTGTTTCATGTGCCCCTTTTAGAAGACAGACGATAAAGACAAGCGATTTTGAGCACCCGCCAGTATATTTTTTCCTCCAAAGGTCTCTGCACGGCCCTGGCTGATACTATCCTACGCGGTACAGAAAACGAGGCCGATGCTATCGTAATGTTAACTGGTAAACATGCGCCATTCCCCCTTTGCGTGGTAGAGTATACGTTGTCATTAACTTAACGGCATATAAGAACAATGAGTTATTTCAATAAACAAAAAGTTAATATTTAGTGATATACATTGTCTGACTATAACAGTATTGCATGACTTTGCTCTATTTCGTCAGTTGGCCGGGGTGGGGGCACTGGGCTGCTCAACTAAAATAGTTTCAAATAAACTCACAACTGAGCCGCTGCACATCTCCATTCAAACACAGCATTGTTTCGTTTATGAATGAATCTGCATTTAAATGAATCTAGTGAGTCAATGCAATTACTCATTCATAAAGATAGTCACTGCCTGAGTTCCAATGTGCATACTATCCATCATTTAATTAATGATTCAGTGATAAAATCAGTAATTGCCGCCACCTATCGGCAGTCTTAGTTTCATTTTTAAAGTATAATTTCAGTTATTTAAATAATTGAATATTTCTATATTAAAAATTGTATATTTAAAACATTAATCTCAACATGAATGTATGAAGATAAACGCACACATGCCACCTCTGAGCCTCATTAAATCTTTGTAAATACCTACAAGCCACTTTCGTGTTCTTCTGTGCCTCTTCTGTAGTGCAAATGTATTTAATTAATAATGCTTTTATTTGATCTGTAACCTATTCCTCTTATTGCATTGTTTTAATTAGAAATGTTGAAAAAAATCTTATTAAAATCCACTTTTGAAATTTGACATGAAAGGTAACACTTCAAATAAAGTTAGATTAAAATTTCCTTGTAAATCACTTTGAGGAGTGGGTAATGGGAAGGCACATTTTTGTTATTGAGGAGAAGGTGCTCCTGATTTTTTTTTTACTGTGACCCAAATTATTATTTTTTTAATTAGCAGCACAAGTGCTCCTAAAAATAGTAGTAAGCGTAGAGCCTTGTTTAGCGAGTGTGGTGGTATGAGAGGCTGCTCTGGTACGGATGAGGCTGGGAAGGAAAAAAATCACAGTATACTCACTACAAAAAACTAGACTACACCACTGCGTGTGCCACAGTCATCAAATCTCATAAATGACATGATTTGTTCAAACCTATTGATGCTGAATACAGCTTTGAATATTGGCCTCCCACTTTGACCACTGGACAAGAGAGATTGCAGAGATTCGATAGACTCCAAGCAGATAGAAGACTCCTATCACAGCTTTCATCTCAGTTTCTTCAACTTTCCACGTGCTAGGATCTCTGCCTTTGAAGTTCTGCTTGAAGGAGGATCAGCTGATAACCAAACAAGTCCATTTTTGTTTCTTGTGTAGGACTCTGCAGAAACTTGTTGTTTCTGGATGTTTTTTTTTTTTTTTTACTGCTTCTCCATCATCATCTCTGTTGTCTTCAGAGCTAATTTCGCCGGTAATGTCTGGTTCATATTCAGGATCTGAATTATCTGATACGATACTTTCAAAACTAGCATTTTCTTCATCATCAGAATCAATTTGTTCCCTCACAGCTACATGAGGAAAACAAGTAGACAACTCAAAACTCGTATTGCTGAACATTGATGTGCAAGTAGGCATCAGGAACCTAGAAGTCCAGTGGTACATCATTTTTTTTCAAGTTTAAACATTCGATTTCGACTCTACTACATATTGGCATTGAAGCAGTTAAATTATCTCGAAGAGGGAGTGATATTAACAATCTCATTTAAAAATGTGAGTCATATTGGATTTATACTTTGAACACTTTATCTCCCAATGGTCTTCAGGAAGATTTTGATATTCGCCCTTACCTCTAATTATGACTAGGATTTATGTGGTTAAATCAACCATATGTTATATTATATACCTTTTTTGTGTGTAACTTTGAAGATTTTGCAGTCAAGTATTTATTGAAATGTATTTGGAGTTTGCAATTTATTATTCTTACTTTTATGTGTTTGCTTATTGCCCTTGAGTTATATTATTGGTTGATTGCCCTGATGCAATTTATTTATACATTTTTTGTCATTTGGGCAATCATGTGATAAAATGTTGTGTTGGGTATGTATATAAGGGCGGAGTCATTTATGTATTCGTTGTCTGATGAAGTCAAGTCAAGTCAAGTCACCTTTATTTATATAGCGCCTTTAACAATACAAATTGTAACAAAGCACTGCACAATATCAAAATAGGCAAATTGTGTCAATAATGTAAAATGACAGGATTTAATACTCAATTATCTGCTGAATGCATTTCATTATTAAATTTAGTAATGGCATTGTCCAGCTTAGTTCAGTTTAAATAATATCTGTGCAATCAAGTCGATGATTGTGCTGAAATGAAGTGTCCCCCAACTGAGCAAGCAGAGGCGACAGCGGCAAGGAACGAAAACTCCATCGGTGACAGAATGGAGAAAAAAACCTTGGGAGAAACCAGGCTCAGTCGGGGGGGCCAGTTCTCCTCCGGCCAGACGAATCAGAGTTTGTTCCAACTGCAGCAAAGTCAGCGTGTAAGTGGTCCACTGGTTCCGGGGTCTTTTCCCGATGGATGTCTAGGTGACGAGGTCCTCACTGGAGATCTGTCTCTGGGGCTCATCTCGGAGGTCCTCGGAGGGGTTGTCATCGTCATGATGAAGCGTGTTTAAGCTCTAAATGTCACCGGTGGTGGGAACATTTTTCTATTTCTGGAGCTAAGGTGTGCCCACTTAGATTTTTTGGTTAATTCACTCATTGCTTCACCATCGAGTGAGGCTAATATCTGAGCCGTGGCCTAATGGTTAGAGAGATGGACTCATAATCCAAAGGTTACGAGTTCGAGTCTCGGGCAGGCAGAATTGCAGGTGGTGGGAGTGAATGTACAGCGCTCTCTCCACCTTCAATACCACGACAGAGGTGCCAAACCACCAACTGCTCCCCGGGCGGGATTTAATCATTATAATATTTAGTAAAGATCACATTCTATGAAGATATTTTGTAAATATCCTACCGTAAATATATTAAAACTTAATTTTTGATTAGTAATATGCATTGCTAAGAACTTAATTTGGACAGCTTTAAATGCAATTTTCTCAGTATTTAGATTTTTTGCGCACTCAGATTCCAGATATTCAAATAGTTGTATCTCAGCCAAATATTGTCCTATCCTAACAAACAATGGAAAGCTTATTTATTCAGCTTTCAGATTATGTATAAATCTCAATTTCGAAACAATTGACACTTATGACTGGTTTTGTGGTCCAGGGTCACATATACAGAAATATTTTACAATATGGTTACATTATTTAAAATTTTGTGTGTTCCTATTTGTTGTTGCATGTGTTTATAATTACACTTTTTCAATTTCATAAATACTGTGATTTTTTTTAAACTTTATATTCAGATCTCATCAATTTAATATCTACATAAAGTTATGTCAGGTTTTATTTATTTGTTGTATTTTACACGATTTGAGTGAATCAATGAATTTATATCCTTAAAGAAATTTGCGCATGGTCTCAGAATATTTTCGGTTTGATTGACATATGCCTGGCAAACAACACATTTATGATTTATTATCTAAAATTAATATTACAGCTAGACCTTGTAGTTAAAAAGCATTAAACTAAAGAAAAGTAAAAACGCTCTATGTATTTAATTTGCATGTTGAACAAAATGTTACCCACTATACATGCACTCATTTACCTTACTATTGTGAGATTCCTTGAGATGGCTTGAAAAACAAATGTTCACTTTCTGTTTGCTTTTGTTGACTTTGCATTTCAAGTGAAAACATTTGATATATTCAGCCACAGCAATAGTTGATGTAGGACTTTCTTTAAGAGTTCGTTCTGGCTTTAAGTATGAATGAAACAGACATTACGTGAGAGTCCTATGGAAACTTTTACGTGAAGTGAACATACTTAAAGTTTAAAGCACAAATAAAGTTTCTGTGCTCCTTAATATGTGTGTGCGCAACGCAATCCCTCATCTGTGTGTGTGTCTGTGTGTGTGTTTGAATGAAAGCAGCGCATTAATATGGAATGGTGAATAAACTGACTGGAACTACCTATGCATTACACGGTTTTGTTGGACAGCTTCCAGCAAATCAGAATAAAAAATTCAGACAGACCATGGTATAAGAGGTACATAAAAACTATACTACAGACTATAATACAACAAGTATAATTATGTAGTTTTTATAATGAAAACTGGAATAAAAATAAAAATGCTAAGTTAAGTTTTCAACTTTTTTCCCTTTAAGCTTTTTTTTTTTTAGTTTTTTCCAGAAAATGTTATATCAAGTACAACAGTACAAACTCTTTTTTTGTTGGACTTCAGAATTCAGATTTAGCATCACTGGGCATACCTGATTTTAGCCATAGCTTCTGTGTCGTTTCAGTCACAGATGTCATCAATAATGTCTCCTTAATTTCACCTTCATTAAACAGACAGGTTTCGGGATCAGCAGCTGCGGTATCTTCATCTGGAAGTTTTCCATCTGATTCAGCTTGCTCTGAAGACGGTTGACCTTTGAAAAAACAAAAAATATCCATATTTGACAAGCTATTTAGCATTGGCTAAAATAAATTCAATTTAGCATGAACCACCAAAATAGTAGTGCAGATGTGAGCACTTCCATCTTTGATTTTAGCCAAGTGCTCCTGCATGAGTGCATCAAGCTTTTGCCTGGAGCTTCTATTCTTTTGAGTAACACTGAGCTTGTCTGTGGATTCTTTAAAGCCTGCTACAGAATGTGGGATTTTAGCAATCCTATAAGATCATTACCAACCACACTGTGCGATATGGGTCTAATAAACTTGAGTTCGATATGTGTAGATTGTACAATGATGACACCTATTGACTTATAGCTACGATGCAAGTTCCCTTCTTAGGGAACTCCATGCTGCGCCTCCTATGGGGCACATTGTGGAATGCCGCCAGCATGACCGGTGTCTGAAGCACGTGTGAAAACACCAATCCTATTGGTCCACATGGCCCATGACGTAATAGGCGGGGTGCCCAGAAGGATAAAAGGGCACCTGCTGAATACGTCACTTTTGATGTCTTCGGGAGCTGTCTGTTTGAAGTATGTGTAAGGGACCAAGGCAGGTGAGTGCTGTGGAAAGTGTGTGCCTCCTTGCCCGAAGTTTATGCCACTTAAGGAAACACACGATCTATGCATCATATATCTTGGTCAGGAGCTTGGGTGTTCAGTGCTCAAGGGCACTGAGAGATGAGTGATAAGCGTTTGCATCTCGCGGTTCAGATTAGTGGGTTTAAGATGCTCTTTTTTGGGTTATCGGATCCCGTAGACAGCGCTCAATTCGAGCAGCATTTTAGGGAATGTGTGCCTCTGTGTTTGAAATCTAACACTCAAGGGCATATTCTGCTTTCGCGATTGTCTCTGCGAAGAGCACGCGCATTCAGAGTTCCACACTCATTCTGATTAGTCACAATGTCTTGGCTTCGCTTGCGTTTGTTCCTATACCCAAGGGATGCGGAACAAACTTTTGTGTCTCATGGCCCAATTCCATCACTGCCGCGGCACAGTTTATCTCACCTCACGGCCATCGCTTTGATCTGCGTCATCCGTAAACCCTCTCTAAACAGGTTATCAGATACCAGAGATATTATTGCATTGTTACCATGATATAGTGTGAGCACGGAGTCGCTTCGGATCCTGCGAGATTGTGGGCGGAGCTATATTCAGATCGGCCATGTCTCTCTAATATGCATGTGTGGAGAGCCTCACTGGACGTGAATATATTTAAATACTCTGTGTAGAGAGGCTTGCGAGTGTTCTCTCCCAGGGTGTTTCAGCACCTAGAGTGGTTATGGGGAATTTCTCTTTCTGAGTTAAACCGGATGGATTTAGGAGTGGGATGCCTCCCCAGGCTTCTGGGTATTTTTAAGTCTGCGGTCCCTCTGAATCCCGCTTAGTGGGTTTTGGGCTGAGTACACTGCTTCCCCTCTTCAGGGCTTAAGCAAACAGTCCCTGCTCAGAGTGTTGCTTTCTGCGGATGGTTATGCTCCAGCTCAAGCTTACTTTGCTCTGGAATATGGTCTGAGGGCAGCTATATACTCAAGCCTGGTTTCTTAACTAGGTTGGGTTCCCCTTTGCACAAGTTCTCTCGATTAAGTGCTGAAGTCGTTGTCTAAGAATCTGCTATTCATGGATAGCTGTGTTCCAGCTAAGAGACTGCTCGCCTTTTTATGGTTTTAACCCCCTGGGTTCGAAAGCCTGCACCAATGCGTTCTGTCTCGTATTTTGTTTATGACCGCGGAAAGAACTAAAAATACTCAGTTAGTTTTGATCGTACAGATAAGAATAAGGTATAGTTTGAAACTGAAAAGTGTTTACTTTTATTTGTGTATAAAAAATAAAGAAAATAAACAGGGTGTGTTCTCTGCCGGTTCGGTCTCTGTCATTTCTCTTCACAGACACATAAATAAATCAACATGAATCTCTGCGAATCCTTTTTGTTTCTGGAAGAATATGCGGCAAAATAAATAATAAAGTATTTACATCACAACGCGATGCGTCGCCTGATGAGTAGCCTAAGATTACTTGGATTGTTGTTATTGTGATCAAACTTGTACACATTTTACTAGTTAGACTATTCCCAAACTATAATTACTGACTACATATAAAATGTGTGTCATTTCATTGACTAAATGTCTCACAATGCCAGGATGTTCGTTTAATGTTTTATAACATATGTGACCCTCTCTGTGAAAACTCAGCTAAAGTCCTTTTTTGTGATTTGCTTTTTTTCTACAAAAAAATCATACTTAATATGGTAAAGAACATTCAGTGAACACTTTATATCTTTAATATTGACTGAGTAAGGTCATGTCAAAGTTTGAAATTATAGTTAAATTAATAGTAGAAATCCAACTTTGATGGAGGTTTTCTCATAATTCGATTTTGAGACTTTAGCCTGGATTTCACAGAGAGGGTCACATATAAAACCACAAGATATAAAAGAAGTGTGATTGTTAACACGAATGTTTGGAACAAAGCTGTGTTACTGTTCAAGTCTCAGTTTTCAGAGCAGTATGTTCAATTATGTGTCCTTGACCTTCACTGTGTATATTTTTATTATACTGTATTGAAAATAAAATACAAATTTTAAACAAAAACCCACATTATTTCACTCTCCTCACACTCTTTCTTACCTGCCTCAGTCATTCATATTGATGGCCCATTTTGGGAGGCCCTTTGTCTCTCCAGTGTGAATCATTAAATATTCATGGCCATTGTCACTCCATTGCATATAGGATTTCGACCACTAAACAATTTTTACAAATTTTAAATAAATATGTGTAATTTTTTTCTGTGAAGGAGTGAACAGGATAATTTTCACTTCATTTTGTAGAAAAAAACTCTAGTCTACCACATCCAGTTCTAAAACGTATTGTGAACAAATAATATGTATGTGTTTTATGGCCTTATTTCAGTGACTTAAACATTTTTTTTCTCAAAAACATAAACATGAACATTCATGCTCCTAACATATTATTGGAGCCCAGTTTGTGCTTAATGCAGCATTATCAGACTTAAGCCATTAATATGTTTTTAAGATACTGAAAAAAAATGGGCATGAGTCAGGGCATGTCAAAACTTCTCCAGGGCCCCAAAACACCCTCAGACCCCAGAGGGTTAAATAGTGGTCTCCGTGAGCCCCTTGCATGGGCTGTGCAATCTCCCCTTCTGGGATTTAAGTAGATGGCCCACTTCCGTGGTCTGGGCTACCTTTAGCCTTATCTGAGTGAATTTATATTCGAGGATAGCTGTGTCCAGCCCTCTAGTGTTATGGTCACAGCTTACATCAGGCTTTGATCTCAGACTAATTATGTTGATGTGTTCGCTCTTTAGCAAATCGTTAACTGATGGTCCGGATCTCCCTCTTGTGAGCTCCTGGTCAATAACACAGTGCTTCGCTAGACTACTGTGGGGACTGACACGGATTGTGGACCTCCTTATTATAGCATCTGAGGATGATTATATTCCAGTGTTATGTGGGACTGTTTTAACTTGTGTTTTGTTGCAGTTACTCAGTAGCTCGCCTTCAAATCAACAGGCTAATTAATGCCATTTAAAACTCCAGGACACATGCTCTCACTCTCACTTTAAGCCAGCATGGCAGTGGCTGGGCTTGTTTTTTGTCATAGCCCTTCCTTTCTCTTTTTGTTATTTAATAAATCTTATTTTATTTGGTAAACTTGTGTTATGTCCTTCCCCAGAGCTGTATACTTTAGGACTGTGATATTTCCATTTTTGATTGATTTGTTTTGGTGAGTATGGTTGTTTGAGTATTTTTGTGATTTATGCATGAGTTTCCCCGGTTAAGGTGAGTGTTCCAGGTTGAACATTCAATCCTTCCTTCGTCTCACTCTTTTGTTATTTTGCCTTTTATATATTTTTTATTTACATTCCATTGTTATGGCAGTATGGGCTTACTTGAATACAGCTATCTGAGGTTAGCTGTGTTCTACTGCAGTTGCAGTGAGCCCTCTTCTGGAGTGGTCCCCTTTCCTATAGCCTAGCTATCTGAGGATAACTGTGCTAGCTCCGTGACTGCTCCCCTTTATAGGGTTTTTAAGTAGCGGTCTCCTTCAGCCCTTGTCTAGACAGTGCTATCTTCCCTGCTAGGGTTGTAAGTAGATAGCCCACTCTCTTTGGTCTGGGGAGCTCTGCAGGAAGGCTATTAAAGCTAGCTGTGTATTAACTGTGGGACTGACATGGATCGGGGACCTCCTTAGTATAACCATCTGAGGGTGGTTATATTCCAGCCGTTGTTATGACAGGACAGGCTCCCTTGAATACAGCTATCTGAGGCTAGCTGTGTTCTTCCTGGAGTGGTCCCCTTTCCTATAGCTTAGCTATCTGAGGATAACTATGTGCTAGCTCAGTGATTGCTCCCCTGCTTAGGGTTTCAAATAGCAGTCTTTTTGAGCCCTTACCTAGACACTCACATTAACTCCATTGTTAAAAAGGCCCAGCAGATGTTGTACTTCCTTCGCCAGCTAGAGAAGTTCGAGCTGCTGAAACCGTTCTACTCTGCCATCATTGAATCCATCCTCTACACTTCAATAACTGTCTGGTTCAGCTCAGCTACCAAATCTGACCTCCGAAGACTACAGAGGGTTGTCTGGACTGCTGAGCGAATCATTGGTACAACCCTCCCTGCTCTCCAAGAACTGTATTAAATCCAAAGTGAGCAAAAAGGCTGGCAAAATCACTCTGGACCCCTCACATCCAGCATACTCCCTCTTTGAACTGTTACCATCTGGTCAATGCTACTGAGCACCAGAACGGCCAGACACAGGAACCGTTTCTGCCCTCTGGCAATCCATCTCATGAACACTTGACAATAATTGTGGAATACTTAATCTACATTTAATTTTCAATATACTTGTACATACAAAACTGTCTATTGTAATAAACCTTTACATACAATTGTCAATTTGTATATTGTTATTCCCTAAATGCTTGTTCTTTTTGTTATCTATGTTTTTTTTCTGTCATTGTCAATTCTGTTGCGCTTTGAAAGCTTCTGTCATGACAACAAATTCCTCTTATGTGTAAACATAACTGGCAATAAACCTCATTCTGATTCTGACAGTGCTGTATCCCCTCTTTGGGTTGTAAGCAGACAGTCCACTCTTTGTGGTCTGGGTAGTTTCAGTCGGTCCCCCTTCTGATAGCCGTTCCTAGGTACATAGCTATCTTAGGATATATATGTGCTAACTTAGTGACTACTCCCCTTTTTAGTGTATTTTAAAGGGGTCATTAGATGCCAATTTTCCGCAAGTTGATATGGTCTTCTTTAGGGTCTTAATGAAAAGTGTATAACATACTTTGGTTAAACTTTCTCAGTGTTAGTGTAAAAAAAAACTATTTTTAATCAACATGTAAATGTAAAAGGATCAGGCCCTTTCTAACGGAGCATGCTGCACAGCTTCTTGTCCAGGCCCTTGTCATTTCTAGGCTGGACTACTGCATTGCTCTTCTGGCTGGACTTCCATCAAACACAATCAAACCTCTACAAATGATTCAGAATGCAGCGGCACGACTGGTCTTCAACGAGCCCAAAAGAGCCCATGTTACACCTCTCTTTTGGCGCTTTTCCACTGCATGTACGTACGTACGTACGGTACGGTTCACTTTTGGGGGGTTTTCCACTGGGTACTGTACCTGGTACCTGATACTTTTTTAGTACCACTTCGGTCGAGGTTCTATGCGAACCGTACCGTTACCAAAACGTGACGTGTAAACTCTACTGATCACTGATTGCTGGAGAGAATCGTCATTACTGCGTCACTGAACTTGCGACACGAGACCCTCCTCTACAGTCATACCCGCTAGATTTAAACCCGCACAGCCAGCGAAGGATCGGACGCAACTTCTGTTTAAACAAACGCACATTTTTGCATCAACCACAAAATAGCAGTGTCGTTGTCTGTTGAGGAAGTACAGATGTTCTTCTCGTTGATAGCCGAGGAGCGGATCCAGTGAGAGCTTGATGGTGCGACGCCGAAGGAAAAAGCCTTATGTATATAACGTTACTTTTGAACTTGCTATATTTACAGAGTATGTTTTCTGTTTATATTTTTACCTCTGTATCTGTGTTTTGCTTCAATTAAAAACAATCTGATCAAATAAGTGTACCTCCAGACTATATTAATATGTATCAATATATGAGCACGTAATGAACCTCTTGAAAAAGACAAATGATTAATGCCGCGATTATAAAAACCATCACATAAATAAAAAAAACAAGGGATACATTGTACATTTTGAAATATTCAAAAGTTTATTGATAATTCACTTTACAGAACACGCTACATGAATAGTTAACTAATCAAGTAACGCAGCACACCTGCACGAACATCCCTGCTCTCCTCTACAGCCCGTGGCACTGCCACCACAGTCTCTGCTGCTGGGGGTAAATCACAAGCGTTCTCATAGACCTCTCCATTGCTGTTAAACACATCCCTCTCCTCCTCTACAGCCCGTGTCACTGCCACCACAGTCTCTGCTGCTGGGGGTAAATCACAAGCATTCTCATAGACCTCTCCATTGCTGTTAAAAACATCCACATGCCGAGAATGAGAACACTATTCCGTCTCCTTTCTTTGTTGTGTTTGTTTGTGGCGCGCGTTTACGATGATGTCACGGCAGTAGAGGCGCGCAATTATAACGACGCGTGAATAATCCCCGCCACTCTATAGCGTACTAAACTGCGGTGGAAATGCAACCGACCCGAACTGAGCCGTACCGTACCGTACCGGCCGTGCCGAACCGTACCGTACCATGCAGTGGAAAAGCGCCATTTGTCTCCTTGCAATGGCTACCAGTTGCAGCTCGCATCAGTTCAAGACACTGATGCTTGCATATAGAACAACCACAGGCTCAGCATCCGCCTACTTCCACTCACTATTACGAATCTACATCCCCTCCAGAAGCCCCGCCTACTTCCACTCACTATTACGAATATACATCCCTCCAGAAGCCCCCGCCTACTTCCACTCACTATTACGAATCTACATCCCCTCCAGAAGCCCCTCTACTTCCACTCACTATTACGAATCTACATCCCCTCCAGAAGCCCCTCCTACTTCCACTCACTATTACGAATCTACATCCCCTCCAGAAGCCCCGCTTACTTCCACTCACTATTACGAATCTACATCCCCTCCAGAAGCCCCGCCTACTTCCACTCACTATTAATGAACCTTATTGTAAAGTGTTGCCATATTAGCATCTAAACTGATACTGGTGTACCCGTATTTTAAGCTCTTTAACCTGTAGCGTTAAAAAGCTTAAAAGCGCCGGTGCGCTCTTTGACCTCAGCGCACCCGGCACTGAAGTCATGCAGTAAGAGCGCTGCTAATTCAGTTTTAATGTGCGTCTAGAACGGCCGCAGATGAGGCATTACAGTTTTTGCCCATTGCTTACACACTAAAACGAATGCTTAGACCAAAGCCTCAATACCTAAACTTCTTGTAGCATACCTGAAACACAGTGTAACCATAGCTTAAACACATTGTCAACTTTGCACTTTGTTTGCAATTCTATAACACACTTATTGCGAAACACTACACACGTTTTCTTACATTAAACACTTTGTTAAAAAACGTAATCACCTGTTATCATTGGGAAAACCCTCTGTTCAAAATGCAAAACTCATCTGGCAATTGTAGGCACTTACATACACACCTGAAAACACTTGGACAGAAAACAGAACACCAATCGGTCTGAGCCTTAGCGCAACAAATAGGCCTCAGGTAAGTCATTCTGAGAACTTTGCAAGCATGGAAGCAATGAGAGTCAGAGTAAGAGGAGAAACAAAGAGAGAGAGGAGTCGGACGTGGAAGAGGACGAGGACAAAGACGAGGACCAGTGCGGAGACGTGTATCAGATGACATCAGGGCTACTCTGGTGGACCATGTGATAAATCATGGCCTGTCCATGAGGGAGGCTGGGCAAAGAGTCCACCCTAACCTCAGTCGCTACACAGTAGCATCGATAATAAGGACATTCCGACTGGAGAACAGGTACATCTTCAAGTTTCTACTCCAGACTGTACCTACTGTATGTGTCACATGATTCTGTATCATACTAACTGTACTATACAAAAATGGGTAGTGCTGTGAAGTATATGTAAAGGAATACCATTGTGATGTTACAATACTGTGTACAGTTTGAAAGTACAGTATGTGAAAAACCTAGCCAATGACATCTTGTGGTGGCATTTTCTACAGAATGGTTGGACGACCTCCTCAAGGTGGAAGGGAGCGGCTCTTCACTCAACAACAAGAGCTTGCCATCATTGAAATGGTGCGAGAAAATAATGCAATCCGACTTTGTGAGTTGCAACAACGCATAATTGCAAATAGAAATGTATTCAACAATATCAACAGGGTCAGCATTTCTACACTAAGTCGCATCCTACAGAAACATAACTTCAGAATGAAGCAGCTGTACAGGGTGCCATTTGAGAGGAACAGTGTCAGGGTCAAGGATCTGCGCTATGATTATGTGCAGGTATGTGTCACTTTACATACTATATATTGTGATGTGGGAATGAGAGTTTATGCTGCCAACTGCCTTGCCTGTAGCTTGTAGTTTTTGTCTATACTGACCCAACCCAGCCCCTACTTGTGTGAAAATATAGACATTGTAGTTACTGTATGTGTTTTCAGTAACACTATTTAATATTTTCTGTTACAGACAGTTCTGGATTTTGATGCCGGCGAACTGCCACATGAGTTCATTTATGTGGATGAGGCAGGCTTCAATCTGGCCAAAATCAGGCATCGGGGCCGTAACGTAATTGGACAAAGGGCTGTTGTAAATGTCCCTGGGCAGCATGGGGGAAATATCACCTTGTGTGCTGCAATTAGTGTCCAATGAGTCCTGCATCACCATGCCACTCTAGGTCCCTACAATACAGGACAGATCATTGCATTTCTAGATGCACTACATGCAGTTGTGCAGGACAGACCACAGCAGCCCAGGTTTGTTGTCATCTGGGATAATGTTAGTTTCCACCGGGCTGCTCTGGTCCGAGATTGGTTCAACAACCATAACCATTTCACACTTTTATACCTTTTATAAAAAACACTCTTGTTTGATTACTGCAGAAATTCTACTTTTGAGTTTTACAGAAGAATGAGTCTGAGAAAATTACAATAAAAATAGAAACACAAAGACTGCAGTGTTTTATATAAAGCCCATCAGTGTGTTGCTGGTGATATGAAAGAGTAATTCAAATGGTGCTTGTGTGCATGGTTTTGTTGCAAGAATTTCATTTTTAGAAAGGAGTGTTAAGTTTTGATTGCAGTGTTTCATTTTGGCATAGATGTGAGTTGTTAATCTCCAAGTGCTATGTCTGATTGGCTTGTGTGTAGAGTTTTGACATAATGAGCCAAATTCTGAAAAAAGTGTGTAAGCAATAGGCAAAAACTGTAAGTGCATGGCACTGCGACCAGCTTTACATTTTACAGAGTTTAATGTAGCAATGTGGTCGCTCAGTTTTTCAAGATAAGTTTTAATCGTGTAACTTAACAGATTTAAACAAGGAAATAAAGTGTAACTATGCACAGGCCGTATTCACTGCAAATATAAAAATAAGACGAGTAAAGAAAATGAGGTACTTATAATCACCCTTTACTTAAATATATGAACACAGAAAACCCCTGTTAATAAGTTAATGTAACATTTTATGACTAGTAAAATAATGGGAACTTATGCTGATGAACACGCTCTTCTCTGAGAAGCTGCGACTGTGAGAGCTGCGTGCTCTTCTTGTGTGAAAGGTGTCAGGGTTAAAGCACAATACTGCCACCTGGAGGTCAACCAGGTACTGGCGCTGGAGTATTTACATGTTGTCATAAGAGTCCTGTTCATTTTAAATATTGTGGTTATTGCCAAAACCGGTATATCGTCACACACTTAACACAATATCGATAATCGTTGCTTTGAATATCATGGTTATCGTCAATACCGGTATATCGCAACACCCCTAATATATATATATACACACACACACATTAAATAAATGTAATCTATATATCTAAATTAAAATAGACTATATAAAGTATGATCCAAAGTAACTATAACTACTGGAGTAGTTTTTATTTTTTACTATTTCTCAAGTAAATATTCAGATGATTACTTTTACTTTAGAAAATATGTCTAGAAGTACTTTGACTTTTACTTGAGTACAGTTTTTGGGTACTCTACCCACCTCTGATCACATTATTGTGCTGTGTGCCCTTTAACTCTTTCCCCGCCAGCATTTAAAAAAAAAAAGTTGCCAGCAACCGCCAGCATTTTGTGATGATTTTCACCTAAATTTCAAGGCCTTCCGACTATTTTCTGCTATGCATATATTATATATTCACGACGGGGGCAGTCATGGCCTAGTGGACTTGTAATCCGAGGTTGTGGGTTTGAATCTCGGCTCCGGCAGGAATTGTCCACGACTGAGGTGAGACCCTTGAGCAAGGCACCGAACCCCCAACTGCTCCCCGGGCACCCACTGCTCCAAGTGTGTGTGCACTTGGATGGGTTAAATGCAGAGAACACATTTCACTGCTGGTTATACTCTGTATAATTGTGTATGTGACAAATAAAAAAACATATTATTCTATATATAAAAATAAAGAACTATGCTAAATATGCATTTAATACTAAATGAAGAGTTTGGTTCCAAAACGCTATAAAAACGTTTTTATTAATTTGAGTAAAAATGTGTTTTCTTTACCAAAAAAGGGGCAAGATGGAAATCACAATTTTCTGTTTCAAACTTTCTCATAAAATATTTAAGTTATAATAACATTAAAAATTAAAAATTATTTATTATAAAACTATATTATCCCCCCCCCTCAAAAATACAATAAATCCATGACTTAAAAAAAAAAATCAATAAATCCATTGAATCAATATAAAAGTTATTTTTCATATTGAAACTGTTGAAAATACACAACATGGTTAATCCACATGACAGCCTCTGAACTTGGTCAATACTAATCTTATATTCAGGCACTGGACAAAAAAATACATTCAATCAGTCATGAAGTGAATTCAATGGGTCATCTTGTTAATGTTATAAATGAATTACAGCAATAAAAGAAAATTTCATCATGAACAAGAACGTAAACAACTATATCACATTAGACCACAGAAATTCAAAAATGACATTCCCTTTACATTCAACTTCCAAAACTGCATTCATCTTTGCCATGTAACATTATTTTAGTTGACTAGTGCTATACGCTGTATTAACAAAAACATATATGGCATTAATAAAAACACACTGTCAAGCTAAGCAATATTGCATTCATAATCGAATGTGACTCATCTGCGATTATGAATGAGATAATGCATAGCTTGTCAGTGATCTACGGCTCTGTGTATCCATCTGAAAGCAAGTTATGGAGATTTACTATTAATCACAGAAATGGCTTTACTGATGAGATATGCATGACAATTGTGGGGTTCTCCAAGGCTCGGTGCTTGGACCACTTCTTTTCTCCATCTACATGGCGTCATTATGATCGGCCATTCAGAAGCATGGCTTTTCTTACCACTGCTATGCTGATGACACCCAACTCTACCTCTCATTCCAACCAAATGATCCAAAATGCTCGCATTGCAGCCTGTCTGAAATATTTTTTTTGCTGGATGAAGGACCATCACCTTCAGCTCAACCTTGTTAAGACAGAACTGCTCATGGTCTCAGCTAACCCATCACATCACCACAACTTCTCTATACGGCTGGGTTCGTCTCCTTAACTCCTTCCAGGATAGTCAGGAACCTCGTAGTTGTGATTGATGATCAGTTAAGCTTCACAGACCACATTGCCACTACGGCTCGGTCCTGCAGATTTGCCTTATACAACATTAGGAATATTAGACCCTTCCTCTTAGAGTAAGCCACAAAACTCCTTGTCCAAGCTCTTGTTCTCTCCAGACTGGACGGTTGTAATGCTCTCTTGGCGGGCCTTCCCCATGTACTATAAAGCCTCTGCAACTGATCCAGAATGCAGCAGCCAGAGTGATCTTTAATGAGCCAAAAAAAGCTCACGTTACCCCTCTCTTCAACAGGTTACACTGGCTACCAATAGCTACTCAAATCAAATACAAGGTACTGATGTTTGCCTACAAGACAACAACTGGCGCTGCACCAATATACCTAAACCCGCTAGTGCAAACTTATGCGCCCTCCAGAAGCTTGCGTTCTGCAAGTGAACGGTGCCTTATGGTGCCGTCCCAAAGAGGAACCAAATCACTCTCACGGACCTTTTCCTGGACTGTGTCCAGCTGAGGAATGACCTCGCGATCTCAATTCTAACAACTGAGTCTTTAGCCATTTAAAAAAAAAAAAAACTATAGACATCTTTTTCACCAGCATCTGACCAACTAATACTAACACTTACCTATTATATTATATTCCATTCTATTTAAAACAATACAAAACTAATAGGCACTTGTATACTGTTGCGTTCTCATTAGTCTGATTGCTTCTATTGTTCTCCTCACTTGTAAGTCGCTTTGGACTAAATGAAAATGAATTCACAAAATACATCAATTGTATCTGCATTCTCTGTAATTCAAGTCATTAGAATCCATATGATTGTGATGAACTATCATACAGTAATAGGGAGACCTGAGACACATCATTTGGAATATATATATATATATATATCTTTTTACATTTTGACAATAAATATTGATTACACTTGTCTGTATGTTATATGTTGTTTATTTTTAATAACTGTGCATACATTACTATGCAGTAGGCTTAGTGAAGTAGGATTGGTGGCTCAAAATATAATTTTAGTGCTATGTTGTTAGTGAAAATGTAATTTTCCTAGACATTTTATTATCACACACACACATATATATATATATATACATATTTCACATTTTAGTTGTAAGAACATACACGTTTGCATTTAAATACCACCACCATATATTTCCAAACGTTTTCTTTTTTTGTAGAATAGACCAGTAATTAATGATCTATCTCAAAATTATGTTAATATAGATTAATAGATGATTAGAAGTCGTGTACCTGCATAACGCCCCGCCATTGTCTCGTGTGCCTTTTCTTGAGTCGCTGCTGAAGGCCCTGAAAAAGTTGTGTGTTTCATCGCCATCATGAAGGTTTGCATGTAGCTCATGTAAGTGAGTGACACCTCTTTTATATCAATGGACAAAGAGCGTGATTGGTTGAACTAACTGCCAATAGGGAAGTTACAGGTATGAGGCCCTGCTTGCACACACACACACACACACACACACACACATGTGTGTGTGTGTGTGTGTGTGTGTGTTTTGTGTGTGTGTGTGTGTGTGTGTGTGTGAGAGAATAATTGAAAAGAAACATGATTTGCTAATTTACACAGTGCAATACCTGTATGTAGTGGAGCAAATATAATATAGTATAGCCGTATATAGACATGTTCTATAATGAAAGGCAGGTTTGTTTATTTTATGGAGTTGTTGTATTGAATAAATTTTCTTTCTTTCTTTCTTTCGTGTAATGTTTTTATTGTGGGATCAAAATTACACTGTGGTGTAAGATTGTACAAAAACAAAAATAAAAACCTTTCAGCTGTATTTCCTAACAAAAATTTAAAGCACAGGTGTTAAGTCAAGTCAAGTCACCTTTATTTATATAGCGCCTTTAACAATACAAATTGTAACAAAGCACTGCACAATATCAAAATAGGCAAATTGTGTCAATAATGTAAAATGACAGGATTTAATACTCAATTATCTGCTGAATGCATTTCATTATTGAATTTAGTAATGGCATTGTCCAGCTCAGTTCAGTTTAAATAATATCTGTGCAATCAAGTCGATGATTGTGCTGGAAATGAAGTGTCCCCAACTGAGCAAGCCAGAGGCGACAGCGGCAAGGAACGAAAACTCCATCGGTGACAGAATGGAGAAAAAACCTTGGGAGAAACCAGGCTCAGTCGGGGGGCCAGTTCCCCTCCGGCCAGACGAATCAGAGTTTGTTCCAACTGCAGCAAAGTCAGCGTGTAAGTGGTCCACTGGTTCCGGGGGTCTTTTCCCGATGGATGTCTAGGTGACGAGGTCCTCACTGGAGATCTGTCTCTGGGGCTCATCTCGGAGTTCCTCGGAGGGGTTGTCATCGTCTCTTCTCAGGTGTTCGGTCATCTCAATCGTTTAAGGGTTGGATCCAGACTGAAGCTTGTGTAATTCTCCGTGGCAGTAACATAGAAACAGTAAGACAATTAGCGTAGCAGCTGCTCCATCCAGGAATAACCCTGGATGAAATTATCAGTATAACCCAAGCTAAAGCATAATAATGTGCATTTGTTCAGATAGACTTGCAGTACAAGATTGTGAGATGCATTATATGAATGCTTGGCTAAAGAGATGCGTCTTTAATCTAGATTTAAACAGAGAGAGTGTGTCTGAACCCCGAACGTTTTCAGGAAGGCTATTCCATAGTTTAGGAGCCAGATATGAAAAAGTTCTACCTCCTTTAGTGGACTTTGCTATCCTAGGTACTACCAAGAGTCCAGAGTTTTGCGACCTTAGGGAGCGGGTTGGATTGTAGCGTGATAGAAGATTAGTTAGGTACGCAGGAGCTAAATCATTTAGGGCTTTATAGGCAAGTAATAATATTTTGTAACTGATACGAAACTTAATAGGTAGCCAGTGCAGAGACTGTAAAATTGGAGTAATATGGTCATATTTTCTTGACCTGGTAAGGACTCTAGCCGCAGCATTTTGTACTATCTGTAGCTTGTTTATTGAAGATGCAGGACAACCACCTAGCAGTGCATTACAATAGTCCAGTCTAGAGGTCATGAATGCATGAACTAACTTTTCTGCATCAGAAACACTTAACATGTTCCGAAGCTTGGAAATGTTTCTAAGATGGAAGAATGCTGTTTTTGTAACATTGGAAATATGATTTTCAAAAGATAGGTTGCTGTCTAATATAACACCCAGATTTTTAACTGTAGAGGAAGTAACATTACATCCGTCTAGTTGCAAATTGTAATCCAAGAGATTCTGTGTACTGTTTTTAGGTCCAATAAGTAATATCTCGGTCTTATCTGAATTTAATAGGAGAAAATTACTGGTCATCCAATCTTTTATATTTTTAACACACTCCGATAGCTTAGATAGTTTAGAGGTTTCATCTGGTTTTGTTGAGATATATAGTTGAGTGTCATCAGCATAACAATGGAAACTAATCCCGTATTTTCTAATAATATTACCAAGGGCAGCATATATAATGAAAATAATAGAGGACCTAGGACAGATCCTTGTGGTACTCCATACTTTACTGGTGATAATTGAGATGACTCCCCGTTTAAATAAACAAAGTGGTAGCGATCGGACAGGTAGGATCTAAACCATCTTAGAGCCTGCCCTTGAACACCTGTATAGTTTTGTAATCGATCTATCAGTATGTCATGATCTATAGTGTCGAACGCAGCACTAAGATCAAGTAAAACTAGCAACGAGATGCAGCCTTTGTCTGACGCAAGAAGCAAGTCATTTGTAATTTTAACAAGTGCAGTTTCTGTGCTATGGCGGGGCCTGAAACCTGACTGAAATTCTTCATAGATATATCATTTTTTTGCAAAAAGGAGCACAATTGAGCAGACACTACTTTTTCTAATATTTTCGACATAAACGGAAGATTTGAAATGGGCCTGTAATTTGCCAGTTCACAAGAATCTAATTTTGGTTTCTTAATAAGAGGCTTAATAACTGCCAGCTTAAATGGTTTTGGGACGTGACCTAAAGATAGCGAGGAGTTAATAATATTGAGAAGCGGTTGTTCTGCAACAGGTAACAACTCTTTCAATAGTTTAGTTGGTACAGGATCTAATAAACATGTTGTTGGTTTAGATGCAGTGATAAGTTTATTTAGCTCATCCTGTCCTATAGTTGTAAAGCACTGCAGTTTTTCTTTGGGTGCGATGAATGATGCTGAAGTACTAGACGCTGTAGAATCTACGTTTGTTATTGTATTTCTGATATTATCTATTTTATCAGTAAAGAAATTCATAAAGTCATTACTATTAAACTGTGAGGGAATATTTAGATCGGGTGACATCTGTTTATTTGTTAATCTAGCCACTATGCTAAATAAAAACCTTGGATTGTTTTGGTGATTATCTATGAGTTTGCGGATATACTCGGTTCTTGCAGTTTTTAGAGCCTGTCTATAGCTGGACATACTGTTTTTCCACGCAATTCTAAAGACTTCCAAGTTACTTTTTCTCCATTTGCGCTCAAGAATACGAGTTTCTTTCTTGAGAGAATGGGTATAACTGTTGTACCATGGCGCAGCACGTTTTTCTCTAACCTTTTTTAATTTGATGGGTGCAACAGTTTCTAACGTATTGGAGAAAATAGTTCCCATGTTGCTAGTAATTGTGTCTAGTTCATCTGTATTTATGGGTACACAGAGCAGTTGAGATAAATCAGGCAGGTTATTTGTGAATCTGTCTTTAGTGGCTGGAATAATAATTCTGCCTGGGCGATAACGCGGAGCCATATAGTTAATATCAGTAATATGCAGCATGCACGATACAAGGAAATGGTCAGTAACATCATCACTTTGAGGTATGATATCTATATCAGTAAGATCAATTCCATGCGATATTATTAAATCTAGCGTATGATTAAAACGATGCGTGGGCCCGGTGACATTTTGCTTGACACCAAAAGAGTTTATTAGGTCAGTAAACGCAAGTCCTAACGCATCATTTGTATTATCAACCTGAATGTTAAAATCTCCAACAATTAGTGCTTTATCAACAGTAACCAATAGGTCTGAGAGGAAATCTGCAAATTCTTTTAGAAAATCTGTATATGGCCCTGGCGGTCTATACACAGTAGCCAGAGCAAGAGATAGGACAGATTTATTTTGCTTATCTGACAGTTTAACATTGAGCATAAGTATTTCGAATGAGTCAAACCTGTATCCTGTTTTCTGAGTAACATTGAGAATATCACTATATATTGTTGCGACACCGCCGCCACGACCAGTCTCACGAGGCTCGTGCTTATAACAGTAGCTTGGTGGAGTAGATTCATTTAGACCAAAATAATCATTTGCCTTAAGCCAGGTTTCAGTCAGACAGAGTACATCAAAACTATTATCTGTGATTATTTCATTTACAATAACTGCTTTCGGTGTGAGTGATCGGATATTTAGGAGCCCAAGTTTTAAAAATTGTTTTTGTTCATTTATTTTGCATTTTTCTGGTTTAATCACGATCAGATTTGTTCTAGATCCTGCATTAAATTTATATTTTGAACTCAATATTCGGGGAACAGACACAGTCTGTATAGATTGGACACTGCAAGTACCTTTATCATTTAAGTGGGTAGAACAAAAGTCATCATAGCTGTTATTGGAGAATTGGCTTACTAGTCAGATGGAGCGTAGCGTCCTGGTGATGTTGTCCGACAGGAGTTCCGCACCGACTCTGCTGGGGTGCAGGCCATCAGCACGAAATAGCCTAGGACGCTCCCAGAAAAGATTCCAATTATTGACAAAGAGAATTTTCTGCTCTGTACACCATGAAAACAACCATTCATTTAAAGCAAACAGTCTACTGAACCGTTCGTGTCCTCGTCGATATGTGGGAAGAGGTCCTGACACGATGATCGTCGTCGCTGGCGATGTGCTGCGTACCGTCTCGATCAGGCTCCTGAAGTCCCTCTTCAGTGTCTCCGTCTGCCGCAGCTTGGTGTCGTTAGCCCCCCGCGTGAATCACAACAGCTGCAACGCTCTCGTCATCCTTCAGGATCGCGGGTATCTGCACAGAAACATCAAGAACACGAGCACCAGGGAGACAATGAGTGTGCACTTTACCTTCAGCTAACGTAGCACGGACATGCCGGACGATTGAGTCTCCGATGACCACAGCGTCACGATCAGTCTCGCAGAGAGGGGCGAAGCGGTTCCGGGATGAGATGTCGAAGACCGGGGGGGGGGGAGAAGTCGTCGCCCGGGCCTGGATCGCGTCTTCCGCTGCTGCACCCAGGGTCCGGGGTTTCCCAGGCGCCGGAGTGAAGGCCATCTGTGACGATCGCGTCCCGGGTGCACGGGGCCTGTGCAGAGAAACACACGGAGTAGAGGTGGTGGGAGCGTTAGCAGCGCGTTGCATACTTACCCCGGACTTATGAGCGTCAGCCCGAGATGTTTCCAGCGTTGCTATCCGTTTCCTCAGCTGGGCCTGTTTCCCAAGCAGCTCGCGGATCCGTGTCTCCACGGCCTCCAGCTCCAGCTGCGCCGAATGCAGCTCGAACGTGTCCTCACCTGCACACAAAGGTAGACACGAATCCGCCATTTAAGCAAGTAACAGTGAAACAATGTTAAATGTGTGTATGCGTGTGTGAAAAAGGGGTATTAGCTGTGTTAGCGGAACCCGCGCTGGCTTTGCTAACGGGCTATAAGCTAATAGCGGACTTGGGAAATCAAAATAAAACTTGCGATAACAAGCCGCTCTGATTATTCTCGTTGCAGAATGCGATCGGGGATATATTCACACGTTATAGAAACACAAATTATTGTGTATAAAATCGGAATTTAAGATAGAAAATAGACGATAAACAATTGGCTTGGCGGAGATTCAGCTCAGAACACGCGTCAACGACAAACCGGAAGAAAAGTGTTACAAAGTGTTACAAAGGTGACAATACAAATTAGTTCAGAAACACCGTATAATCGTAAATTGTTAAATAACATGACCATTATTTTACATTTTCAGCAAGAGTTTACATACACCTACGTATTATAACGTTTATTAGCAAAACGAATAAAAAAATTTGGAGGCACGGACACCTTGATGCAAAATAATGGGGAAAATTACATGCACCCCGTCCGCGTTTCGAGACCGTGCGGACGGTGCGTACAACAGCGAATACACAAGGTGAATGTTGAGACAGCGCAAGTCAAGTTGGTTGTCGTGCGCATGTGTCGAGCTCGTCCATCCGCACTCTTCTGCGGCTGAGTATACTTTGAAAGCTGCGAGACGGAACGAAACACGGAAAGTGAATTATATATATATAAGTGAAGTGACGGTGCCGCGGTGGGCAAGTGACGTAACCGGTGTTGCTGATTAACACCGGGATCACCGCCAACACAGTCTATCGCAGCAAGCCTACCATAAATATGAATGTGTCTGAAGCAGGTAACTAAGAATGTGAGGAGAGTAACATTTTAGGAGGGTTGTATTATTTGTACTATTTTATTTGCAACACAGAATAATCACAATAAACACAGTAAAGGCCAAAGGCACATTATTAAACATACTGATCTAAACACTGAGACTTGAACAGTAACACAACTTTGTGCCAAACATTCTTAGACTCACTGTGTAAACACTCATACCACTTTTATATCTTTTGGTTTTATGTTTTATAGAACATTAAAAAACATTCTTGTCTTAGCTATTTAAATTCAATTCAAGATTATTTGTATAGCGCTTTTTACGATACAATCGTTGCAAAGCAACTTCACGGGAAATTAAGTTTCTAAAATAGATTTATATTTTAGAAACTCAATATAATTAACTTATGGCAAATTTGGTTAATTCAGTATAATCGGTCCTCCGAGGGGTTGTCATCATCTCTTCTCAGGTGTTTGGTCATCTCAGATAATTTAAGGGTTGGATCCAGAATGAAGCTTGTGTAATTCCTAGTTTCCACGGGATGTTAATCCAGAAACAGAGAAACAAATAATGACAATTAGCGTAGCTGTTTTTCCATCCAGGCAAACAATTATTTGTTCAACCCAAGCTAAAGCATAATAATGTGCGTTTGATCAGATATAACTGCAGTACAAGATTATGAGATGCATTATATGAATGCTTGGCTAAAGAGATGTGTCTTTAATCTAGATTTAAACAGAGAGAGTGTGTCTGAACCCCGAACGTTATCAGGAAGGCTATTCCAGAGGAATGTAATGAAATGAAATGCCACATTCAAATTTTTTTTGTTGATTTCATAAATCTAGTCAGGAATTATAGTTTGGGAAAAGTCTAACTAGTAAAGTGTGAACATGTTATGTCAGAATAACACAACAACATCTAACAGGAGCAATCTTACTCGTATAAATGATATCCTCCACTGGATCCAGCTGCGTGACGCATCGTGTTGTGTTGTTCTTCTGAGGTAAATCCTGGGTTATTCTTCTCAGAACATCTTCTTCCAGAAACAAAACGTAGCTGAGATTAACTTGATGAATCTTTCATTTATGGATGTGATGGATTAACATGTTCGTACGTCTCACGTGGATAGTTAGAATTTGAAAAGCGCGATCGCTCGTCGCCGTGGTCACATTAGATTTGAGTTTAGATGAGCAAAACTGGAGATTGTGTTGTTTCATACTAATTACTTTATCAGAGAATATTTGTTTTCGACATGACTGACTTAATTTGAAAGTAGACATATATTTCTCATGTCTTTTGAGGCAAGTATTTGTGGAGATTAAGCTTGTCTTATTACGTGTCTCTGAAGAGACTTGACAAAGCGCACCATTTATTTGCTTTATTTTACAAAATCACATTGTTTTTAAACCCTTTGCAGTTTCAAATGATACCTTATTCTGATCTGTACAATAAAAAAATTGAGTATTTTTAGTTATTTTCACAGTCATCATGAAAAAACGAGACTGGTGCGGTCTTCGACCCCAGAGGGTTATATTGCTCAAGCAAGTGGCAGCACAGCAAAAATAGACTCTGTGTGGAAATGATGGCTGCACTGCTTCAGACACACCGCTCCCGGAACGCACTGCCGGACCTCAACCATTAACATGGGTGCAGAACAAAATATACGCCGCATACACACTTTAAACAGTATGTGTGAGCCTGGTGTCAGATACAGAAAAGCAGTGCAACAGATGTAATTTAAGAAAGGGGATGAGCGGTAGCTTATTTGCAGCCCTGTCACTAATTAGTTTTTAAAACAGCCAAAATAATTGATAAAACGGAAAGGTTAAAACGGTACAGATAAAACTGAATATTACTAAATTTGCTCACAAGATTGTGTGGATTTAATGTATATGACATTACCATATGATGATTTGTAGACAAATTTGACCGGGGAATTTAAAAGTTCAACAGAAGATGTTTAGGTTTAACACTGTTTATTTATATATATTTTGTTCTTTGTATCTTGTTTGGGCTGTATCATCTAAAAATAATAGCAGCTGTTTTGTCTATTTTACGCTTCAGAAGATGAGGTGTCACTTTTTGTTTTTCAGACAGATGTTCTGATGACTTCTCTCCTCAGAAAGCACCTGAACAGTGCAGTGAGGACAGGTTCAGATGAAAAAAGTTTGGTTAAGGGAATGTAAATAAAGATAAATGCAGAAGCCCTTCTCACCAAAAGAAGAAAAAGAAAAGAGAGGAAAATCTGACTAAAGGTAAGTTTCATAAATCTTTGCAACTAACACTTTTTTGTACTGATATTTTTGATAACTGATAAATCTAATGATTATCAGAACAATTATTTGTCTTTACAGTAAGAGCATAATACACATTGTTATGTTCTCTCAAAATTGTGGTTTTATAATGCATTGAGTTCAATTGTGCTGAAAGCATTTTGCCATGCTTGACCAAATGTAGGTGTTCGTTTACTGGTGTCTGCAACAGGATATAGGAAGTAAAGAGTTACAATAAGTTGATGCTACTCGCTGTGTCGGTGTGATCTTTATCAAACACAACACACATCTCATGATTCAGTGTAGTATACAATACTGAACTCATGGTTCATGATTCTTTTAACTGAATCTGTTTATAAAAAATAAAAAATAAACATTTAGGCCGTGTCCACCAAATGGCTAGCATATTTTTGAACTGCTTTCAATAGAAGTGCTGCATTTTTAAAACCCCAGCAGCGTGAAGAGGTGCTGAGCATTTATTTATTACCCTGAGTAACTTTCATGTTCAACTTTCATGGTCACTTTTTACCCAGCAGTCCAATCAGAGTGGAGAACAACACTGTAAACATTGTTTTAGTACTTCAGATTACAGTGTCTTTACGTTAAAGTTGATATTAATGGAAAAAAAACGTAATAGTTGACAACATGTTCTGTTGGATTAATGTAAACACCGCCTGCCTTTATGATAGGATTATGATCCGTAATAATGCATTGATTATGACAGCGTAGTTTTCAGGCATATTAGATTTGCCGTTCACCACTTACATAATACTTTGGGAAACAATCACGATGTAACGCCTCTTCATGGCAGGCTTTGGTGTTTGTGTTCTGTTCTGAAATAGCGTTTTAGAAACTCTGTTCTGGAAACTCTGCACTTTACTTGGAGTTTAAAACAAGTCAAATTGGCACACAGTATAAATGTATTTTCTTTAAAATAATCTTTGTTATTATATTACACATATTTATATTGCTAATAGCATTTACTCAAAACAAAGCACTGCTAAAATGTCATGCTTAACCAAAACAAGGAAGAAGACTGTAGTCTGCAGCATTTGAATTGCAGTCGTTTCAGTTTAAGTTGTTTTCCAGTGTTTCCTCAAAAGAGGAGATGACAGGTAATAGAATAGTTTTGTTGATTTTGCATTTTTGCAGGGTCAACTTTTAGTTTAGTTCTTAAACTTTTTTCCATATTTGATACTTGTTTATTTTTGATCAAAAACCAGTCCAAAGCACTACAACGTATTTACTTCATCACCATTAATTAACTTATTCACTGTGATGATTCATAGCTATTGGTCGATGTCAAATATATTTGCCCATGTGACGTCACCAATCCCACAATATCACAACGTGCCGTTTTTGGAGCTTGATAAAATAAATGCTTTGTTTGTAACGAAGAGGAGAGCTTAAGCTATGAAACCTGCAGCATGTTTTAATGGCACAACCAATATATCGGTCGATCTCTACATATGAATCCTCTCTGTCATTATGATGATGTGCATTGTATTGTTGCATGTGCTCTTTGATGCGAGAGTAAATCTGTCCAGTTCTTACTAGGTTATGTTTACAGAGGAGGATGTGAAATTCTACCTTGCAGAGCTGGCTCTTGCATTGGATCATCTACACAACCTAGGCATTGTTTACAGAGACCTGAAGCCTGAAAAGTAAAGTATCCCCCTTCACCTCTCCGCTTCTCTCTCTCTCTGTGTGTGTGTGTGTGTGTGTGTGTAGTAGTGATGCGCGGATGAGCTAAAACATCACCCGAATACGCAGCTTAAAATGAATTATCCACTCGCCAAACGCCCGCACCTATATTTTTGTCTGATTTAGATAACCGCACTTGACCCCGATCATCACATTCAGGGGTTGTATAGTCATGAAAAACCTGGAAATTAATTGAATTTTAAAACCGCCGTTTCCAGGCCTGATAATTTTTGGAAAAATATGTAAACCCAGAAAGTTTCACAATTCTCTGTATAATAGAATTACTATGTATAATGTGTTATGTTGCTAATAAACGTTCTACGTTTCATAATTGTTTGTTCCTCATTCTTTACTGATTTTTAGTTTTGTAGGAGTTTGTGTGAACCTGGTGTAAGAATGCCTAAATCAGTATATGTGTGTGTACCCATCTCTAATCTACTAAAATAAGAATGGCAGTACATACAGTATACTTTACTTAACTAATGCTGCGACTATGAATAACCTGAATAGTTCATTGGTAAAGGCAGGAATTTTGGTAGATTTCATGACAACCACTATTTACGCTGTAGGTCACAGTGCGGGTTTTGTTTTGAATGTGCTTTTCAATTAATGCCACATTTACAACTGTTTATATAGACATGTATAACATTTAAATCTTACCTTCATCCACTTCTCTTCCTCTCTCCGGTCTTCCTTTTTTTGTTTGTCTCTGCGAGACAGAAGTTGATGCGGCACTTTCACCTATAAAAGATTAAAAACAATCAAATACTAGTGCTTGAACACAAATTGCTAATCAGCCAATCACATGGCAGCAGCTCAATGCATTTAGGCATCTAGATGTGGTGAAGACGACTTGCTGAAGTTCAAACCGAGCATCAGAACGGGGAAGAAAGGGGATTTAAGAGACTATGAACGTGGAATGGTTGTTGGTGCCAGACGGGCTGGTCTGAGTATTTCAGAAACTGCTGATCTACTGGGATTTTCACGAACAACCATCTCTAGGGTTTACAGAGAATGGTCTGAAAAAGAGAAAATATCCAGTGAGCGGCAGTTGTGTGGACGAAAATACCTTGTTGATGTCAGGTCAGAGGAGAATGGGCAGACTGGTTAGAGATGATAGAAAGACAACAGTAACTCAAATAACCACTCGTTACAACTAAGGTATTCAGAATACATCTTTCTGCTGTCGGAGAGGCGGGTGCACGGCACATAGACATGTTGAACATTTTTCCCCCTTTCCATCAGGTTATGCATTCCCGGGTATGTCATGCATTCACAGCACACTTTGTATGATAACTATCTGTTTACTCATACAAAATTATACGACTTTTACTCCTAATTCTGTCATTAGCCATTGCTTCAACACTAATTCAAATTGTTTCCATTATAAGTAGTCAGTGTTTATATCTTAAAATATATTAACAGTACCTTAACAGTCTCTTCCATTCTAACAGGACATGATATCTGTCCACACCTCATAGTCTGCCTTTCTTTCCATGTTGGTTTTTATTGAACGAATCAGTCTAACAAGCAGGAGTCTGGAAATGCTAGTTTAACTTGTCACATGACAAATCAGATCTTCAATTAATTTAGTAAAATCAGATCACTTAAAGCTGTTCACACCAAGAACAAGAAATATAATAACTATTTTAACTATTTATTTTTCACACCAACAGATGATAACGTTCTATTTATTATAAGTGCGTGCTGCAGTTATATTGTCTGCCATTTAAATGCTCAATCTCTTTAAAGTCTGGTTTATTCTGATTGGCTGTCAATGTTTTTATTGTTCATCATCTGGAAAAAATGTATTCTGAAAGAGATTCCAATGATATTGTTCCTCTGTGTCATTAAATGTCTGCGGTGTGGACTCGTCCTTGGTGTAAAGAGGTCTTTAAACTGCTTGTAATACAGTCAGCATGTAATAATATTTTAAAGAATTCATATTAGCTTGCTATTGAAGAATACAGCTTTTTCTAATTCTGTTTTCCTCTCATTCTGTTAAATTTCCACCCAACATTTCCACTGGTATGTCTGTATTCAAGCAATGCAGTTATATGTGGTACATCAATTGATGTTAATCTCTCTAAAGACTCAAGTCACCAGTTGTAATTTGTCACATACTTTTTTTTATAGCTCCCAGCTTGAGCAAATCCGCTGTGCCATCATCTCTGGAATTTGGACAGGAGATGACTGAATATGGTGAGTACTGACAGCTGTATTCACCCACACTATTTATCTAGAGTTATTGTTGACTTATTTATTTTTCTGTTTGTTTGAAGGAGGATGAAGCCAGTTGATGAAGATATAAATTATATGGCCACCTAGTGAAGGACTGCTGCCTGGACCCATCAGATATCTGCTGTGAAGACTGCATTCATGAACAGCTCTACTGAGACAGCTCAGATGTTACGGCCTGTAAAAGAAACTTCACAACTGAACAACTGCAAGATAGTGGTGGAGGGATTATTTTGGCCCATACCTCCAACAATAATCAATGGTAAGTCCAGTGCAACAATTATAAATAAAAATAGAATATATTTTGTATTGATTTACCACACCTGAAATACATGTCTCGCCCCTCCAGGACATCTACACCAGGTGGTGTGTGAGGAGCAGAGCATGTGAGCGAAGCGGAGCGGTGTGACGCTCAGCTCAATATTCTGCTTTGTGTGCGTGCGCTCTGCTCAGTCGCTCACAGCAAAAGCAAACGCTCCTCTAATGATCCGCTAACGCTCACCAGTAAACCAAATCCCGCTCAGATCACGCTCATTAAATGTCTCCAGTAGGCCTATTTTTCCCTGTTTATAATGAAATTATTGAATAAATGTCTCAATTAAAGCAGTAGTCCGATAAGTAATGGTTATGTTTCAGGGTGACGTTATTAATTTAAATGTATAAAATTTACAAAAAATATTTAAAAACGTGTCTTGTTTTTGAAGCCACTTGGCAATCTTTCGTAAAAAAAAAATAATACATGAAAAAGTATACTTTTCCATTAAAACAGCTTCAGTTGTTGTGCAAACATTCAAAACATGCACACAAGATGAAATGCAGATATAGATTTTCACAAAATACACCTTTCTTATCAGGCCCATGAAAGCACACACACAAGATGAAATGCACTTAATGAATTATTTCATTGCGTAAATAAAAGAAACACACTTTCTAAAATTAAAATAGACCAAACCTGCGGGAAATGCGGTCTAATAAACCGCCTTTCAATCTTCACAGGATTTTAGAATTTGGTTTTAGAAACATTAGCTTAGAGAAACTATTGCTTCGCCTGTTCCACAGATTCTGGAACTAGCAAATTACCAAAGGGCATTTTGGGCTGAGAGAGTGGCGCTGAGCGTATTGAGCGAGCAGAGAGCAATCTTCAGAAATGAAGGAAATATGACCGCTACGCTCCTCGCTCCGCTCCGCTCACATGCTCTGGTGAGGAGGATCGTCAGAGAGAGACTCGAGACATGGACTGCTCTCACCGTTACCATCAGGCAGATGATATCACAGAACCTTCACCAGCAGACTGCAAGGCAAGTTCTTTCCAAAGACAATCAGACTGACCTGAACTCATACCATTAACACCATACACAGCAATCACACCTCAGATGTACTGCAGCTCTGACTGGACTCTTGACTCACTATTATTCAGCACCCTGACCTTCTGTTTGCACTAATTCATACCGTACTGCACTGCAAAGGTATACGTGTACTGTTTATTGTTTTCATTTCATGCTCTCTGTATAGCATAATATTTACTATATGTTGTTCTCTATCTGTATTGAGTCCCTTATATATGTGTGTTGCATATATATTCAATATTTGTCATCCATAATGTCATGCTGCAGTTTGCACAAAAGACTTTCACCCTTGTACACTTGCATCTGTGGTATTGTAACAAAGTGATTTGATTTGAATTGGTCACATATCTTTTGTTCGTCAGTTGTACTGTAATGTGATGGATAACAATTGCACATTGTTTAAGTCATGGAAGAAGATTATGATAGGGACATGGACAAGCTAGTAAGAGGAATAAATCCAGGAGAGCTCTGATTATAAGACAACTGGATGTGATTATATGATGATCGAGACATTTTACCATGCATGCATTTGGGTGGCTTCATCTGATTGAAATAACATGGTTTTAATATAACACATTTTTATTTCATATGATTTGTCTTTATATGCTACTTTATGCTGTATCCTCCAGTAAAGTATTGCACATGTTGTTGGATAACAAAGTATGGTGAATATTCTGTATTAGGTGTTTGGTAAATACACCATTTAATTTAGTAAACAATACACATAATTACCATGAGTGTTTGAATTAAGACATGAACATTTAGTCATATTAAATACATTCAGTTACATAAAGGCTGAAAGATGCATTAGAAGAGACTGCATGGACTATATTTCTACAGGCACTTCATGCACAACTGAGGGTGATGCACCAGGGAAAGATCAACATGAATCCTATTCTGTACTATTAGCAAGATGTGCATGGACTTAACTAATGTTTAGCACCTGAGGATGACAAAGATGAGGAATATTTGACACATAGATACGAATTATGTATTTTGTATTATGATGCTTTGCTTTGTATGGCTTTTGCACAATTAACCACACACTGTCTGTACCTTGTCTTACTGAATGACACATTGAAATTGTGTAATAGTACAACGAAGTGTTACAATATATATTAGTTGGTTAAATTGGTGTATGTGTTTACTGTCAACACTGTACTCTTGCTCCTGATATAATTTAATTAATGTTGCACATCCCAAATGGGCACTGATGTAAATTTTTTGGGGTCTATTCTTATTCTAAGATAACTATGATTTGCAACTTACATATTGGCAAGTTGTTGAAAAGACTATCTAAACAATGTGATTCAGCACAGTTTGTTGTGTCATTGAGAATATATCTGTGTATGTTGTACTGCCCTTCCATCGCCAGGGGCCCAGTAGAGAAATATACCATTTAAAATGGCTGTACATCGAAGTCTGATTATAGTTTTAAGTAAAAATTTGGCAGGACAACTACTTATACTATGTTAGTTAAATAATGTTGGACAGAGTTATCAAACATGTATGGAAAGGTGGTATAAATGTGTTTAAAAAAGTGCTCTTAGTAAAATACCAAATTTCAGCCTGCCTCTTATATATGTTTTCACAATGAATATGTTTAGATAACCCTTTGTTCAAAAAAGATTGTAATTCCCCTCATTTTATTATTACATTTTATAAACTACATTACCCATGAGTAGGGTTGGGTATCGTTTGAATTTTATCGATTTCGATTCTTTTCGATTCCCAGTTTCGATTCCAATGTGATTAGATAATGATATCAAGCATTTATCCCGTGTCTCTTTTTAGCAAACCATTGCACGATAGCCTATATTTTAGTATGCATTTGAGAGACGTTCTGAAATGTAAGTTATGTAAAATGTAAATTAATTAAATTAATGTCATGTTGGTGGTGACACCTCTCTTGCAACATGTTTAGCTATCACAGATATTATACTTCTTCACATCTATCACAGATATTAGGCTTCTGATCGCAAATGCAGGCAAACTTTGGAGGCTTAGATTAGCGAGCAAGGTCCTGGCAGATCGCTAGGTCACACCGGTCCTCACAGATGAAGAAAAAAAAGTGCATAGGAATCGATAGGTGGAATCGAAATTTTAATTTGACAACAAGTATCCGATTCCTGACCTTAAGTATCCGATTCTGGAATCGGAATCGATTTTCAATTCCCAACCCTACCCATGAGCCTCTGCCATTTTATCGATATAATGCAGTGCTGGTATTTGTAGTTTAATGAAGTTACCCTCAGGGTTAGGGTTATGATCTCAGGAAAGTGTTATTTCTCACGACATAACACTGCATTGTTAACTAAATATATTACTGATGTAATAATAACAGCAAAACGTACTTTGCAACATTAATCTTTTTTTGGGGGGGTTAAAAGATAGTCCAATCACAGCGACTTCTGCGAGGGCCAAGGGAACTTTAAAGCCAATGGCAGCCCGGTTGAGCAGAAGCGTCAAACTTACTTGTCCATATATGGTCATCTATGACAGGATCTTCTGGGTTCTTGTGGTGAATGGACAGAATCTGTTGAAGATTTATTTGTCGCCACTCAATATAAAAGTGCAACAATAGATTGTATCGTGGAGTTAACCCGATGCAGCAATATATCTATTCCCATTGTATACACCGTTTACACTAATATAAATTAATGTAAAATATTCAAACTCAAGTTTGAATATACCATGTGAAAAATAAATAATGTCAAAATATTTCAGTTGCTAAAAAAGAAACACTGATGATATTCAAACATGCAGTATTTTCAATTTTGCTTTTGTAACATTTACCGTTATAGTGTAAGGTGAACAATTAATCACTTCTATGTTTCCTGAAGATGGACCCTCTACCATTTTCAGCAACAACAAAAAAAGATAATTATATAGGTAATGCATTACTTTACTAGTTACTTGAAAAAAGTAATATTATTACATAACTCGCGTTACTTGTAATGCGTTAACCCCAACACTGTTTACATTTACAATTATGCATTTAGCAGACGCTTTTATCCAAAGCGACTTATAGTGCATTCAGGCTATACATTTTTTTGTCAGTATGTTTACAGTTTTTAGTCAAAAGTTTACTTACACCTTACAGAATCAGAATTATTTGACCAAAATAAGAGGGATCATACATAACCCCAGCTCTTAATGCTTGCTTTTTCCTTCTGGAGCATCAGTGAGTGTTTGGATCTTCTGTAATAGATGAATATGTGTCCTTAAGTTGTCCTCAGTGTGAAAAGATAGATCTAAAAATCAAAGTCATTGTTGGAAAGTTATCATTCTGGAAAACCCAATAATTTGTGGGACCTGGAGGATTTTTCTGAAGAACAGCAGGCAGTTTAACTCTTCAGGACAAACAAAGGACTAATGAACAACTATCACTAAACAAAAAAACACACAGCTGTGGATCATTCATGTAACAACACAGATTATTAAGAATCAAGGGGATGTAAACTTTAGAACGGCATCATTTTTTATAAATTCAACTATTGTTTTCTCTTGTGGACTATATGTGAACATATTGTATGTGAAGCATATTCAGGTCAGTATTAAATAAACAATAACATGCATTTTGTTTCATCCATGTTATTTTTGGTAAAATAATAACCATTTTAAACGCTGTTTAGATGCAGTTTTCCTGTGGCTCAGTGGTAGAGCATTGCATTAAATGCACTGTAAGTCGCTTTGTATAAAAGCGTCTGCTAAATGCATACATGTAAATGTATATAGTGTAAAGATACTTCTGTGTATTCATAAGTGCCTAGCCTTTGATTTTACATGATTAAATAAATAAATAATCACATTAAAATAAATTACTTTGTAATAATTGTATACTATTATTATAATAATACTTAAAAATAATTACTTTAACATGCTTATTGAGCTAAAACAATGCACTAATTTTAACCAAGATTCACATGAATTCCTGTGTAAATAACAGTTTGTACATGCATGTTAGTTACTTAACATCTAAAAGTGTACCTAACACTTACTAACATGTACTTAAAGTTGTCGTTATTCACACGTAAATTCGTGTGACTGTCATCATCATAGTTAAGGTTAGTTCTTTATTATTTATGACCTATGGGTTTTCTGTATCATAGACCCCATTCATTATTTTACAGGTTTTGCAAGTTATTACAAAACGTTTCATAATCATCTACTGATCTACTGTTGAAAACATGAATGACTCTCTTTCTATAGAACTGAAAACATTTCAGTTGTATTTCTGTGTTAAATCTACTTTTTGCATTATCACAGAAAAATGCAGAGGTATTGGGAAAGACACTTGACCTCTTTGTTCATTTTATGTGTTGTTTGCCTTGAAGGTTTGACATTCCTAGAGGTGTCTAGACGAGTCAGAAGTCAGAAAAAGCGTTATTACCAACCCAGCAAGCATGCCCCTTTGGAACCCGTGTGGCCCCACTGTGGGCAGAAAATCTTGCCCGCGGGCAGCCCACTTTGAGCCCCAATACCGGTGTGAAATGTGGGGCCCGAGTGGGACAGCCCAAAGTGTGGGTTGAGTGTGGGCTGGCCCTGACAAAGCAGAGTGGACCCCCAATGGGTCCAAATGTTGGCCCATAACATGCCCACTGTCGGATCAGGTGGCCCAATAGTGTGCAATGTTGGGCCAGGTGACCCGATATGTACCCAATTCCCTGATCAATTCTCAATTGGGAACAGTAATAATGAAACAGGTAAACTAGACAATTTATCTTGATGATCTCCTTGTTCAAAGAAATCCAAAGGAAATGGAAACGCACAGTCAAAAAACACAAGAAGATGGACAAGCGCAAAAGGAGGCAGAAAATAGATTTTTTTTAAATAAGATAAATGCTTCGACTCCCGAGGAAGCATGAAAATGTAGATAAGAAAATTATGAAATTGATAAAGGAGATGAGTACTTTAAGTGATTTTCATTTTGAGTTAGAATCATTAACAAACGATTTAAAAACTTTAAGATTCCAGACTTCTGCCCTAACATCCAAAAAAAGTATTGAATACAGTTTGAGTGTACACGGTCAGAAAAAGAACAAGTGTTGCTCAACTTGTCAATTGTGACGGTTGAAAGTGCCACGTACATGTATTTTGTCTATGTGGACTGTAAGACTGCCACGTTTATACATTTTGGTAATGTTGCACAAGCACATACGGTTGCGAAATGGAACTTGTTTATGTTACAGTTTATCTCAAGAATCATGATATATGAAACTGTAGCTGCCTGGTCTACGCATGTAAGTTGTTGCAATTGTTTAGATTGACGTAGAGATATACTTCTTGCTTCTTCAAGAGATGTGGAAACATTTATTTGAACTTCTGTTGCTATGAGCGTTTGTAACTGGGTTACAAAGTAGTTTAATTGACACATCTTTGCTGAAATTTATTTTGGTGTTGTTAACAACAGGCATGGTGTATTTGATCTGCTGTAGGATTGCAAGTGTCCAGGGACAGGTGAGGGGGTAATAATAATAATAATGCGCGAGCGGGAATTTCTTCCCCAGCACGCAGATTTTCTTTGCTCTCGCACAAAACCGGACGCACGCTTTCAATAACACACTACTCTCGCAAAGAGAAAAATAATAACTTCATCCGATGTTTAAGTGCATAAAATTGACAGCCTTACTTACTGGAGTTCCACAACTACTGAGACTTGTTCTCTCTTTCAACTGACTTTTTTGGACCAAAGCACTGGGAGGCAAGGGAGGGGGGGACTCAAAATGCTTCTTAACTTAAAACGCATTTTGGCGAAATATGGCGAATGGCCAGCACCTCTTCAGCAACTCGGTGGACATTGGAACGAGGCATGTCTAATACTCTGGAGACCACTCTGTATGATGTACCACTGGCCAGACAGAAGAGAAACACCAGGATCTGTATTGTGGCACCCCATCCGTGTCATCGTTCACTTCTCTGAAGATCCAGCAGCACTGTCAGCGCCTCTCTGCTGAGCCAAAAATCAGGCCGTGTCACCATCATTAAAAAACCTGTCCAGCACTGGCACATTCAGCTTTATCCTGCAGTACAGGAGTATGGTCTGATTTAAGGAATGACGGAAAAGAGAAATTGACCTATGACAAAGCTATGTAGAGCCATGCACATATATCGGGGGTGGCATGGTACACAGATTTCACGGTTCGGTACGTACCTCGATTCGGGGGTCACGGTTCTATTCGATTTTGGTACAACAGTTGAAAGAAGAAATCTACTTTACTACTTTTAATTTATTTTGAAAAGACGAAATTTTGCCATAAGTTAATTATATTGAGTTTATACAATATACATCTATTTTAGAAACTTAATTTCCTGTGAAGTTGCTTTGCAACCACTGTATCGTAAAAAGTGCTATACAAATAATCCTGAATTGAATTTAATTGAACTGTTGTGCAAATTAAAATGTTTCCACCTAGATGTGAAAATACTAATTATTAATTACATTTATATTTACATTTAGTCATTTTACAGACGCTTTTATCCAAAGCGACTTACAATTGGGGAATACATAAAGCGATTCATCTTGAAGAGGCAAACAGACAGAGGAAGTGCTCGAAACACCAAGTCTTAGGCATTGTTCAAATAAGTACAAGCTAGCAAAGGAAGCAATAAATAAAGATAAATATTTTTTTTAAGTCAAGTGATGACGGAAGAGATGAGTTTGCTTGAAAATTTACAGGGATTCAGTATTCCGGATGGCGGGGGAAAGTTCATTCCACCAGCCAGGAACAGTGAATGAAAACGTTCTGGAGAGTGATTTTGAGCGTCTCTGTGCTGTTACCACGAGGCGACACTCGTCTGCAGATCTCAGACTTCTGGAGGGGATGTAGATTCATAATAGTAGTGGAAGTAGGAGGGTGCTGAGCCTGTGGCTGTTCTATATGCAATAATCAGTGTCTTGAACTTGATGCGAGCTGCAACCAGGAGCCAGTGCGGGGAGATAAAGAGAGGTGTGACATGGGACTTTTGGGTTCGCGGAAGACCATCCGTGCCGCTGCATTCTGAATCATTACATTGTTATAGTATGAATAAAATCTGTTTTGTTTTCATTGTGAGTGTACACTAAAAAAGCAGACCTTTATCCAGTGATTATTAATAAGACAATAAGTGTTTAAAGTTGATTCTGCTGGTATAAGGAAATAGTTGAAGTGATCGCGCTGGAGCACACACACCAACACACACTTCTTTTTATTAATTGTATATATTGAACATTTAATATTCAAAATTATTACAAATATTATTTATTAATATAAATAATAAAGGATAACTTTTCCTAACACACACAAAACACATCAGTTCCAGCATTGCTAAAGTTGGTAGTATAACTTACTTAATCAAAATAAAATACAAACACCCGCCTCTGTGTCACCGTTGGAACGCGACTGATGTAACTTGCAAAGCCTATTATTTACATAATAAATAATAGTTTAGCATTCAGATAAGTTTCATCGCAACACATGAGAATATTATGGAATATTTGTATTAGTGCCGAATGAGAGAGGTAGGATACACGAGCACAAAGCTCTTGTCAGTCCATGTGAGAGACGCGTTCAGAACCAGCACATGGTCACTGTCTAGTGGGCTTTGTTTTCTTCTTCAGGTTATCAAACAGCGTTGCGTTATTGCGCCGCCTCTTGGATTGGGGGTGAATTGCATGTATTCGTCGTAAGGCCTCATGCACCGAACCGAGAAGTCCGAACCATGACGGATACATGTACTGTGCCACCCCTCATATATATACAGTGCTCAGTGTAAGTGAGTACACCCCCTTTGAAAAGTAAAATTTTAAACAATATCTCAATGAACACAAAAACCATTTCCAAAATGTTGACAAGACTAAGTTTAATATAACATCTGTTTAACTTATAACATGAAAGTAAGGTTAATAATATAGCTTAGATTACACATTTTTCAGTTCTACTCAAATTAGGGTGATGCAAAAATGAGTACCTGCAGGAACGCTTCCACGTCGTCATGAGGGGTCATTTTTGGGAGCAGCTTCGTGGCTTGAACTTCAAGAGTACAGTTCGGTGGGGAGCCAGAGGAGGCAGCCATTAGACTGGCGAAACTGTCTGAGTGTCTATTTTGTGTTAAAGATGAGGAACGCAGCTGCCTTGATGAACCACTGTTTTCCTCACAGTTGCTGTCTTCACTGCAATAGCCTGTAATATCATCCTTGGAAATACATCAAAAAGACTTCTTCAGATATGCTAAATTTCAACAGTAATCAGAACAGTACATGGAACCACTAGGATTTCTGATTATATTCAGAGATAACTAAAAATATTCAATCTGCATGCATGTTTATGCACCAATTAAAGGTTATTGTTATTACTATGCTCTGCAGGTAAATTCAAATGTGATGTAACTTACCAAAATTGGCTTTGATGGTCTAATGTACAGGGCTTTTGATTTATATACTTTATGTATGAGACTCGCATCCAGCTCCTGTCCAGCACGCAGTTTGGGTGAAATCAATTTGTGGCCACATCCCATCAGAAACTCTACACTGTAAAAAATGAATAATGGGTCTTGTAATTTTCATTAAAAAAAATTAAGGTGATAATTAAAAATAGTGTGTATATTTCATTAGAGAAATTGTGGTTCAGTGTTGTATAGAAAATATTAAGGAGTTTTTCCTAATAAAACCAAGAGATGTGTTTTCCTCATTTTTTCAAAAAGGAAACTTAAGCAGTTCTAAGGCTAGAATTGAGGAACTGATTAAACTAAAAGAAAAATTAAGGAAAGAGGGCTACCTATTTATTTTAAGAGAATTAGCTCAATTTTGTTTTATTTTAGAGGTGAATGTTAGTTCCCAGCATGCTTTGCATATGGCTGGATATGGAGACTAAATTTTGAAATGAAATGCTATTTTATGTGTTTTTGAGTGAAGGGAAACATACTGTATATTAATGTTTAATATTCAGTTATGTTTGACATTTGAAAGAGTTTCTGTTACGTTGAAGTTTCCATTGTGCAGAAGAGTAGAGCTTATGGTTATGGATACTACTCCTATAAGGCATTAAGCCTTGTTCAATGAGCAGTAGCTTTGCTAGTGCTAGTGCAGTACTTTCCAGTATTGCTCAAGTATTTTCCTACTTGAGCTGTTTGGCTGTATACAGTCTTTTAAATGTACAAAATAACTCAGTCAAATACAAACAGGCCTCACTCAAAATCACAGACTTTTGACAATCAACTTAAAATTAATGAACACATTTCACTAATTATATTAAATTCATTGTGTCATAGATTAATTTAGGAGATTTAACATGATTTATTCAGGTAGATTCTATTAAAAATTCAAGTCAAAACTACTCAAAAATATTATGTGTAATATTGTTACCATAATTTTTTTTTAAGTAGATAGCTTGTTTCATTTTTTTACAGTGATATGCTAAAAAACAGTGGTTAAAATTTAATGCAACTTTCACCACTGGAAATGACATAACCTTTACATTCTTTATAATAAAATAATTATATCACAGTGTCACAATATAATAAAGTACATGTGGTTACCTCACATTAGCAGAGAGCTTTTTCCAAAGGCGTCCCTTATTTGTTCAGTGACAGTCCTGTGGTCCCAGGATTTCTGGAATTCTAATCATTCAATTTAATGTCTGGTTCTATAATTTTTGTTTATGTGCGATGTTGACGGACTGCTCAAGGTGATTGGAGAAGAATGACATCTTTGTTGAAAGTATCGTGAGGAATTGGTTTGGGGACTAGAAAAAAATTAAGCATTATTTTGATGATATTTTTATTTAATCATTAATGCAATCATTGAATTGGTTCATCAAACCATAATAAAAATTTTTAGGTAATGTACTTTTTATTCCACCATCAGCTCTTTTTTAAAGTTGGTGATCAATCATTTAATTATGAATTTTACACTACAATAAAACCTATGGTGACAGGTGTAGGTATACAATCTAATCACTCCGATCATTTAAATTAACAAGCTGATGGAGGAACAAAGACACAGAACTAGAAAACAATAAAAATGTTGTCCAATGATATAAATAACAAAAAAAATTAATTAAACTAAAAATCAACAAAACCAACCATAATATTCTAGTTTCCCCCTAATTTCTTTATGCCATTTTATGATTGGTTTTATGTAACAACAAATTTATTATTAATTCATAATGGACTTTATTCAACGTAAAAAAAAAAATAATAATAAAAAATACAGGCAGGAAGCAATTTAAATAAGTAAGGAGGCAGATTGAGATCTTCATTAAATTTATACTTTGATTTGTGGAAATACTCCGAATGACTTGAAAAATACACACAAATCAGATATTGTCGCAATCGTTTGTTAATTACCTTCACGTTGCATTAATCGAAAGCAGACCCGTTGGGGGAAAAAATGGACCACAAGTACAAAATAGCCTTTGATCTGTCATTCGAACAATTTTTTACTGTTTTTATTACGGATATGATTTTTGAAAACATGTTGTGTTGCAAGATTAGCAAACGTACATTTCACGAGTTTGTGTACATGCCGTGTAACGTAATCGCGTAACCAAAAATACATTGTATCGGTCAAAATTATAATTTTTTCTGTTATGCCAAAAATCATTAGGATATTAAGATCATGTTCCATGAAGATATTGTTTTGGCTTGCGAACTTGCGTTTAACGTCATTAGGTACTGTTAAGTTGTAAATGTACGTTGTTCTTACCTTTTCCTTGGACGGGAGTTCCAGTTGCCAAAGTTTTTCTGAGTCTGATATCGCAAAGATTGCCGCAATCCTCCAGTTTGGCCTTGAGTAGTGTGAGATTACAAATTTTATTTAAATGTTTAATTTAGATTCTTATTATTCACTTCCTGACTAAGAAATTGTCAGGCAATTCAGGTGCTTGAGATCGCTTCCTGACCATTGAGCTGGAGACAGCTGTGCCTTTGTCTCTATGATAATGGTAAGTTCAATGAGTCAGACTACTGAGACTCTCAAGTTTTGTTCTGCAAATGGCTTTCTGGCCCAGACTTCCTGGCTCCCTGGCCCAGACGTGGAATCGTTAGGTTGATTGGATTAGTGTCTATCTTTCGGAGCCCCCTGGCCCAGACGTGGAATCGCTAGGTTGATTGGATTAGTGTCTATGCATTTGAAAAACTATTATGTTGATGAGATTAGAACCACGGGAAGTTTAGTAACAAACCAACGCCTCCATCAGTTGCATGCGTTGTTTGAATTTGTCTCCACCTCCAAAAGTCCCTCCTCCAAAAATGCCTATAAGATACCATGTAAAATTACTTAAGATTGAGATTTCGATGACTACAGATACCAACAGCTTGTGTTCTCAATAAAGAATCCTGCTGACGATCCAATCCGAAGTCTCCTGGTCTTCTCTTCTGAGTTTCCTACACTTTAGAAGAACCAAGTTCACAACAGATGGTGCCGTGACCCGGATATCCTGGTCTTCTCTTCTGAGTTTCCTACACTTTAGAAGAACCAAGTTCACAACAGATGGTGCCGTGACCCGGATATCCTGGTCTTCTCTTCTGAGTTTCCTACACTTTAGAAGAACCAAGTTCACAACAGTAGCAGTTTGACCTGCCAAAGCATCGACTTGTGAGCTGCCAGGCCTGAAAAGTGCCCTCATCTCACTTTCCAACGTGCTGTGTGTAGTATTACGTGCAGATGAGCCTGTAGGTCGCTCAAGGGACGAGGCCAAAGATGTAACCGTTTCAGGAGATGATAAAATATTTCTTAAAACCCCAATAGCTTGCTGAAGTGCTCCAGCGGCCACCTTATCTGCCTCAGCCATGCTGATCAGGACCTGTCCCGGTGACCCTGATCGCGCCTGACCTGCCTTCCGTTTCCACTATACGCCTTCCGTTTCCACTATACTCTCTCTCACACATACATACATTCTTCTCTTACATACATATATTTTCTTAAGACATACATACATTCTATATATATGTATGTGTGTGTAAGGAGAATGTATGTAAGGAGAATGTATGTGTGTGTAAGGAGAATGTATGTGTGTGAAAGGAGAATGTATGTATGTGTAAGGAGAATGTCTGTATGTGTAAGGAGCATGTATGTGTGTGAAAGGAGAATGTATGTATGTGTAAGGAGAATGTATGTGTGTGTAAGGAGAAGGTATATATGTGAAAGGAGAATGTATATGTGTGTAAGGAGAATGTATGTGTGTGAAAGGAGAATGTATGTGTAAGGAGAATGTATATGTGTGAAAGGAGAATGTATGTGTGTGTAAGGAGAATGTATGTATGTGTAAGGATAATGTATGTGTGGGAAATGAGAATGTATGTATGTATGTGTAAGGAGAATGTATGTATGTGTAAGGAGAATGTATATGTGTGAAAGGAGAATGTATGTGTGTGAAAGGAGAATGTATGTGTGTGTAAGGAGAATGTATGTGTGTGTAAGGAGAATGTATGTGTGTGTGAAAGGAGAATGTATGTGTGTGTGTAAGGAGAATGTATGTGTGTGTAAGGAGAATGTATGTGTGTGTAAGGAGAAGGTATGTGTGTGTAAGGAGAATGTATGTGTGTGAAAGGAGAATGTATGTGTGTGAAAGGAGAATGTATGTGTGTGTGAGAGGAGAATGTATGTGTGTGTAAGGAGAATGTATGTGTGTGTAAGGAGAATGTATGTGTGTGTAAGGAGAATGTATGTGTGTGAAAGGAGAATGTATGTGTGTGTAAGGAGAATGTATGTATGTGTAAGGAGAATGTATGTATGTGTAAGGAGAATGTATGTGTGTGTAAGGAGAATGTATGTGTGTGTAAGGAGAATGTATGTGTGTGAAAGGAGAATGTATGTGTGTGTAAGGAGAATGTATGTGTGTGTAAGGAGAATGTATGTGTGTGTGAAAGGAGAATGTATGTGTGTGTAAGGAGAATGTATGTGTGTGTAAGGAGAATGTATGTGTGTGTAAGGAGAATGTATGTGTGTGTAAGGAGAATGTATGTGTGTGTAAGGAGAATGTATGTGTGTGTAAGGAGAATGTATGTGTGTGTAAGGAGAATGTATGTATGTGAAAGGAGAATGTATATATGTGAAAGGAGAATGTATATATGTGTAAGGAGAATGTATATATGTGAAAGGAGAATGTATGTATGTGAAAGGAGAATGTATATGTGTGAAAGGAGAATGTATGTATGTGTAAGGGTTCGCGGCAGGTAGCTGTTGGGCTGCCACCTGCGCTTCCCCCGTCAGCAGCGGGATCAGGCGCACCGACCAATGGGCGCGCGCCCAGCCGCACGCCTCCGCTGTCTTCTCGAAAAGGTCCACAAAAGCCTCCGGGTCGTCGTGTGGACCCATCTTCATCAGCGGGACGTGGGCGATCGGTGGGGCTGTGACGGGGTTATCCTCCCGGCCAAGCAAGCTCCGGATGGCCCGCCGGTCTTCATCCTGCGCCTGGACCATGAGCCGGAAGCGATCCTCCTGCTCCAGCTTCATGTCCATCAGCGCCTGATGTTGAGCTTGGTGAAGACCAGCGAGCGACTTCACTAGCTCCGCAAGTGGCGTTGGCTGGGCGGGTTGCATGGTGGCGTGCCGGCTTCCTCGTCCCGGGTTTCGGCACCAGTGTAGCAAGGTTCGGGTCAGTAGGGAAGGAAGACGAGGAAGTCAGGGGTGACGAGCCAACGGTCTGTTTATTTAACAGTGTCACAAATAATAATAATAATAATAATAATAATAATAATAATAATCGCCAGCTCCGGCTGGCGAACGTCAGGCAGTCTCTCTCTCTCTCAGTCTTTGGGGAAAGGCTCGTGCAGGTCCAGACCAACACACTCCTCCAGGATTGTGGGTGCCTTTTATCCGGTCTCTCCGACAATCACTGGAATTAGACACAGGTGTTAATCATCATTCACTTGCCCTCCGTTCCACCGCTCGTCTCAGAACCCGCTCTCCCCCTAGCTCGTGTCGCTTTCCCACGCCCCCCTCGCCACATGTTCAATGCTTAATTTATAAACTCTGTAGCTGTTAATTCCATATTTTTTCTGCATTTCTTCTTAACATGCATGTTACTTTTTGGCTGATTTCTCTTGTTGTTTTTAATAAATGTTTACCTTTTAATAGTCATTCTTTGTGTTGTGTAAAAGTGATTTTAAAATGAACAAGATTTTTAGGTTTAATGTCTAGTTCGATTTTTAGCCTAGCAATGTAGTAATTTTAAACCATTAAAAAGCAACCCAGCATGCTGGGTTAAACATAATAACCCAAATTGTTGGGTTAAATAACGTAGCGCTGGGTTCGTCCCTTTTTGACCCAGAGCTGGGTTGCCAAAATAACCCAAATTGTGTTGTTTTCAACCCAGCAGTTTTTAGAGTGTATCGATATCAAGTGTTGCTGCTGTGATTTTATTTCCACTATTCTGACTCTCTGACAGATTAAATGTGTTCCTTTACATTAAAATATACTGGAAAAGAAACTGCTAAATAATTTACATTGAGCCTATAATTTAATTTTGTTAAAACACATTCAAATGAAGTGCTCAGTTTCACTGCATTTTTACACAACGTTCTGCAACGACGTTCTGCAACGACATTAAACATTGCAATATAATTTGACTACAAGAAAGTGTAGCATTAGAATGGCATTAGAATGGATTAGAAAAGAGGATAAAATAAGTACATTTTAATTGGAAGTGATTCATTATCAGCACTGTACAGTCTCAGGACAGGTTAGCCGTCAGGACCTGTTATATGAAATATTGACAACATATACAAGACTAAAGGAAAAATGTGATGAGATTCAACTGATTTGGACCCCAGCTCATGTAGACATTTTGGGCAATGAGAGAGTGGATAAATTAGCTAAACAAACAATTAAAAAAGAGAATATTGAAGTAAATATAAAAATGTCAAAATCTGAAGGGAAGAATATTGTTTGGAAAGTAGCAGTTAGAGAAGGGCAACGTAAGATAAAGGAGGACATCTGTATGACATTCAAAATAAAGATGATACACGGAGGAACTGGGGAGAAGAAAAAGAGATGACAAGACTAAGAATAGGGCACAGTAATTTAAATAGTACAGTACACAGTATAGGGAAACATCCTACTGGTTTTTGTGAGTACTGTCAGACATTAGAAACCAGAGAACATGTGCTTTTAAATTGCAGAAGGTATGAAGATCAGAGGAGAATTATAATGGAATAATTAAGAGATAGGTTGGCAGGAGCAGGTATAAAAGATATTCTGCAAAATGGTGTAATTAGGAAAGACAGGAACAATATTAGTAATTTCTTAATTAGAACAGGTTTGTTTAAGAGAACATGAGAGCGTAAAACAAGCTGGAATAACATTGCAGGCGAATAATCCAGAAGATGGCGGTAATGCAACGCTCTTGGATGCAAGCCGCTATTAAACCTCAATGAAGAAGAAGAAAACTTGACATTTTAGCGTTTGGACAGGACTTTTATTTTGGTGTGGTAATGTGACGTCACAAGGCTGCGCCGCGCTCCTTTGTCTGTGATTCAGCTGAAGAAAGGTTTGTTTTATTTTAACTTTCGAAGGTTTTAAATCAACGCTAGTCGTACGGGCTATTTTCCAGTGATGTATTTGGTTTAATTGTTATTTGTAAGACTGTAATGGTTTGTCTGACGTTAATGTGAGAGTAAAGCTGCTCGTGAATGATGTCCAACAGTGATGGAGAATAATATAGACCCCTTCAATGTTTGTAAACATCGAAAGCCTAGGTTGGGTGCGCGCGCAGCTTGGGTCAGAAAAATGGCGCGGCTAATAGACCGCATATTGTGTCAAGGAGAAACAGACAAGCTTATAGATAGATAAGATACTTTTTTATTATTATTTGTACCTTTCCATTTTTGTCTTAGGTGTCTGGCTTTGTTTTGTGTACACAAACAAGGAGGGCACAAATTCAGGACTACTGGAGTCAAGTTATGCCTCTCCTACAAAAAATAATTGCACACGATCTACTGTTGTCATAGTGAAAACGCTAATGTAAAGCTAGTCTGCGATCTGCTAAGTCTGTAGCATGCCACAGGTCACAATTTATGCCAGATATCAAACTTCACCTAACTATTAAATCAGTCAACAGTTTACAGAAAACATTTGTTTACTTATCATGGCTTAACTCTACCGTTGTTGGCACAATGTTGGCGCTAGCCTGCGGCTAACTACTAGCAGCTGGCTACGTCTGTAGCATGACACAGGTCCATGACATTTACAACACTATTAACTTGCATAGCTTAACGTACAGAAAACTGTTCATGCAATCCAGGCTTTCGAGTTTAAGCAAACAGAAAGGGATGATAAAGGATGACTTTAACGTTTCCTGATATGAAGTGAGCGCTACCAACACGAGCCTCTTTGATCGTAGTATTGTCCCAGTCTGCCCGTTTAATAGCTTGCAGTCACAGATGTCGTCTATTTTTTGAAACGGATGAGATCCTGCAGGAATCCTGAAAAACTTGACTCCAGAACTGGTGCGATTTTCACAGTCCACGACGCAACAAGTAGGCATTTTGTCTAGGGCTGTGATGGTGGCCGTGACAACCGCGTCACCGGCGGTAGTGCACGTGACGTCACACACCGGGTGTATTTAACTTTCTCATTTAAGGCTACTTTCCTATTTAACTGTATTATTTATTTGATATTTATTTTAGTGTTTTGCAGGCTGAGTGTTCACTGACATAAGTGCTAAAATAAACACGTATGTTTGTTAATAGATGATTGAGCCTCATTTATTTATTTTTGCGTTTCAGAATTATATATATATATATATATCACAACACCGCCCACCTGTAGTAGTTGGTCCATTACCACCGCGGTGGTAAAAATCTGCCACCGTCACAGCCCTAAGTTTTGTCTTGACGAGAAATTCTATGGTTAACACAATGGGATGGAATGAACGTTCTGACCCCGACATGCGCACTGCGAACTTCTGTGACGTATACCGTGAAGGGGTCTATAGATTACAGGTGCTCTTTCTGTGAAAATAGGGTTATTCATTACTTTATCTCTCTGTTCTTCTATCTACATGTCACCATTTCTGCTCATTAAAATACAAATCAAAGTAACGTAGCCCTGAACCAATCTACAGTTTCACTGTAGTTAATATAACTATAATACAGATGTCAACTAAAATATACAAATTATTAGTTTTTGTTTTGTAAAGTCTGAAAATCTCAGTGTAAATGTGACTCACAACGCTAGTTTGACCATGTCCAAACAGATATCATTACGATTTTGAATAAATAAATGAATACAAGCCCAAGATGCTGTTAATTTAATGTATGTTTGAGATGCCCATTAAGTTATGTAATGTAGCATTAATATATGTTATTATTAATATTAAGTCCTTATTTTGTTTGTATGTTGTTTGTCTTAAGTCTTCATAACCAGCTGTAACTTTATAAATTCAGTTTTAAAAAGTAAGGATAGAGAAATGTAGCTTTTTTTAGCTGCTTGCCAGTTTAACCAGTTGCTTTGTGAAATAATAATAATAATGTTGTGAAATGTTGCACTGGTTTGAACCGCTGGACATCATCCCTTCAAAACTGAGAAGAACAACAAACACACCACCTGCAAATAAAGTCATTAAAGTGTAATCTAACACATTTAACGTGCAGGTCATTCAGCGCTCTTTTAGTCATTGTGAGTGCTATTATTTTTGTTATTAGGTCATTTAGGGCCATTAACTATAACTCTGACTGACTCCCTTACAAGTGCACTGACTACTGAACCAGGGAGGTGAGCGAGATGCACCCAGAGATGTAGTTTTGCTCTTTCTGTTCATTTGTTCTTCTCATTTTAATCATGACCGACTGTCCAAACACACAGACAATTCCCGGTGAAGCAACCGAAACCCATGTGACGCTCTTATACAGATGGCCTTTATTAAAGAGGAGAGAGAAGACATCACGATGGAAGAAGAATTACTTCTGAAAAAAGAAGATGCCGAGGAACAAATAGGTTGGTTTTCATTCTCAAAGCTAAACTCATTCATTTGATATGTATTAAAATGCCAACCTCTAAAGATATGAATGATATTTTTTGAAGAATGTGTTATGAGTGTTATAATTTAAGTGGTTTTATTTGACAAGGAGATGTTGAGGTCACATGACCAGAACAATACTAATGCTACCTTCAAGTGCAGCTGAGATGTTACTTCCATTTATGCATTTGTGCATTAATTAAAAATTAATAATTTCAATAATACATATGGGTAGTTAACAAATAGGCAGTAAAACTGCATTTTTTTTGTAAACCAAAATCATTTATTTATATAGTGTGATCTTTGAGAAAATGTAAAGGGTCACTGACTTCAATTCTTTCACTACTTTTTAAAAGCATTTTTTTTCTGAACTGTACCATAAATTTGTCCTATGGTGTGACATAGCAAAAATTAAGAAGAAAAAAACTCATAACAATCATAGACTGGTTTCTGAAGAGCATTTTTGAACCCTAAAGTGGGCGGAGCCGACCGCCGCCATCTTGGTAGCGCGTCACTCCCGGATAATTGAAAATGGGCAAAAAGGCGGGACGTGGGTGAAGCTGAGATGCCCACCTCACTTAACAGCAGTGCTGCTGTGCAAAGACAAAACACCATAACTTCATTTTTGGGGCAAAAATTTGTTAATTTTGGGATATTTAAGACCTCTTTTATCATGTGTATTTAATTTATGCCTTTAGCAGAAGCTTTTATCCAAAGCGACTTATTCAGGTTATACATTTTTTATCAGTATGTGTGTTCTCTGGGAATATAACCCATGACCTTTAGCGCTGCTAACGCAATGCTCTACCACTGAGCCACAGGAACACTGTGTATATAAGTATCTTGGAGAAAAGCCCCGGAGAACCCAAGGCAGAACACAGTACAACATCAGTTACCGCTCTCTGACTTTGTTTTGGAACGCTCAAAGTTACAGCGCTCTGCATTTATTTGCATTCGTTCGTCAACACCGTGCCAGCCTGGAGTTATACGGTATTCTGCATTTAATCCTTTTTGATAATTTATTTTTTTTAAATGCACAAAAATATAACCTTTCATTGTATAATAAGAATTTAAAATGGGAGGAAATATCATTATGAAATAGATGTTTTTCTCAAATACACGTTGGACACAATTATTGGCACCCCTAGAAATTCTTATGAGTAAAATATCTCTGAAGTATATTCCCATAAATTTCCAATTTTGAGCACTCCGGGGTGATTATGAACATGAAATTATCCAGCCATGGCTTCCTGTTTCATATAAATAGGAGGGAAAACAAAGCCCACATTCCCTTAATCATCCATCACAATAAGAAAAAACATGTATTTATATACATATACAATAGAAGAGTAAAGTTAAAATACAATTCAAATTGATCTTATTCAGAAATTTTTACTAAAGTGCTAATTATTATACGAAAGGAATGAAGTAGTGTATATCAGAAGAAAAGGTAGAAATAAGATAAAAGAAGAATGCAAAAGAAACGATAGTAAGAAGGACAAGAGAGAGTAAAGTTGGACTAAAATTTGGGAGGAATGATATTCATTGAATATCAGGGAATTTTACTGGCTTTTTTGTTTTTTTTGTTCCCTTTTATAGAAGTTAAGGGTTTTTAAATATATGTTGTCATTATGTGATAACGATAATGTTTGTTGGAACTATCGACTTTAGAAAGTGATTTGAAAAGTTGAGGTTAAAAATTTAAGATATTTGAAGAGGATTTTCAACCTTTAGAACAAACACTAGCAAACAACATTTCAAATATCATATTGTACATGTTAATTACATGATCAGTATCATTAATGAATAATTCTGAGAAACTACTTCTAAGGCAGTAGTTGGAAGATGTTTAATATGTAATGGAACACCAATAAAGAAGATGTATCTTTAAAATGTGCATAACATACATATTTTTTGGAGAATGCTACAATACGAACAACATCTAACAAAATACAAGATAAACTAGATAAGAGTAAATACTTGGATATGAATTTATGATGTGGATTAATATAAGAAGCATAAATCAATGAATAATAAATCATAATACGTCGATATGAAAATCAAGGAAAATATAAGAGCATTGATTATTTGGATTCACAGTTATAAAGCTTCAAGCAGTTTTAGGTTTAGATTTGTTGTAGTAGGAAAACGATCTTTAGAGCTGCTGAATAATCTACACGGAGCAGATAATCAGAGACGCTTTCTATGAACTGCTCTTTTTTTCTTTTAAAAATATATATGTTAGATTATTGTGTAGTTGATCAAACATAATTAACAGTTATCCCTATAGAT
>CM049806.1:27217726-27275465 GCA_027422405.1 Ptychobarbus kaznakovi | reverse complement strand
CCCTAACCCTAACCGCTAACCCTAACCCCTAACCCTAACCCTAACCCCTAACCCTACCCTAACCCTAACCCTAACCCTAAAACCCTAACCCTAACCCTAACCCTAACCCCTAACCCTAACCTAACCCTAACCCTAACCTAACCCTAACCTAACCCTAACCCTAACCCCTAACCCTAACCCTAACCCTAACCCTAACCCTAACCCTAACCCCAACCCTAACCTAACCCTAACCCTATAGGCCTAACATAATATAATAATATAAAAAAAAACAAACTTAAGCATTTAAACTGAGATCTGTAAGTCAAGTCAAGTCACCTTTATTTATATAGCGCCTTTAACAATACAAATTGTAACAAAGCACTGCACAATATCAAAATAGGAAGATTGTGTCAATAATGTAAAATGACAAGATTTAACACTCAATTTACAGCTGAGGGCATTTCATTATTGAATTTAGTGATGGCATTGTCCAGCTCAGTTCAGTTTAAATAATATCTGTGCAATCAAGTCGATGTTTTGCTGGAAATGATGATTCTCCAACTAAGCAAGCCAGAGGCGACAGCGGCAAGGAACCAAAACTCCAAATCAAATCAAATCACTTTTATTGTCACATCACCACAGCACAAGTGCCTTGGTGAGTGAAATTCTTACGAGCGTGCTCCACAGTGCAAAAAAAAACCCAAAAAAACAATTTACATATGGACAGTACATCTTTACAGACTGTACAGAAGACAATGTGCAAAAAACACATACATATACTCAGTACACACAGTGTACTATAAAGACATACTTGGTTACCAATACACATAATAAATAATTGACCTTGTGTTTTAATGGACGCTCTTCTGCTCATCAAGGATGTATTTATTTGATCAAAGTACAGAATTTTTTTTTAATATTGTGAAATATTATTGTAATTTCTAATATTGGTTTCCTGTTTTATTTACTTTAAAATATAATTTATTCATGTGATGTGCAGCTGTATTTTTCAGCATCATAACTCCAGTCTTCAGTGTCACATGATCTTCAGAAATCTTAATAATATGCTAATGCATGGTTCTGTGAATCCCTTAAAAACAGACCTAATCTCTGTAATCATCAGTTAGAATCAGTGTAATGAATCCCTCGCTCTCTGAGTCGATGGGTGGAGGTCTTGACAATATTAATATCACTTATCAAAAGGTTGTGATAGGGAGTGTGTGCAGAACAATTTTCTCAATCTTTTCTGCTGTTGCGAGTTAGATATTTTTGGGGATGTTTCGTAACATTTAAATGAGACACAACTGACGCCGAAGCAAACCATGGAAGAAAATGTCCGGGAGGCAAGCAAGCATTGTTATCACAAGTTTAATTTATTTAGAAATGTACTAATTACAATCATTGAAGAGATATACGTTCTTTAAATAGTTTATGAGAAAAAGGAGAATAATGAGTGACACCAAAACAAAGAAATTACCAAAAGCAAAACAACCCTAATTATTAAACCCAACCCAACTAATCTAACTACCAAACAAAAATGTAGAAATAAAGCTGCAAGCTTCGGCGTATCCGACGCCCAACCTAAACTACTCTCATTAATAATAAAAATACACGGGTGGCTGTCACTCCTTACCTGTAACTAACAAGAAAAGGAAACTAAACTTCAATACAAAAGGCTTACCTATCTCCTTTCCCAAAGTTATTCTAACAGGTCTCAAGTGACAAAAGCCATACTGGTCTGATTTAGACAATCTGGGTTACACAACATATTAAGCTAATAATTAAAGTAGCTTACTAATCTTACAGTATCATGTGTTCTTAATCTGTTTTTTAATGCGTCTTGGTGAAAACTCAAGAGTCCCAAATTAACGAGTAACGAAAAGAGTAACAGATCAACTAAATAATTAACTCAATTGAACGTGGTTATCAAAAATGGAGAGCCACCCGCTGGCTGGAACGCAGGACGACTGACCACAGCCAAGGAGGCCAGGCCCTTTTATAACGGGGAGGTCCAGCCTGATTGGTCGACTGGTGGACTGAGTCAGCCAATAGATGAAACCTGAGAATCAAGAAAAAAACGAAACGAAACGACAAAGATAAAAAGAACAGAAAATACAAACAAGCAACGTAACAGCTGCTTATGATTTCAATTGGATTGATGATAATCTGTGCTTGCATGAATGATTAGGCCAAATGGACTTCATTTTCCAGTGGTATACATGTTAGTCGAGGGCCATGGTCTTTCTTTTCTTTTTTTGCAGATTTGGAGCACGTTGCCAGGATTTAATTTGAACCCTACAGATCTGGTGGCATTTAAAAACATTGCCCGGTCTCTTGGGACGATGACCATCAAGGTACGTCCAGAGATTCGCCTCTGCATTTGTGAGGCTTCTAGAAAAGGTGGCATCCTCACAATTATATTCCTTCTTAGAGAAAAATGACATCTGTGAGGATTTCCAGTCAGGATTTAGACCATCTCATAGTACTGAGACTGCTCTCATTTGCGTGACACATGACCTGCTCTTATCATCTGATCGTGGTTGTATCTCTCTATTAGTGCTCCTGGATCTTAGCGCTGCGTTCGACATGATCGATCACAACATTCTTTTGAATAGACTTGAAAACTCTGTTGCATTAGTGGAAGGGCATTAGCATGGTTCAAATCATACTTATCCGACCGCCATCAATTCGTAGCAGTGAATGACGAGGTATCATATCGATCACAAGTGCAGTATGGAGTACCTCAAGGATCAGTACTAGGACTGTTACTTTTCACACTTTACATGTTACCCTTGGGAAATATCAGCAGGAAACATGGGGTTAGCTTTCACTGTTATGCTGATGATACTCAGCTCTATATTTCTTCACGGCCGGTGAAACACACCAAACTGAAAAACTTATGGAATGCATAGTCGATATAATAAAATGGATGACGAATAATTTCTTACTACTAAATTCTGAAAAAAAGAGGTGTTAATTATCCTAAAAACCACACAAGTAATAACCTAGAACACTGTCTAACACTTGATGGCTGCTCTGTAAATTCTTCGTCATCAGTCAGGAACCTAGGTGTGCTATTTAATAGTAATCTCTCCTTTGACAGCCACGTTTCTAGCATTTGCAAAACTGCATTTTTTCATCTTAAAATATATATCTAAACTGAGACCCAATGTCAAATGCAGAAATGTTAATTCATGCGTTTATGACCTCAAGGTTAGATTATTGTAATGCTTTATTAGGTGGATGTTCTGAACGCTTAATAAACAAACTACAGATGGTCCAAAATGCAACAGCTAGAGTTCTTACTAGAACCAGGAAGTATGAGCACATTAGCCCGGTTCTGTCAACACTACACTGACTCCCTACTAAACATCGTATAGATTTAAAAATCTTGTTAATTACTTATAAAGCCCTGAATGGCTTAGCTGCTCAGTACTTGAGTGATCTCTTATCGCATTATAGTCCTTCACGTCCGCTACGATCTCAAAACTCTGGCCATTTGATAATACCTAGAATATCAAAATCGACTGCGGGCGGCAGATCTTTTTCTTATTTAGCGCCCAAACTCTGGAACAATCTACCAAACTGTTCGGGAGGCAGACACACTCTGTCAGTTTAAATCTAGATTAAAGACCCATCTCTTTAACCTGGCATACACATAATGCACTAATACACTTCCATTATTCAAATCCGTTAAAGGATTGTTAGGCTGCATTAATTAGGTCAACCGGAACCGGGAACACTTCCCATAAAACACAATGTACTTGTTATTGAAATGCGTTTAATCTAGTCATTTTACATTAGTGATACACCATTTTCCTATTGTGCAGTTTCTTTGACACAATTTGTATTGTTAAAAGCGCTATATAAATAAAGGTGACTTGACTTGATACTTCTGAAAAAAAATAATTTCAGAAAAGTAATAAATTTGATATATGCTGCGGAAAAACAAATAAACAGAAAACAAATGTTTTTGCAAAAAAATTATATGTATTTTTTTCAATTGATAAATAAACACCCAATGTACCATAAATGTAACTTGAAAATGTATTATAAAAATCCCAATGTCACATATTTAACATTAAAGATCTTTCACAGAAGGGGTTCCATTTCAAAAACCACGGCAGAAACATGTTCTAAGGGGTCCGTTTGGTCTATTTTAAATGCCCCATAATTTTCCCCATAAGGAGAAATTGGTCCGGGTTCTTATGGGTTAAGTTCAGAAATAAGAAAACGGAGGAAAACACTCCAGCGCAGTAGATGGCGCTGTGAGTCTAGAAGCTTCATTAGTTTTCTTCCCGCCAGAAAACACATAAAAGAAGAAATGCGGGTAGAACAAAATTGAGTATAAAAATGGATCACGCTGTATCTTTGCTGGGGAAGCGGTCTCAAAAAAGCGGGCACATTGTGACCTATGTAAACCACGCCAAAGAGGGCCCAGACCACATGCCAAGGTAACACATCAGTGATGAGCTGAAGTGTCATCAGTAAAGTCAATCTTGAAGCTGTATCAATTGTTTTAAACAAATCTGTGTGGCTCAGTGGTAGAGCGTTGCGTCAGCAGCCTCAAAAGGTTGTGGGTTCGATTACCAGGGAACACAAATACTGACGAAAAATGTATAACCTGAATTAGGGGTGTGCGATATATATATAACGTCTGCGATAATAGTCTAGTTGTTGTTTTAACGATGTGCAATTTGACAATATCGAGTATTTTGCAAAAACCCCAAAACCTATGCCTCTGGCATGTTTAGTTGGGGACACTTTATTTCCAGCAAAATCATCGACTTGATTGCACAGATATTATTTAAACTGAGCTGGACGATGCCATCACTAAATTCAATAATTAAATGCCTTCAGCTGTAAATTGAGAGTTAAATCTTGTCATTTTACATTATTGACACAATCTTCCTATTTTTATATTGTGCAGTGCTTTGTTACAATTTGTATTGTTAAAAGCACTATATAAATAAAGGTGACTGACTACGTTACGGAGTGCACACGTGGTGATTAGTGACGCGGGTTAATCAGTGCACGTGTGCAATTAGAGCGTGTTCTTTCACTGCATGGTTCACTCGATTAAAATGCATTATGATCGCAAAATTCAAGATATGGGGCAGAAAATGTATATATTTACGTTTCATATGATTCAAATCACACAAAGAGTGCAGTTTTTTTTCATAAAAAAATAAGCATGGTTACAAATGTGATATTGTTTATTGAACTGTTGTGTAAAATCAATGTTAATATCAAGAGACTTACATTTTATACACCATATTGCCTGTTTTTGCTCCATTTCGTCGACAAAAAATTATTCCAAACAGCTACAGCACAGTTGAGTCTCAGTGATTCGTTCCTGAATGAATCAATGAGCCGTTTAAATGATTTGGTTCAGTCGTAGTGACTCACTTGTTAAATGATTCAATCGTTTAAATGATTCGGTTCAGTCGAAATGACTCGCTTGTTAAGCGTGACGTGCTGCCACCTGTTGGCGATTTAATTTCACATTTAAAGTCTATTTTCATTTATGAATATTTGTTTGTTAGTAACCAACTCTACAGCAGTGCTCCCCAAACCTGTCCTGGAGCCACCGCACCGCGCCACCGTTTGTATGTCTCCCTCATCTAACACACCTGATTCCACTCATCAGCTCGTTAGTAGAGACTGCTAGACCTAAATTGGGTCTGTCTGATTAGGGAGACATACAAAATGTGCTGGACCCGGGCTCCAGGACAGGTTTGGGAAGCACTGCTCTACAGGTTTCCCAAATAACAGAAAATGTTAAACTTAACTGTCAATCACATGGGGATGAAAAGCTAGACATATACTATTAAATATTAGAAATCTAGGAATAGACGTTCAGTTGTGTTGAGTTCCAGCACATATTGGCATCAAATGTCAAGATAGCAAAAGAAGCCTTGAAAAAAGAGCAAGTAGAAATTAATCCTTCAATGGGAAAAGGAGAGATTAAAGCCAAGATCAAATGTGAAATAATGCAAATATGGCAAAAATAATGGGAGTCTGAGATTTAAAGATTATCATATAAACAAGCAAAATGTGACGAATACACCGGCTGAAGCAAGATGGCGCCGAGGATGGCAGCCGTGTTGCGTGCTCCGGGAAAACTTTGCAGTTTTTCGTATGTTTTATTTGTTTTTTTGTTGTTTTATGTGTTAGATGTTGTTAGTATAACTGTCTACGATAGAGACACGCTTTTGAACATTGGTTCCTCCGTCGCGCAACGCAAACCGGACTTTGAGTTTCTGAATGCCGGTGGACTGTTCACAGATACCGCATCAGAGCCTTTTGTGTGGGTTGCGAAATCGAGGAAACGCCGCCGCCGAAAACGAGGAAAAAGAGCTGGCGTTCTCATCAGATTGAGACGCCGTGCTTTCCGACCTCCTCTTCCAACCATTTTACTGGCCAACGTTCAGTCACTGGATAACAAACTCTGTGAACTGCGGGCGCGCATCTCATACCAACGAGAAACAAGGGACTGCTGTGTTATTTGCCTCACAGAAACCTGGATGTCTGCTATTGTTCCAGACTCAGCCATCGAGCTCACGGGCTTCTCCGTGCACCGCTCGGATAGAACAAGGAGCTCACAGGGAAAAGCAGAGGTGGAGGTGTGTGTTGGAGGCTATATTAACAACTCGTGGTGTGATGAAAGGAACATACACTCTATTAAATCCTTCTGCTCCCTGATCTGGAATTTCATACGCTTCTGTGTCGACCGTTCTGGCTACCGAGGGATTTTACAGCGATCATAATCACGGCTGTTTATATACCCCCCCCAAGCCAACACAGACCAGGCACTCAAGGAACTGTACAGGAATATAAGTGAGCAGGAAACCGCGCACCCAGATGCGGCTTTTGTTATCACGGGGGACTTTAATAAAGCCAACTTCAAAACAATAGCTCCAAAATACTTTCAACACGTCACCATCAACACGCGTGGAGATCGTACACTCGACCATTGTTACACCCCCTTCCGGGACGCATACAAGTCCCTCCCCCGCCCACCTTTTGGCAAATCGGATCACTCTTCCGTTCTGCTCCTGCCTGCTTATAGGCAGAAACTGAAACGTGAAGCACCCGCTCTCAGGACAGTTCATTGTTGGTCTGACCAATCGGACGCTATACTACAGGACTGTTTTGATCACGTGGACTGGGACATGTTCCGGGCAGCGTCTGGAGACGACATAGAGGCGTATTCAGATACGGTCACGTGTTTCATCAGGAAGTGTATAGACGATGTAGTTCCGACCAAAACAATCCGGATCTACCCCAACCAAAAACCGTGGATTAACAGCGATGTTCGATCAGCCTTGTCAGCGCGGACATCTGCCTTTAAATCCGGAAACACTGATGATCGGAAACAAGCCAGTTACGATCTCAGGAGATCCATCAAAGCAGCCAAACGAACATATAAAAACAAAGTTGAAGAACACTTCAACAACAATAACCCAAGAAGCATGTGGCAGGGCATCAACAACATCACAGGCTTTAAAGGGAATAAACCGGCTACTGTGAACATTGCCGCCTCTCTACCGGACGAGCTCAACACCTTTTATGCTCGGTTCGAGGCTGATAACACCACACACACAGAGAGCGCTGCCGCGGCTGCCGCAGAAGAGGTCAGTCCACTCACCCTTTCTGTCGCGGATGTAACCCGATCCTTCAAACGGGTGAACATCCGTAAAGCCGTAGGCCCAGATGGGATACCAGGCCGTGTGCTCAAAGCATGCGCTTTCCAGCTAGCCGGGGTTTTTACAGATATTTTCAATCTGTCCCTCTCTCTGTCTGTGGTTCCCTCATGCTTCAAAAAATCCACCATTGTGCCCATACCAAAGAAAAACAAAATCACATGCTTGAATGACTGGAGGCCCGTTGCTCTGACCCCCATCTTCAGCAAGTGTTTTGAGAAGCTGGTCAGAGACTACATCTGCTCTGTGCTGCCTGCTTCACTGGACCCACTACAATTTGCATACCGCAGTAACCGTTCCACAGACGATGCTATTGCCTTCACCCTGCACACTGCTCTCTCCCACCTGGAAAATAAAAACACCTATGTGAGGATGCTGTTCGTGGATTACAGTTCGGCATTTAACACCATAGTGCCTGCCACACTGGTTGCGAAGCTCCAGACTCTAGGACTGAACAGATCTCTGTGCAGCTGGATCCTGGACTTCCTGACAGGCAGAAGTCAGGTGGTCAGAATGGGCAACACACACATCATCCCCCTGATCCTCAACACTGGTGCACCGCAGGGTTGCGTCCTCAGCCCACTCCTGTACTCCCTGTACACACACGACTGTACAGCTACACACAGCTCCAATGTCATCGTCAAATTTGCTGATGACACAACGGTGATAGGCCTGATCACCGACAACGATGAGACGGCCTACAGAGAGGAGGTGAGTACCCTGACTAAATGGTGTCAGGAGAACCACCTCTCACTCAACATTGACAAGACCAAGGAGCTGGTGGTGGATTACAGGAGACAGAGCAGAGAACACACACCCATCACCATCGACAAGACACCTGTGGAGCGGGTGAGCAGCTTTAAGTTCCTCGGTGTTCACATCACTGAGGATCTCACATGGTCTGCTCACACAGATGCAGTGCTGAAGAAGGCACATCAGCGTCTCTTCTTCCTGAGACGGCTGAGGAAGTTTGGAACGAGCCCCAGAATCCTCAGGTCCTTCTACACCTGCACTGTGGAGAGCATCCTGACCGGCTGTATCACTGCCTGGTTTGGAAACAGCACTGCTGGCAACCGCAGGGCTCTGCAAAGGGTCGTGCGAACTGCCCGCCACATTGTTGGAGGTGAGCTTCCCTCCCTCCAGGATATCTACACCAGGCGGTGTACAAGGAAAGCCCGGAGGATTATCAAAGACTCCAGCCACCCGTCCCACAGACTGCTCTCTCTGTTGCCCTCAGGGCGACGTTTCCGCAGCATCCGATCCCGCACTAGCCGACTGAGGGACAGCTTTTTCCCTCAGGCTATCAGGCTAATGAACAGTCACAAATAACTCACCTACATCACACTCCCACTCACACAACATGCCATGCACTGCACTTTAACACCGTTCAACTGGACTACACGCACACACTGCACTAACACAACCTATCTGCTATCACTGGACACCATACAATGCACATCCACGACACTGCATATGCATAATCTGTTGCACCTTTGCACATCTATCTGCTGCTCAACCAACCAATCTGCTGTTAATTTATAATCTGTTGCACCTCACATTATTACTATGCATAGACTACATTATGTATAGATACTGTACATAATGCAGATGTGCCCATACGGTGTATAATGTGTCGTTGATAATTAAGTATGTCTTTATAGTACACTGTGTACTGAGTATATGTATGTGTATTTTGCACATTGTCTTCTGCACAGTCTGTAAATATGTACTGTCCATATGTAAATTGCTGTTGTTTTTTTGCACTGTCTGTCCATATGTAAATTGCTGTTGTTGTGTTTTTTTGCACTGTCTGGAGCACTGTAAATGCTCCAGTGCAGTTTTTTTGCACTGTCTGTCCATATGTAAATTGTCTGTTGTTGTTGTTTTTTTTTTTGCACTGTCTGTCCATATGTAAATTGTCTGTTTTTTTTGCACTGTCTGTCCATAGGTAAATTGTCTGTTGTTTTTTTGCACTGTCTGTCCATAGGTAAATTGTCTGTTGTTTTTCTGCAATGTCTGGAGCACGCTCATAAGAATTTCACTCACCAAGGCACTTGTGCTGTGGTGATGTGACAATAAAAGTGATTTGATTTGATTTTCTTCTCGCCTATTTAGGCTTAGAGATTAGGTCACACTGGATTGAATGATATATTACAAATAATAGGGAAGAGTTATGGATTATGTACAAGATGTCAAACCAAGGAAAGATGTAGAAAAGCTCATGCCTGCTCTGTTTCTTAGCATTCATCAAATTATTCTTATGAAAATAAATGTAGTCAGGCTGTGTACTGTACTGTAACTATGTGAGCACACTCATTCAGAAAGGATGCTTTTATACCCAGTGTGATGCACATTTATTTTTCATGAATAAGTATTTCAGATAGGTCACACTGAGCTGTTTTTTACCAGTTAAAGACATCTTCATTCACATTATCCACTGACCCAGATGATAATCTGAGACTCGGACCTAATGCATTAATAATAAGAGAGAGACAATATCTAATCAAAACACTAACCATGCTTAGTGTTTGTTTCTGGGTTCTTTTGTTCCTTTATTTAACACTGATTCTCCAAATTTCAATATACATTTTTTCTGTGTATAGGCTAAAGTCGGTTTGAGATTATTTATATATATATAATGGCTATTAAAGCGTTCTAATGTCCAACAAGTTCATGCACCGTCAAAGAAAAAAACAATGACGGGAAGAATAAATGTATTTTCTGTTTTATGCACGTGAACTCTCTATATGGACGAGGTTATGAAAATGGTTGTAGCACACAAGTGCTGTTACCCGTCTTTTTCATACATACAAATAATAATACATGATTATCAGTGAACTTGCTTTACAAACCACCCAGGTTTACATTTCACTACGATTATATCCTGTATAATTGAGTATGTGACGAATAAAAAGAACCTTGAACCTTAAAATAAGACTGATGTCAATTGTTGATCCTCCTCAGTCTTTGGCATAGGGCCTGAAGAGCGACCTGGGCCGCTGCCTCTTTAGCAGCCTTTTTTGTAATCCCACTTCCCTCAGGGAACACCTCCTCGCCAAATTTGGCGCAGACCGTGAATCTGACAGAGAGAAAGAAAAGGGAGGAGAAAGATGCGAGTCGCCTAGCAGAACAGGCACAAGCGTTAAAAACATGTTTGACTGAGGAGGGATCAACAATTGACATCAGTCTTATTTTAAGGTTCAAGGTTCTTTTTATTCGTCACATACTCAATTATACAGGATATAATCGGTAGTGAAATGTAAACCTGGGTGGTTTGTAAAGCAAGTTCACTGATAATCATGTATTCATTATTTGTATGTATGAAAAAGACGGGTAACAGCACTTGTGTGCTACAACCATTTTCATAACCTCGTCCATATAGAGAGTTCACGTGCATAAAACAGAAAATTACATTTATTCTTCCCGTCATTGTTTTTTTCTTTGACGGTGCATGAACTTGTTGGACATTAGAACGCTTTAATAGCCATAATATATATATAAATAATCAAACCGTAGCCTATACACAGAAAAAATGTATATTGAAATTTGGAGAATCAGTGTTAAATAAAGGAACAAAAGAACCCAGAAACAAACACTAAGCATGGTTAGTGTTTAGCATTAGATATTGTCTCTCTCTTATTATTAATGCATTAGGTCCGAGTCTCAGGATTATCATCTGGGTCAGTGGATAATGTGAATGAAGATGTCTTTTACTGGTAAAAACAGCTCAGTGTGACCTATCTGAAATACTTATTCATGAAAATAAATGTGCATCACACTGGGTATAAAAGCATCCTTTCTGAATGAGTGTGCTCACATAGTTACAGTACAGTACACAGCCTGACTACATTTATTTTCATAAGAATAATTTTGATGAATGCTAAGAAACAGAGCAAGGCATGAGCTTCTCTACATCTTCCTTGGTCCCTTGACATCTTGTACCCCAACAACAATCCAACAATAACTCTTCCCTTTTATTTGTAATATATCATTCAATCCAGTGTGACCTAATCTCAGCCTTAAATAGGCGAGAAGAAAATCAATCAAATCAAATCACTTTTATTGTCACATCACCACAGCACAAGTGCCTTGGTGAGTGAAATTCTTATGAGCGTGCTCCAGACATTGCAGAAAAACAACAGACAATTTACCTATGGACAGACAGTGCAAAAAAACAACAGACAATTTACCTATGGACAGACAGTGCAAAAAAAAAACAGACAATTTACATATGGACAGACAGTGCAAAAAAAAAAAACAACATCAACAACAGACAATAAATTACATTTTTTATGGACAGACAGTGCAAAAAAACTGCACTGGAGCATTTACAGTGCTCCAGACAGTGCAAAAAAACACAACAACAGCAATTTACATATGGACAGACAGTGCAAAAAAAACAACAGCAATTTACATATGGACAGTACATATTTACAGACTGTGCAGAAGACAATGTGCAAAATACACATACATATACTCAGTACACAGTGTACTATAAAGACATACTTAATTATCAACGACACATTATACACCGTATGGGCACATCTGCATTATGTACAGTATCTATACATAATGTAGTCTATGCATAGTAATAATGTGAGGTGCAACAGATTATAAATTAACAGCAGATTGGTTGGTTGAGCAGCAGATAGATGTGCAAAGGTGCAACAGATTATGCATATGCAGTGTCGTGGATGTGCATTGTATGGTGTCCAGTGATAGCAGATAGGTTGTGTTAGTGCAGTGTGTGCGTGTAGTCCAGTTGAACGGTGTTAAAGTGCAGTGCATGGCATGTTGTGTGAGTGGGAGTGTGATGTAGGTGAGTTATTTGTGACTGTTCATTAGCCTGATAGCCTGAGGGAAAAAGCTGTCCCTCAGTCGGCTAGTGCGGGATCGGATGCTGCGGAAACGTCGCCCTGAGGGCAACAGAGAGAGCAGTCTGTGGGACGGGTGGCTGGAGTCTTTGATAATCCTCCGGGCTTTCCTTGTACACCGCCTGGTGTAGATATCCTGGAGGGAGGGAAGCTCACCTCCAACAATGTGGCGGGCAGTTCGCACGACCCTTTGCAGAGCCCTGCGGTTGCCAGCAGTGCTGTTTCCAAACCAGGCAGTGATACAGCCGGTCAGGATGCTCTCCACAGTGCAGGTGTAGAAGGACCTGAGGATTCTGGGGCTCGTTCCAAACTTCCTCAGCCGTCTCAGGAAGAAGAGACGCTGATGTGCCTTCTTCAGCACTGCATCTGTGTGAGCAGACCATGTGAGATCCTCAGTGATGTGAACACCGAGGAACTTAAAGCTGCTCACCCGCTCCACAGGTGTCTTGTCGATGGTGATGGGTGTGTGTTCTCTGCTCTGTCTCCTGTAATCCACCACCAGCTCCTTGGTCTTGTCAATGTTGAGTGAGAGGTGGTTCTCCTGACACCATTTAGTCAGGGTACTCACCTCCTCTCTGTAGGCCGTCTCATCGTTGTCGGTGATCAGGCCTATCACCGTTGTGTCATCAGCAAATTTGACGATGACATTGGAGCTGTGTGTAGCTGTACAGTCGTGTGTGTACAGGGAGTACAGGAGTGGGCTGAGGACGCAACCCTGCGGTGCACCAGTGTTGAGGATCAGGGGGGATGATGTGTTGTTGCCCATTCTGACCACCTGACTTCTGCCTGTCAGGAAGTCCAGGATCCAGCTGCACAGAGATCTGTTCAGTCCTAGAGTCTGGAGCTTCGCAACCAGTGTGGCAGGCACTATGGTGTTAAATGCCGAACTGTAATCCACGAACAGCATCCTCACATAGGTGTTTTTATTTTCCAGGTGGGAGAGAGCAGTGTGCAGGGTGAAGGCAATAGCATCGTCTGTGGAACGGTTACTGCGGTATGCAAATTGTAGTGGGTCCAGTGAAGCAGGCAGCACAGAGCAGATGTAGTCTCTGACCAGCTTCTCAAAACACTTGCTGAAGATGGGGGTCAGAGCAACGGGCCTCCAGTCATTCAAGCATGTGATTTTGTTTTTCTTTGGTATGGGCACAATGGTGGATTTTTTGAAGCATGAGGGAACCACAGACAGAGAGAGGGACAGATTGAAAATATCTGTAAAAACCCCGGCTAGCTGGAAAGCGCATGCTTTGAGCACACGGCCTGGTATCCCATCTGGGCCTACGGCTTTACGGATGTTCACCCGTTTGAAGGATCGGGTTACATCCGCGACAGAAAGGGTGAGTGGACTGACCTCTTCTGCGGCAGCCGCGGCAGCGCTCTCTGTGTGTGTGGTGTTATCAGCCTCGAACCGAGCATAAAAGGTGTTGAGCTCGTCCGGTAGAGAGGCGGCAATGTTCACAGTAGCCGGTTTATTCCCTTTAAAGCCTGTGATGTTGTTGATGCCCTGCCACATGCTTCTTGGGTTATTGTTGTTGAAGTGTTCTTCAACTTTGTTTTTATATGTTCGTTTGGCTGCTTTGATGGATCTCCTGAGATCGTAACTGGCTTGTTTCCGATCATCAGTGTTTCCGGATTTAAAGGCAGATGTCCGCGCTGACAAGGCTGATCGAACATCGCTGTTAATCCACGGTTTTTGGTTGGGGTAGATCCGGATTGTTTTGGTCGGAACTACATCGTCTATACACTTCCTGATGAAACACGTGACCGTATCTGAATACGCCTCTATGTCGTCTCCAGACGCTGCCCGGAACATGTCCCAGTCCACGTGATCAAAACAGTCCTGTAGTATAGCGTCCGATTGGTCAGACCAACAATGAACTGTCCTGAGAGCGGGTGCTTCACGTTTCAGTTTCTGCCTATAAGCAGGCAGGAGCAGAACGGAGGAGTGATCTGATTTGCCGAAAGGTGGGCGGGGGAGGGACTTGTATGCGTCCCGGAAGGGGGTGTAACAATGGTCGAGTGTACGATCTCCACGCGTGTTGATGGTGACGTGTTGAAAGTATTTTGGAGCTATTGTTTTGAAGTTGGCTTTATTAAAGTCCCCCGTGATAACAAAAGCCGCATCTGGGTGCGCGGTTTCCTGCTCACTTATATTCCTGTACAGTTCCTTGAGTGCCTGGTCTGTGTTGGCTTGGGGGGGTATATAAACAGCCGTGATTATGATCGCTGTAAAATCCCTCGGTAGCCAGAACGGTCGACACAGAAGCGTATGAAATTCCAGATCAGGGGAGCAGAAGGATTTAATAGAGTGTATGTTCCTTTCATCACACCACGAGTTGTTAATATAGAAACACACACCTCCACCTCTGCTTTTCCCTGTGAGCTCCTTTGTTCTATCCGAGCGGTGCACGGAGAAGCCCGTGAGCTCGATGGCTGAGTCTGGAACAATAGCAGACATCCAGGTTTCTGTGAGGCAAATAACACAGCAGTCCCTTGTTTCTCGTTGGTATGAGATGCGCGCCCGCAGTTCACAGAGTTTGTTATCCAGTGACTGAACGTTGGCCAGTAAAATGGTTGGAAGAGGAGGTCGGAAAGCACGGCGTCTCAATCTGATGAGAACGCCAGCTCTTTTTCCTCGTTTTCGGCGGCGGCGTTTCCTCGATTTCGCAACCCACACAAAAGGCTCTGATGCGGTATCTGTGAACAGTCCACCGGCATTCAGAAACTCAAAGTCCGGTTTGCGTTGCGCGACGGAGGAACCAATGTTCAAAAGCGTGTCTCTATCGTAGACAGTTATACTAACAACATCTAACACATAAAACAACAAAAAAACAAATAAAACATACGAAAAACTGCAAAGTTTTCCCGGAGCACGCAACACGGCTGCCATCCTCGGCGCCATCTTGCTTCAGCCGGTGTATTCGTCACATTTTGCTTGGTTTATATGATAATCTTTAAATCTCAGACTCCCATTATTTTTGCCATATTTGCATTATTTCACATTTGATCTTGGCTTTAATCTCTCCTTTTCCCATTGAAGTATTAATTTCTACTTGCTCTTTTTTCAAGGCTTCTTTTGCTATCTTGACATTTGATGCCAATATGTGCTGGAACTCAACACAACTGAACGTCTATTCCTGGATTTCTAATATTTAATAGTATATGTCTAGCTTTTCGTCCCCATGTGGATGACAGTTAAGTTTTAACATTTTCTGTAATTTGGGAAACCTGTAGAGCAGTGCTTCCCAAACCTGTCCTGGAGCCCGGTCCAGCACATTTTGTATGTCTCCCTAATCAGACAGACCCAATTTAGGTCTAGCAGTCTCTACTAACGAGCTGATGAGTGGAATCAGGTGTGTTAGATGAGGGAGACATACAAACGGTGCGGTGCGGTGGGCTCCAGGACAGGTTTGGGGAGCACTGCTGTAGAGAGTTGGTTACTAAATGTTACTAAAAACAAATATTCATAAATGAAAATAGACTTTAAATGTGAAATTAAATCGCCAACAGGTGGCAGCACGTCACGCTTAACAAGCGAGTCATTTCGACTGAACCGAATCATTTTAACGATTGAATCATTTAACAAGTGAGTCACTACGACTGAACCGAATCATTTAAACGGCTCATTGATTCATTCAGGAACGCATCACTGAGACTCAACTGTGCTGTAGCTGTTTGGAATAATTTTTTGTCGACGAAATGGAGCAAAAACAGGCAATATGGTGTATAAAATATAAGTCTCTTGATATTAACATTGATTTTACACAACAGTTCAATAAACAATATCACATTTGTAACCATGCTTATTTTTTATGAAAAAACTGCACTCTTTGTGTGATTTGAATCATATGAAACGTAAATATATACATTTTCTGCCCCATATCTTGAATTTTGCGATCATGCATGTAAATCGAGTGAACCATGCAGTGAAAGAACACGCTCTAATTGCACACGTGCACTGATTAACCCGCGTCACTAATCACCACGTTTGCACTCCGTAACGTAGTCAGTCACCTTTATTTATATAGTGCTTTTAACAATACAAATTGTAACAAAGCACTGCACAATATAAAAATAGGAAGATTGTGTCAATAATGTAAAATGACAAGATTTAACTCTCAATTTACAGCTGAAGGCATTTAATTATTGAATTTAGTGATGGCATCGTCCAGCTCAGTTTAAATAATATCTGTGCAATCAAGTCGATGATTTTGCTGGAAATAAAGTGTCCCCAACTAAACATGCCAGAGGCATAGGTTTTGGGTTTTTGCAAAATACTCGATATTGTCAAATTGCACATCGTTAAAACAACAACTAGACTATTATCGCAGACGTTATATATATATCGCACACCCCTAATTCAGGTTATACATTTTTCGTCAGTATTTGTGTTCCCTGGTAATCGAACCCACAACCTTTTGAGGCTGCTGACGCAACGCTCTACCACTGAGCCACACAGATTTGTTTAAAACAATTGATACAGCTTCAAGATTGACTTTACTGATGACACTTCAGCTCATCACTGATGTGTTGTCTGGGCCCTCTTTGGCGTGGTTTACATAAGTCACAATGTGCCCGCTTTTTTGGGACCGCTTCCCCAGCGAAGACACGGCGTGATCCATTTTTATACTCAATTTTGTTCTACCCGCGTTTCTTCTTTTATGTGTTTTCTGGCGGGAAGAAAACTAATGAAGCTTCTAGACTCACAGCGCCATCTACTGCGCTGGAGTGTTTTCCTCCGTTTTCTTATTTCTGAACTTAACCCATAAGAACCCGCACCAATTTCTCCTTATGGGAAAATTATGGGGCATTTAAAATAGACCAAACGGACCCCTTAGAACATGTTTCTGCCGTGGTTTTTGAAATGGAACCCCTTCTTGTGAAAGATCTTTAATGTTAAATATGTGACATTGGGATTTTTATAATACATTTTCAAGTTACATTTATGGTACATTGGGTGTTTATTTATCAATTGAAAAAAATACATATAATTTTTTTGCAAAAACATTTGTTTTCTGTTTATTTGTTTTTCCGCAGCATATATCAAATTTATTACTTTTCTGAAATTATTTTTTTTCAGAAGTATCAAGTCAAGTCACCTTTATTTATATAGCGCTTTTAACAATACAAATTGTGTCAAAGAAACTGCACAATAGGAAAATAGTGTATCACTAATGTAAAATGACAAGATTAAACGCATTTCAATAACAAGTACATCGTGTTTTATGGGAAGTGTTCCCGGTTCCGGTTGACCTAATTAATGCAGCCTAACAATCCTTTAACGGATTTGAATAATGGAAGTGTATTAGTGCATTATGTGTATGCCAGGTTAAAGAGATGGGTCTTTAATCTAGATTTAAACTGACAGAGTGTGTCTGCCTCCCGAACAGTGTTTGGTAGATTGTTCCAGAGTTTGGGCGCTAAATAAGAAAAAGATCTGCCGCCCGCAGTCGATTTTGATATTCTAGGTATTATCAAATGGCCAGAGTTTTGAGATCGTAGCGGACGTGAAGGACTATAATGCGATAAGAGATCACTCAAGTACTGAGCAGCTAAGCCATTCAGGGCTTTATAAGTAATTAACAAGATTTTAAAATCTATACGATGTTTAGTAGGGAGTCAGTGCAGTGTTGACAGAACCGGGCTAATGTGCTCATACTTCCTGGTTCTAGTATGAACTCTAGCTGCTGCATTTTGGACCATCTGTAGTTTGTTTATTAAGCGTTCAGAACATCCACCTAATAAAGCATTACAATAATCTAACCTTGAGGTCATAAACGCATGAATTAATATTTCTGCATTTGACATTGAGAGCATAGGTCTCAGTTTAGATATATATTTTAAGATGAAAAAATGCAGTTTTACAAATGCTAGAAACGTGTCTGTCAAAGGAGAGATTACTATTAAATAGCACACCTAGGTTCCTGACTGATGACGAAGAATTTACAGAGCAGCCATCAAGTGTTAGACAGTGTTCTAGGTTAATACTTGTGTGGTTTTTAGGATAATTAACACCTCTTTTTTTCAGAATTTAGTAGTAAGAAATTATTCGTCATCCAGTTTTTTATATCGACTATGCATTCCATAAGTTTTTCAGTTTGGTGTGTTTCACCGGGCCGTGAAGAAATATAGAGCTGAGTATCATCAGCATAACAGTGAAAGCTAACCCCATGTTTCCTGATGATATTTCCCAAGGGTAACATGTAAAGTGTGAAAAGTAACAGTCCTAGTACTGATCCTTGAGGTACTCCATACTGCACTTGTGATCGATATGATACCTCGTCATTCACTGCTACGAATTGATGGCGGTCGGATAAGTATGATTTGAACCATGCTAATGCCCTTCCACTAATGCAACAGAGTTTTCAAGTCTATTCAAAAGAATGTTGTGATCGATCATGTCGAACGCAGCGCTAAGATCCAGGAGCACTAATAGAGAGATACAACCACGATCAGATGATAAGAGCAGGTCATGTGTCACGCAAATGAGAGCAGTCTCAGTACTATGAGATGGTCTAAATCCTGACTGGAAATCCTCACAGATGTCATTTTTCTCTAAGAAGGAATATAATTGTGAGGATGCCACCTTTTCTAGAAGCCTCACAAATGCAGAGGCGAATCTCTGGACGTACCTTGATGGTCATCCCAAGAGACCGGGCAATGTTTTTAAATGCCACCAGATCTGTAGGGTTCAAATTAAATCCTGGCAACGTGCTCCAAATCTGCAAAAAAAAGAAAAGAAAGACCATGGCCCTCGACTAACATGTATACCACTGGAAAATGAAGTCCATTTGGCCTAATCATTCATGCAAGCACAGATTATCATCAATCCAATTGAAATCATAAGCAGCTGTTACGTTGCTTGTTTGTATTTTCTGTTCTTTTTTATCTTTGTCGTTTCGTTTTTTTCTTGATTCTCAGGTTTCATCTATTGGCTGACTCAGTCCACCAGTCGACCAATCAGGCTGGACCTCCCCGTTATAAAAGGGCCTGGCCTCCTTGGCTGTGGTCAGTCGTCCTGCGTTCCAGCCAGCGGGTGGCTCTCCATTTTTGATAACCACGTTCAATTGAGTTAATTATTTAGTTGATCTGTTACTCTTTTCGTTACTCATTAATTTGGGACTCTTGAGTTTTCACCAAGACGCATTAAAAAACAGATTAAGAACACATGATACTGTAAGATTAGTAAGCTACTTTAATTATTAGCTTAATATGTTGTGTAACCCAGATTGTCTAAATCAGACCAGTATGGCTTTTGTCACTTGAGACCTGTTAGAATAACTTTGGGAAAAGGAGATAGGTAAGCCTTTTGTATTGAAGTTTAGTTTCCTTTTCTTGTTAGCTACAGGTAAGGAGTGACAGCCACCCGTGTATTTTTATTATTAATGAGAGTAGTTTAGGTTGGGCGTCGGATACGCCGAAGCTTGCAGCTTTATTTCTACATTTGTGTTTGATGGTTAGATTAGTTGGGTTGGGGTTTAATAATTAGGGTTGTTTTGCTTTTGGTAATTTCTTTGTTTTGGTGTCACTCATTATTCTCCTTTTTCTCATAAACTATTTAAAGAACGTATATCTCTTCAATGATTGTAATTAGTACATTTCTAAATAAATTAAACTTGTGATAACAATGCTTGCTTGCCTCCCGGACGTTTTCTTCCATGGTTTGCTTCGGCGTCAGTTGTGTCTCATTTAAATGTTACGAAACATCCCCAAAAATATCTAACTCGCAACAGCAGAAAAGATTGAGAAAATTGTTCTGCACAGCGCACACACTCACTATCACAACCTTTTGATAAGTGATATTGCTATTGTCAAGACCTCCACCCATCGACTCAGAGAGCGAGGGATTCATTACACTGATTCTAACTGATGATTACAGAGATTAGGTCTGTTTTTAAGGGATTCACAGAACCATGCATTAGCATATTATTAAGATTTCTGAAGATCATGTGACACTGAAGACTGGAGTTATGATGCTGAAAAATACAGCTGCACATCACATGAATAAATTATATTTTAAAGTAAATAAAACAGGAAACCAATATTAGAAATTACAATAATATTTCACAATATTAAAATTTTTTTCTGTACTTTGATCAAATAAATACATCCTTGATGAGCAGAAGAGCGTCCATTAAAACACAAGGTCAATTATTTATTAGGTTTATGATATAGGCCTAACATAATATAATATAAAAAAAAACAAACTTAAGCATTTAAACTGAGATCTGTAAGTCAAGTCAAGTCACCTTTATTTATATAGCGCCTTTAACAATACAAATTGTAACAAAGCACTGCACAATATCAAAATAGGAAGATTGTGTCAATAATGTAAAATGACAAGATTTAACACTCAATTTACAGCTGAGGGCATTTCATTATTGAATTTAGTGATGGCATTGTCCAGCTCAGTTCAGTTTAAATAATATCTGTGCAATCAAGTCGATGATTTTGCTGGAAATGATGATTCTCCAACTAAGCAAGCCAGAGGCGACAGCGGCAAGGAACCAAAACTCCAAATCAAATCAAATCACTTTTATTGTCACATCACCACAGCACAAGTGCCTTGGTGAGTGAAATTCTTACGAGCGTGCTCCACAGTGCAAAAAAAAACCAAAAAAACAATTTACATATGGACAGTACATCTTTACAGACTGTACAGAAGACAATGTGCAAAAAACACATACATATACTCAGTACACACAGTGTACTATAAAGACATACTTGGTTACCAATACACATTATATACTATATGTACACGTCTGCATTATGTACACATCTATACATAGTAATAATGTGAAGGTGCAACAGATTATAAATTTACAGCAGATTGGTTGTGCAACAGATAGTTGTTCAAAGGTGCAACAGACTATGCATATGCAATGTCGTGGATGTTCTTTGTGTGGTGTCCAGTGATAGCAGTTGTGTTAGTGCAGTGTGTGCGTATAGTCCAGTTGAACTGTGTTAAAGTGCAGTGCATGGCATGTTGTGTGAGTGGGAGTGTGTTGTAGGGTGGGTCATTTCTGACTGTTCATTAGCCTGATAGCCTGAGGGAAAAAGCTGTCCCTCAGTCGGCTAGTGCGGGATCGGATGCTGCGGAGACGTCTCCCTGAGGGCAGCAGAGAGAGCAATCTGTGGGACGGGTGGCTGGAGTCTTTGATAATCCTCCGGGCTTTCCTTGTACACCGCCTGGTGTAGATGTCCTGGAGGGAGGGAAGCTCACCTCCAACAATGTGGCGGGCAGTTCGCACGACCCTTTGCAGAGCCCTGCGGTTGCCAGCGGCGCTGTTTCCAAACCAGGCGGTGATGCAGCCGGTCAGGATGCTCTCCACAGTGCAGGTGTAGAAGGATCTGAGGATGCTGGGGCTCGTTCCAAACTTCCTCAGCCGTCTCATGAAGAGGCGCTGATGTGCCTTCTTCAGCACTGCGTCTGTCGATTGTGAGTGAGAGGTGGTTCTCCTGACACCATTTAGTCAGGGTACTCACCTCCTCTCTGTAGGCCGTCTCATCGTTGTCGGTGATCAGGACTATCACCGTTGTGTCATCAGCAAATTTGACGATGACATTGGAGCTGTGTGTTGCTGTACAGTCGTGTGTGTACACGGAGTACAGGAGTGCAGTGGCGTGCACAGGCCTCCGGAGGGGCGAAATGGCGTTATGAGGGTACAATCGCAGACCGAATCACGATTTTATCAAGATTCTTTGTCATGTTGGTTTTTCTATTTTGCAAGCTGTTTGAGCATCACAGCCAAACTAATTTCCATATTATAAAGACAAAGCCCTTCAAGGTAACACAATATTGAAAAGTATGGCGGATATTTAGGCCAAAGTGAATGAAGATAAAAATCATTGTCATTATTTTATCTTTGTATCTTAGCAAAGATACACATTAAAAATACTGTGTTTTATATTCAGGTACAATAAGTGTATTTAGCAGGAGCATTTAATAAACAAATATAAAAATAAAAAACTATGTAGATTGATTCCTATGAAATAAACTGTATTCAAGTTTTCCAGTCAAGACTACGAGTAGTGAGTGATTGTTCTCTTTGTGTTTGGTGTTTATTAACATTAAAGGCATAATTCACCCAATAATTAAAATAGGCTAGTGTTTCATTTTTATAACTTAATTTACTCAAAAGTTGTTTCAACCCTGAGTTTCCTTCTTCTGCTAAACATAAACACTGTTTTGAAGAAGGTGGAAAACCAAACAGTTGCTGGTCCACAGTGTTCCCTATTCTGTCAAAGTCAATGTGGACAGCAACTGTTTGGTTTCCCACATTCTTCAACATATCTTCTTACTGATGTGAATGTTTGTGGCGCTGAACAGTATATTGATACGGCGGTGCCAGAACTGCAGCTGATAGAATGTGTGCTGTAGCACGATACAAAGATATTTCTTCAAAAGCAGATAAAAAAACAGATAAAAATAAAACACCTAATATAGGGGTCAAAATAGAACTTTAGTAAAATATAAAAGTAAAGAAATAATTTGTACTTAAATTGTATTATTTACTAAATTGTAGCTCTAGACAGACCTGTGGCAGTAATACAGCTGTCTGATTGATGTTATGGTCTCAAGCATTCATAAATCACACAAAAGAAATCTAAGCAGTTTTACTACATGGTTAATTTTTGTAAGGGTTGTGATGTCTAAATGTTTTTTGTTGAAGAAATTATAGCGCCTGTGTCATCTATAGCAAAAAAAAAAAGTGGATATTTGAATTAAATGTTTGGTCAATAGTCTATTAAACAAGTATATTTCATCATTAACTTATTGTCCCAAGAGGGAAATTCTTTTCCACAGCACTGCACTTTTTTGACACACACAACATAACAAACATAGTACAATTATATTATAATTACAAAAAAATAAAAAAAATAAAAAAAAATACAGTTAAGATAACCTCAGCGATGTCTGTTGTTGAGATATGTGATGGCTGAAGGAATCAGGCTTCTTCCAAAGCGAGCCCTCCTACACCTCATAGCCCTATACCTGCGCCCTGAGGGCAGTGGGTCTAAATACTCATTAAGTGGATGTGTGGAATCCTGCTCTATTGAAATTGCAATACGTGTAATGGCTCTATTATTGAGTTCTGTGAGATTGGGTGTTGAAAGACCTATAACTTTTGCAGCAATATTAGACACCTTTGTAAGTTTGCTCCGGTTTTTAACAGAAAGCATATTGTAAAAACAAGAAGAACAATACAATAGAATTGGCAGAATAATGCTTTGATAAAGTAACAATAATAATCGAGGAGCAACATTAAGTCCTTTGAGTTTATGAATAACTGACAGTCTTTGGTGACTTATTTTCTGAATATCCATAATGTGCTGATCAAAGGTAAGTGTGTTGTCCAATGTTACTCCGAGGTATTTGAAACTGTTCACTATTTCAACTGTTTGATTATGAATAACAGTAGGGTGCTGGGGTGAAGGGGAACTGACTATCAGCTCTTTTGTCTTACTGACATTAAGATTCAAGTGGTTATCCTCGCACCACCGAGAAAAGTGCATGACAGTGGTGTGATAGTCCATAACGGAGTTATTGTCTTTAAGCAGGGCAAGAATGGCTGTATCGTCAGAGTATTTTAAGTACTTTATGCTGGGTGATGGGCTGATGTTGTCATTTGTGTAAAGTGTATACAAGAGAGGACTTAACACACATCCCTGCGGTGCTCCAGTGTTGATGGTAAGAGCAGAAGATGTAGTTGAGCCCAGCCGTACTACTTGCTGCCTGTTGCTAAGAAAATTATATATAAGATGAATCAGCCGAGTGGGGATATTGAGGTAATACAGCTTCTGAATCATCAGATGGCTTTGGATGGAATTAAAAGCAGAGCTGAAGTCCACAAAAAGTATCCGAGCAAAATTGCCAGGAGAATCTAGGTGCTGAAGGAGGAGATGCAGCAGACAGGCTACAGCATCCTCTGTGCCCCTTTTAGCCTTATAGGCAAATTGGAGGGGGTCCAGTTGTAAATAGACAGCTGGCAAGATGGTTTTCAGCAACAGCTTCTCCAGGCATTTCATAATTATAGATGTAAGGGCAACAGGTCGGTAGTGGTTGAGCTCCGTGGGCCGTGGCTTCTTGGGGACAGGAATTATGATGGACATTTTCCAGATGGAAGGTATGGTGGCAGTGAAGTAAACCTCACTGAAAAGTGAGTGAAAAATAGGTGAGAGCTCTTGAGCGCAGTTCTTCAGCACCTGTGCTGAGATGCCGTCGGGACCCGGGGCCTTACCCAGCTTACATCTGCTAAACTGACACCTCACATCCTCGACACTGAAAGGAGATGGTTCATCAAGGTCTGAAGGAGGAAGGGCTCTCAAAATTTCTTCACATTCAGTTGAAAAATCCTGCTTGTCAAAACGGGCATAAAAAGAATTGAGTTCTTTCACAAATTGTGCTGGATCTATTGCAGAATTTGCATGTGACGTAGTTCTGAATTCACATCCTGCTAGTGACCGTACTTTCTGAAATGCTTGTTTTGTGTTCATATTGGAAAATTCATTTTCCAATCTGTCCTTGTATTTCAATTTTGCCCTGAGAACCTCATTCCTGATATTACGGTTTGCCAGTTTCAGATTAACCCAATTCTTCTCTCTGAAGGCTTTATGTTTTTCTTTAAAGCATTGTTTCATTTGAGGGGTAATCCATGGCTTGGAGTTGGAATATTTCCTTACGGTTTTAACAGGGATGCACGTACTAATACAAAAGTTTATATAATCAGTGATAACAGAAACTTTGTCATTCAGATTCCCATCAAAAATGTCCCAATCAGTGCATGCCAAGGAACCCTGTAAGCGGGTAATGGCATCCCCTGACCACTGTGGGGCACTGTACCGTTGTGGACTATGTCGTTTCAGTTGTTGTTTATACAGTGGGAGTAGGGAGATAATGTTATGATCAGCAGCTCCCAGCGGTGAGTAAGAACGGGCACGAAATGCATCGGCCACATTGCCATAACACATGTCCAGGATGTTTGCCCGCCTAGTGGGGATGTCCACATACTGTTGAATGATCGTCCTGTAAGTGTATTTATAACATGCCTGTATTTATAATGTGAAAAATACAATACACACCATCACAACATTTGTAATGGTTGTACTGGTTATAATGGGACTTGTATTGGTTTGAATGGAAACTGTAATGGACCCTGTGGATCTCTATTGGTGGCTTGTTAAAACCAATACATCCTAATGGAATATGTCCCCAAACACACTACAGAAAACCAGTTTTGTATGTTTTATTTTTAATGGTTAAAAGTTGACGGTTTGTAATTTATTTGTGATGGTGTTAGACTTTTCTGTGATGGTTCTATCGGTTTTTTCAGCAGAGTTGCCTCATTCTTTTTATATAATGCATTTTAAGTTATTTTAAAGGCTGTTGTTTGCTTAGGTCTGTGTTTATAACCACAAAACATGTATACATATATGTATTGTCTTAATACTTATTTTCAAATAATTTTTTTTATCCTTTTATTTATACAAATCATTACTTTTGTTTGTTTTTTCCACTGAAAAAATGATCCCCCACTCATCAACTTAATTAATTCCTGCAAATAGGGATCTTCCCATATCTACTGGAAGCTCTAATCGTCATTAATACAATTGGGCTAATTACACTCCCTTGTGGAGTCCCGTTTTCTACATTATATTGTTTTGATACTACTTGTCCTGTCTTTACCTCTATAATCCTTCCATCTAAATAAAATCCATGATCCAATTAAACATTTTCCCTCCAACTCCCATTAAATGCAATTTAATTAAAAGTCCCTCCCTCCACATCAAAAAAACACTGTCTCTTTATTTACTTGAGCTTTTCTTATCTCATCCTCCAAATGTATTACCGGATCCATAGTATTTCTTCCTTTTCTAAATCCGCTTTGACAACTGTCAATTATGGGGGCACTTCAAGATGGCGTCGGTGTAGGTCGCGTTTTTCTTTGCTCTTACTTGTATTTTGTGCTAAATTTGATTTCTCTTTCCCCCTGAAAGCTTGATTTGTTTTCATGCGTTGAGTTTATACATTTTATGCTCTCCATATACTTAACATACTGCGATTAGTGAGTTTGTATATTTTTGAGAGCTTTTTCCTCTTTTCAGCAACGACTACTCACTGGAGAGGCTACAGCATGTGTTTGGATCCTAGAATTGCTTTGTGGCGTCATAATGGAGGTGGATGACAGCTCGAGATCTGAGAGTGTTAAACGTATGCATACTTATGCCAAATCTGCTAATGTTGTGGACTCACTGGACACGTGTTTTCCCGAGTCTCCCGGAGCAAGCCCTTTGCCGAAAATGCGGCGCCCAACCGCAGATCCTTCAAATGCGGTCCTGCTTGAAGCAATAGAGAGATTGGGTAAGAAGCAGGATGACTTTATGGAGAAACTTTTGGAGATCGAGAAATCTGTCGCGTCCAATTCCATCCTTATCTCTGACCTTGCTGCAAGGGTCGACGTTGTTGCTAAAGCGTCAGAGGATACAGCTGCTAAATCTGATAAACTGGATTCTCAGATGTCTACTTTGGCTGCAGAAAACAAACGCCTATGGGATAAAGTGGATGAGCTCGACGCCTATAAGAGACGATGGAATTTAAGGATAGCAGGTGTTCCGGAGGTCGATGGGGAGAATGTCAAAATGGTCATAATGGACATTTTTCTTCAGGTGTCCCCAAGCTTAGCGGATGTTCTGCAAACTTCGATTGATGTTGCGCACAGGCTTGGCCCTAAATTGGGTAATGCGCTTCCTCGCACGATAATTGTACAGTTCCTCTCGCGGTCTCACCGTGATCGTGTCTGGGCTGACGCAAAAAAATCAGAAGTGCTCAAACAGAAAAAAATTAGGATAACAGAGGACCTGACGCAGAGAACGAAGGAAGCCCGGAATAAACTGTGGCCGTTGGTGGAGAAAGCCCGAAAAGAGGGTCGTCGTGCTGGTTTCAAGGGTCCATTTGCTATTGTTGATGGAAAGAAGATTTGTGCAGACGATATCTAACTTCTAATGGACATTAGAGGTTAAGTGCTGTTATGCCAGTTATGGTTATTGCCATTTTCACTGCGGAAATGTTAACTGGCAAAGTATGGAAACTGACAAGAAGTTGGTAAATACGCAGTATTGTTGTAATATGTTAAGGTAACGTTAAGCGGAGGCCGTTTACAATTTGTTTACGCTGTTAAAGAGGGGTTTGAATAAGTTTCAAGTTTTGCACTTTAAAGTCTTACATTTTATATATTCTTTGTTATTACTGTAGCAGTTAAAAGTTTTTCTCTTGTTCTCTTATTGTTCGTATGTCAGTTAAACTTTCTTGTTTTTCTCTTAATGTACGGGGGATTCGTGATTTATCTAAACGCAAGGCTTTACTTTTATTTTGTATGTCACAGAAAAGAGAGATTTATTTTCTTCAAGAAACACATTCTTCTTTCAAAGATGAAACATTTTGGCGCAATCAATGTACTAACCACTCCGCTGGAGTTCTGATTTTGTTTGATCGTAATTTTAGTGCCTCTATTCTTCAGTCCTTTTCTTCTTCTGAGGGCAGATGGATTATTGTTGTTATTCTTTTGGGAGATTTCTTGTTTATCTTGGCCAATGTTTATGGTTTTAACAATCATACGCAAAACAGCAGTTTTTTTCATGATCTTTCTTCTAAAATCTTTGATTTAAAAAGTAAATATCCTTCTGCTGCAGTAATAGTTGGAGGAGATTTTAACGAAGCTCCCGACTTATGTATGGATAGATTTCCTTCAAAACCAGAATCACGCAGATGTAATACCATTATTAATGATTTTTGTAACTTCCTTTCTCTATTGGATGCCTACAGGTTTATGCATGCTGATGCTTGTTCATATTCTTGGTTTAGTGCAGATCTCTTAAGAAAATCGCGTATAGATTATTGGCTTATATCTGATTTTATGTCTCCTTTTATTAAATCCAGTGATATCTGTCCTGCTCCTCTCACAGATCATGCTTTTATCGATCTTATTTTATCTGATTCTGGTGCTGGTTCTCATAGAAATTCTGGATACTGGAAACTAAATTGTTCTTTATTAGGACTTTCCTCTTATTGTTCAGGTATTAAGAAAATTATTGAAGAATTTAAAGGAAAACCATCAGTTTCAATATCTTCTAATTGGGAGTTGTTCAAATATGAGTGTAGAAAATTCTCTATTCGATTTAGTAAACAGTTGGCAAAGGCAAAATCTTTAAGGTATACCTCTATATTAAATGAAATGAATCAAATTCTAGGAAAACAACAAACAGAAGAAGATGATAAAGTAAAACTACACAACCTAAAAGAAGAATTAGATAACATTTATAAAGAAAAGGCTAAAGGCCCGTACACACCGGGACGAATTTCGCGTGCGATATTCGCCGACGTTTGTGACTAAACAAAGGGCGCCAATGTGTGTGTGCACACCGACGCGAAAAACGCCACGCGTAAAGCGTCATTTAAAAAAAAAACGCCTCAGGTTCGTTTTTTTGGTTTGACACGCCGCGTCAAAAACTATCCGACCAATGAGATTGGCGCTTTTGCTCACGTGTCTGGAGCAGCTGAAGTTACAGTAAAACACAACTTGGGGGCGCTCAAACACAAAACAGTCTTGCCGAGCACTAGGGTTGTGACGGTGAGGAAATTTTCCCATTACACACGATGGGGAGTTACATTACAATACCCTGTAAGCGCCGTGCGTGTTTTACTTTGACTTTAACATCAGCGGCAATTCTGCGTCAAGCACTGTTTAAATAAAATAAAAATCAGCAAATAAATTCTCAAATAAATGAGAAACGAATGTTTTTTAGTTTTTTTTTTAACATCACTTAGATCAGGATGCTTAATAGATCGATCACGAAGGCAATGCTGGAAGATCACGCTTTAGGTCAGTGTTTCTCAACCAGGGGGGCGAGAGATAAAACTACAATATAATATATTCACTAATATTATGACTCGCATGTTAAGTCATGTAAAACAATATATAGCCTATACATAAATAACAGTACCACCTCTCTACGTATTCTGTGTTTCGGAGCAGCACATATTTCTCATCGTGTGTAATACAGACTGAACGGTTGCTCAAAAACGCTGTATAATCATATGATACGCAAACTACATCTCTCAGTTGGATAAAAGAAGCCAGTGTCACACTAGTACACACAAGTTTTGATGGACGACTATTGTAATCAAGGAAAAGATGATTACAGTGACAAACAGGATCGTGCATTAGGCGCGCGTTATGTCCGTTATAAATGATGCGCAAACGAACCGTGTATGTGTGCTCTCGATCACTCATATTTCTGCTTGAACAGATAGTTAGGCTAACAAATAAAAGTGTAGTCTGCATAAAATTGTATTTATTTTATTCGTCTTGTATTTATTGACAGAAAAATGTCAATAACAGTTTGCTGCCAACACGGAATAAAGTGTCACAGAGAGAAAAAAAGTTATATAAAAATTGTAATCCTTATTTTTATTCGTTTTGTCGGGATATAATTCGTTTATGCTAACATTCAGCCTACAACACAATAGGAAAACAATGTAGGTTTAGCCTAATATATATTTTATAAGTCTTGTCAAAATACTAAATTCATTTAACATCTTGCTGTTAACACAGTGAAAAGTGCAGCAGAGAAAAATAAATAAATTCGACACAGTCTGTCATTTAAAATGATAGAATAAGCATAATACAAAAAAAAGAAAAAAGGAAAGACGAGTTGAACGTCCTTCAATGGCATCGCATTCACACTCCATCTTAATTCTGCTCTGTCACTCATCACAACCTGCCAGTTCTGTTTGAGAGCTGTATATTATATATGCATCGTTGCACATGCTTTGCTCAGACCCCGCAAATAAAACGAAGCACTGGTTCATGCGTGCAGCGCGCGCATAACGGTCCGAGTGCAGGCTGTACCGGTGCGGCGTCTGATGACGACATAGAGGCGTACTCAGATACAGTCACGTGTTTCATCAAGAAGTGTATAGATGATGTAGTTCCGACCAAAACAATCCGCATCTACCCCAACCAAAAACCGTGGATTAACAGCGATGTTCGATCAGCCCTGTCAGCGCGGACATCTGCCTTTAAATCCGGAAACGCTGATGATCGGAAACAAGCCAGCTACAGTCTCAGGAGATCCATCAAAGCAGCCAAACGACAATACAAAAACAAAGTTGAAGAACAATTCAACAACAATAATCCTAGAAGCATGTGGCAGGGCATCAACAACATCACAGGCTTTAAAGGGAATAAACCAGCTACTGTGAACATTGCCGCCTCTCTACCGGACGAGCTCAACACCTTTTATGCTCGGTTCGAGGCTGATAACACCGCCCACACAGAGAGCGATCCCACGGCTGCTGTAGAAGAGGTGAGTCCACTCTCGCTTTCTGTCGCGGATGTAACCCGATCCTTCAAACGGGTGAACATCCGTAAAGCCGTGGGCCCGGACGGTATACCAGGCCGTGTGCTCAAAGCATGCGCTTTCCAGCTAGCCGTGGGTTTTTACAGACATTTTCAATCTGTCCCTCTCTCTGTCTGTGGTTCCCGCATGCTTCAAAAAATCCACCATTGTGCCCATACCTAAGAAAAATAAAGTCACATGCTTGAATGACTGGAGGCCCGTTGCTCTGACCCCCATCTTCAGCAAGTGTTTTGAGAAGCTCGTCAGAGAACACATCTGCTCTGTGCTTCCTGCTTCACTGGACCCACTACAATTTGCATACCGCAGTAACCGTTCCACAGATGATGCTATTGCCTTTACCCTGCACACTGCTCTCTCCCACCTGGAAAATAAGAACACTTATGTGAGGATGCTGTTCGTGGATTATAGCTCGGCATTTAACACCATAGTGCCAGCCACACTGGTTGCGAAGCTCCACACTCTGGGACTGAACAGATCTCTGTGCAGCTGGATCCTGGACTTCCTGACAGGCAGAAGTCAGGTGGTCAGAATGGGCAACAACACCTCATCTCCCCTGACCCTCAACACTGGTGCACCGCAGGGCTGCGTCCTCAGCCCACTCCTGTACTCCCTGTACACACACGACTGTACAGCAACACACAGCTCCAATGTCATCGTCAAATTTGCTGATGACACAACGGTGATAGGCCTGATCACCGACAACGATGAGACGGCCTACAGAGAGGAGGTGAGTACCCTGACTAAATGGTGTCAGGAGAACCACCTCTCACTCAACATCGACAAGACCAAGGAGCTGGTGGTGGATTACAGGAGACAGAGCAGAGAACACACACCCATCACCATCGACAAGACACCTGTGGAGCGGGTGAGCAGCTTTAAGTTCCTCAGAGTTCACATCACCGAGGAGCTCACATGGTCTGCTCACACAGATGCAGTGCTGAAGAAGGCACATCAGCGCCTCTTCTTCCTGAGACGGCTGAGGAAGTTTGGAACGAGCCCCAGAATCCTCAGATCCTTCTACACCTGCACTGTGGAGAGCATCCTGACCGGCTGCATCACCGCCTGGTTTGGAAACAGCACCGCTGGCAACCGCAAAGCCCTGCAAAGGGTCGTGCGAACTGCCCGCCACATTGTTGGAGGTGAGCTTCCCTCCCTCCAGGACATCTACACCAGGCGGTGTGCAAGGAAAGCCCGGAGGATTATCAAAGACTCCAGCCACCCGTCCCACAGTCTGTTCTCTCTGCTGCCCTCAGGGAGACGTCTCCGCAGCATCCGATCCCGCACTAGCCGACTGAGGGACAGCTTTTTCCCTCAGGCTATCAGGCTAATGAACAGTCAGAAATGACCCACCCGACAACACACTCCCAATCACACAACATGCCATGCACTGCACTTTAACACAGTTATACCGGACTACACGCACACACTGCGCTGGACACCATACAAAGCACACCCACGACATTGCATATGCATAATATGTTGCACCTTGCACATCTACCTGTTGCACAACCAATCTGTTGCACAACCAATCTGCTGTAAATTTATAATCTGTTGCACCTTCACATTATTACTATGTATAGATTACATAATGTATAGATTGTGTACATACGGTGTATAATGTGTAGCTGATAACTAAGTATGTCTATATAGTACACTATGTGTACTGAGTATATGTATGTGTATTTTGCACACTGTCCTCTGTACAGTCTGTAAATATGTACTGTCCATATGTAAACTGTTGTTTTTTTGTTTTGTTTTGTTTTGCACTGTCTGGAGCACGCTCGTAAGAATTTCACTCACCAAGGCACTTGTGCTGTGGTGATGTGACAATAAAAGTGATTTGATTTGATTTGATTTGATTTGCTCGATAAGAATAAAGCGCAGATATGCTGTTCTGAAAGGACGTCGGGAACGGGATATTGTTAGACCGCCCGCTCCCGTTCAAATTGCACCAGAGTTACCGACCGTTACCACGTTATATTCAGGAAATTAATCCCGCGGCGAAATCTGGTTATCAATTATAACCCCAAACACAATGTTTGATTTAAAATACAGGTAAAAATCAATACTGTGATGCATGGCTCTCGTTCGTTCGGTGCACTGCATTGAACAGCAGCGTTCAGTTTTAATTGCAGTGTCCTCTAACGTAACTGAACTAAATGATTTTTATTACTATAAAAAAAATCTAAACGACGGTGCGATCTACACTGCCGGGAAGAAATAAGAAGACAAAGAAGATGCAAGGCAAGATGAATGTAGAGCTGCTGGTCTCGTTGGTGTCTGAACACAAATAACTTTATGACAAATTTGTATGATTTTGACAAGCGCGTAAATACTTGCTCTCTTCTTCTGAGTGACAAGCGAGTGTCAGAAGCGTAAAGTTGCGCGGCGCCACCTTGTGTACCGGGGTATTTCTGTTTTACATTAAGCGCCATCTAATGTCAGGGAATGAATTTGCATGTTCACTCGGCTCATCGTCAGCGAAAATCGCTTGGGTGTGAACACAAAAAACGCGTTGAAAAACGCTGGCGAATAACGCGCGCCGATATTCGTCCCGGTGTGTACGGGCCTTAAGGGTGCGTTTATTAGATCGAGGGTGAAATGGCTAGAATTCGGGGAGAAAAATTAAAAAAAAAAATTAATTTAGAAAAGAGAAGAGGAAATGTAAAAAAAATATCTTCTCTATATATTGCAGGTAGTTTAGTTACAGATGAAACCAGGGTTTCTAAATTTGTTTCCAGTTTTTATTCACAACTTTATACTTCTACATTTAACCCACAAATTTCTGATAGCTTTTTTGAGAGGGTTCAGGCATCCACACCCACTATAAGTGATGATAATATGTCTTCTTGTGAGATGGATTTGTCGTTGGAAGAGTTGGATGTTATTATTCATAAATCCCCCCTTAATAAAAGTCCAGGTCCAGATGGACTGCCTTTTGAATTCTACAGGACCTTTTGGCAAGACATAAAAGAGTTTGTTTTAGAAGTGTTCAAAGACTGTGTACAGAAAGGTGAATTGACTGAGTCCATGAAGCAGGGGCTAATTACTTTAATTCCAAAACCTAACAAAGATTCCCTGTATTTAGATAATTGGCGCCCGATTACTTTACTTAATTCAGATTATAAATTGTTAGCTTCCCTTTATGCAAACAGGCTGAAACCATGTTTAGAAGAAATTGTTTCTATTTCCCAGTCTGGCTTTATGAAAGGCAGGCACATAGCAAATAATATACGGTTAGTGTTAGATATTTTAGACTATAAGGAATTGATAAACGACAAAGCAGTTATTTTATTTTTAGACTTTTATAAGGCCTTTGATACAGTCGAACACGAGTTTATGTTTGAATCTTTGCGTAGGTTTGGTTTTGGTCATTCTTTCATTAAAATAGTACAGACTTTTTACAAAAATATTAATAGCAATGTGTCTTTGGTTAATGGTGTTTCTCCTCGGTTTGTGATTAGTAGGGGCATCAGACAAGGGTGTCCAATATCACCTTTTTTATTTTTATTGGTCGCTGAGTTTCTTAATATTTTTATTACTCATTGCTTAGATGTTCAGGGTATTCTAGTAGCGGAACATACTTTTCTAATTAGTCAACTGGCAGATGACACCTGTCTGTTTTTAAAAGATGAGAAGCAGGTTCCTGTTATTTTGGATGCTTTGAATTTATTTTCTAATGCTTCTGGTCTCTCAGTCAATCGAAATAAGAGTGAAATTATGCCTGTTCACAGTCTGGACATAGATCAGATAGAAGGTATTGAGGTCAAAAATTCTGTAAGATATTTAGTTATTCTAATTAGTAAATCTCCGACTGATAGAATTGTAGATAATTTTTCGCAAAGGATACAAAAATCTAAGAATATTTTCAATTGTTGGTTACAAAGAAACTTAACTATTTATGGTCGTGTTTTGATATCTAAAGCGGAAGGTATTTCTAGGATTGTTTACCCAGCTTTATCTTTATATGTTGACCAAAAAACCTGTTCATCTATTGACACCATGTTATTTAAATTTTTGTGGAAAAACAAAACTGAATATGTTAAAAGGAAGACACTGATTAGAAATACTTTGGAGGGAGGTGTGAATGCTTTGGACTTTAGTACTCTCAATCAGGTTTTTAAAATTGGCTGGATTAAACGTTGCCTGAATGCTGACCCTAATTTGTTATGGTTTTATATTCCTAAATTGATCTTTGAGAAATGTGGAGGTTTACATTTTTTATTAACTTGCGATTTTAGTTGCAATAAACTCCCAGTTAAGCTCGCTAATTTTCACAAGCAAGCTCTGGACGCTTGTAAGCTTGCCTTCTGTCACAATTTTTCCCCTCATAGATGTATTCTATGGAATAATCAGAATGTGCTCCGTGGAAAAAAATCTGTCTTTATTAAAAACTGGTTTGACAAAGGTGTAATTTTTGTTTTAGACTTGTTAAAAAAGGATGGTAACTTCTATTCCTATTCCGAATTTTCAGAACTCTTTGAAGTGGATACCTCACCTAGAGTGTATGAATGGGTTATTAATTCCATTTCACCCAAATTGTTACATTTGGTTAGGGCAAATTGTTACATATCTTTAAAATGTGAAATGCCAAAAAAAATGATTGGAGGTCTGGAGCTTTGTAATATTAAATGTAACAATTTCTGGATTAGAAAAACCCTTATTAAGAAGTTTAGTTGTCATCCTAAAGCATTTTATAAGTGGAAACTAAATTACCCTTTTCTTTCTACAATTAAAATTTGGGCCGGTATTAACACGTTTCTGTTACCTAACAAGATGAAAGAACTTCACTATAAAATTATTCATATGTACTATCCTTGTAATTCTTTACTCTCAAAATTTAAGTTGGACTTCTCTTCACAATGCACATTCTGTAATTCTAACTTGGAAACAATATCACACTTATTTTTTGAATGTGACTATGCAAAAGATTTATGGAAAGAAATGTCTTGGCTTGTTTTCTCAGCTTACAACAAACTCTTTAGTTTTGAAATAATTAATGTACTGTTTTTGATTTGGGAATCAGGATCAAAGGAGCTGGATGATATGTTAAAATTGTTAACTCTTTGTGGCCTATTTCATCTTCACAAATGTAAAGTTACTGATTGTATGCCCAATTTTAGGATTTTTTGTATTGATTTGAAATTATTTTATGAATCTCTATGCTCATCACTTAACAAGAAAGCTGCTAAAACAACCGTATTGATGGAAAAAATAATGACTTCGTTGTAAGGGTTACCTCCTGAGTATTTTTTGAAGTTGATATTTTATGTATAATTTTATTTTCATTTTAATTATAGTTTATTTTAATTAATTTATGATTTATTTCTTTAATTATTTCAAAAGATGTTAATGGTAACTATTATTTATTTGTTTTGTAGTTATATTTTTTTTTGTTATTATTGTTTAGGTATTTACTGTTTTGTATTCTGGTTTTGTATGTACTTTTTTGCTTTGAATGTATCCCCTGTGAATGTTATGTTTAATAAAAAATAAAAAATAAACTATCAATTATATCTTCAGATCCACTCACTGTAGCCGCGTCACACCGATAACTGCCCGACCGGAAACACTCACTCCACCCACAGCAGTTCTGGTCACAAGTGAAAACTATCATTTTAAACACATTCAGTCTGAAAAACACTCTGTTTTGCTGTAATAACATTAGTACAAACAAGCTGTTTAATATAGGGTGTGTGTTTTATAAACATGAAATATCCAATGGAGACTCTTATTTTGTCTGTAGGTTCCTCGTGGACCACTGGTCTATAATAGAGATCAGTGTCACGGACACGGGTTTAAAACGAGACTTTTTAATCCGTGTAAAATAAAAGATCCTTTTATTTTGTGTGGAAGTTCCTCACGGACACGGATTAAAAACGAGACTTTTATTTTGTCTGTAAATTCCTCACGGACACAGAGTTAAAACGAGACTTTTATTTTGTGTGGAAGTTCCTCACGGTCACATATTTAAAACGAGACTTTTATTTTGTGTGGAAGTTCCTCACGGACACAGAATAAAAACGAGACTTTTATTTTGTGTGGAAGTTCCTCACGGACACAAAATAAAAACGAGACTTTTATTTTGTCTGTAGGTTCCTTTACGGACACGGATTTTAAACGATACTTTTTTGTGTGGACGTTCCTCTCTGCTTCGCGCTTCCGGTGTTCACTGTCTATTAAAAAAAAGTAAACACGGCGCGACACACGCGAATATTAATCGTGTAAACATAACAAATAGTCATAAAAACGAGTTTAAACTAATATGTGAAGGCTTGTGTTATGATATGGACGTGACGGATCGAGATATTTACTAAGAACATATGATGTTAATGTCAGTCATTCGTCGTTTAATGTGAGTTTATGGATCATCTATTTTCTTGTGATGCTTTATAATTAATTATGGTAATATAAATTATACATTTGGGTCATATAGACTGTAGAAAAAAAGCTTCACATATATAAAAGCAGTCATAAGAATTTAGTCAAAAATACATTGTATGGGTCAAAATTATAATTTTTCTGTTATACCAAAAATTATTAGGATATTAATATCATATTCCATGAAGATATTTAGTACATTACCTAGCGCAAACTTAATTTTTGATTATTAATATGCATTGCTAAGAATTCATTTGAACAACTTTAAAGATGATTTTCTCAATATTTAGATTTTTTTTCACCAGATTTTCAAATATTGTACAAACCATAAATCAATGGAAATATTATTTATTCAGATTTGTGCTCCAGGGTCACAATATAGCAGACAGATATTTAGTATTATCTCTGTTTAATAATAGCTGAATTATGATTTTGATGGTTTGTTAATTAGATATTTTTTTTCTTATTATTATTAATTTTAAAAAGTAGTTTTTATTATATGTTGTTATATGTGTTGTGACGTATTCCAGCATGTAGTGTGGGTTTGTGAGCTTCGAATGGCTTCACTGGACAGCGAGACGGATCAGGATCTTCAGCTTTATCCTGATGAAGCCGTCATCATCAGCTCTTCATCATCTTCATCATCAGCAGCAGCAGCACAGTCCGGTTCCTCCGGGTCCATGAAGAGGGTTCAGCTGCAGGCGTCTGCGGTGAGGCCGTATGTTCCCAAGAGACAGAGACTGACGGAGACCGCAGCGCTTCGGACTGAAGAACCGGACCCGACTGGATCTGCTGGGTCTCCGGTGCTGTCTGAGGTGTCCGAGAGGGTCCGGCCGTATCTGGGCCGAAGGCACGGTCGGGTTGAGCTGCCCAGACGCATGCAGAGCCACATTCAGGCCCATCAGGGTCCAGTGAACACGCTTCAGTGGAGTCCAGTGGAGCACCTCAGCCATCTGCTGCTGTCCGCGTCCATGGACAGCACCTTCAAGGTGAGCACTTGCGAATTGAGAAGCTTTCAAATAATGCATACATCTCAATTACAATACACAAAATTGTCCCTTATGACTGGTTTTGTGCTCACAAATGAGAAATTGCACCAATTTCAACCAACAATAAACATTGTAAACAGTGCTTAACGTGCGAGTGTTTTAATGTTTAATGTCACCAGAGCAGCTTTAGGAGAGTAATCCAGCACCTGTATGTCACCGGAGTCTCTGTATTCCAGGTGTGGGATGGTGTTGGTGGTGGGCAGAGCTTACAGACATACTCCGCCCACCGCGGCGCCGTGCGCGACGCCTGTTGGCTGGCCTGCGGGCGACGCCTCCTCTCCGGCTCGTTTGACGGCAGCGCGGCGGTCACTGATGTGGAGACAGGTGAGCTGTATGTGATTCAGTGCAAAAGAGCCTTAAAGAGGAACTGAATCAGAGTCTGGTGGAAACGAGCTGATGACACGTTTCTTATCGGCCATCAGCGCTGTGCTCATTACATTTCTTAATTAAAAACATTATTAGTATTAATTATGCAGGAGGATGATTCTCATCGCTCCCCAAACATCCGCCTGTAATTAACGAGACGGAGAGAAACCAATAAAGAGATTGAAATCATGTGCTTCCTGTACCTGAGCATATGCAAATCATCTCATTAATAGGCATGCATTGGTTCATGATCATATGAACAGTGTCACTATGGACACTTTAATTAATTAGCTGCTAATAAAGGAATTCACCCCTCAATTTTTACTGATGAACACATGAACGTACATCTGAATAAATATAACAGATAAATACATTTTAATAGTTTCTAAAAAAAAATATATTTAATAAAACAAATATGTAATTAATCATAATTATCCCTTTCACAAATTAATTTCACTAATAAATCAAGCAGGAAAGCTTCAATTATATAAAGTCATCATGGCATTAAATGTTATAATAAATAATAATATTTTTTTCATTACAAATATCTAAACATATTTAATCAAGATGCAAAATTTAAATATGAAGTCAGAGAAATTAATTCATTAGAGTATATGCTTAAAACAAAACAAATCTGTCTATGATGTATGAAAACTTGATTGATTTCACAGAAAACATGACTTCATTTCTCATTTTCTTCTCAAGGGAGTGTTTTATGATGTATTAATATTTAGAGATTTGCACGAGAGAACAACAATAAAAATACTGCTTAAAAAGTAATACATTAATGATTTATTCCTTGGATTGTCTTTACTTGCTCGTTAATCTAAACCTCCAGAAACAGTCCTTTTCCTCTCGTGGGTTATTAAACTGACATCTTGTGCCAATGACCTATATTAATCAGCAGATGAATAGCTTATTCTGGTTATTAATAACGCATGGGAGTCTTTATTGAACATCTGTGTCTCTCCTGTGATGAAAATCAGATTTTAATAACCGAAACCACGTGATATGAATCTTTGAATCACGGGTTTAATGGAGCTTCAGGAGCTTATAAATTATAGCATTTCTTGAAGTTGAGATGTGTACATCATCTGAAAGATTAATAAATAATATTTCCATTGATGTATGGTTTGGACAATATTTGAAAATCTGGTGCAAAAACATCTAAATATTGAGAAAATCTTCTTTAAAGTTGTTCAAATGAAGTTCTTAGCAATGCATATTAATAATCAATAATTAAGTTTTGATATATTTACGGTAGGAATATCTTCATGGAACAAGATCTTAATATCCGAATGATTTTTGTCATAAAAGAAAAATTGATCATTTTGACCCATACAGATCAATACTGTCTATTGCTACAAATATACTTGACTCACATGCGCTGTGATAAACTCATGACACCGATTGATCGATTGATTTTATTTTATTTGATTGTTTGATTTGATTTTGATTTGATTTGATTTGGTTGATTTGATTGGTTGTTTGTTTGTTTGATTGATTGATTGTTTGGTTTGGTTGATTAATTGACTGATTTATTGATAGATTTATTTATTGATTGATTGATTGTTTGATTTGGTTGATTGATTGATTGTATGTGGTTGGTTGGTTGGTTGATTGATTGATTTATTGATTGATTGGCTGTTGCTCCTCAGGTAAGACGATCACGCAGATGGAGAACGGATTTAAGGTGTGCTGCGTCGCCCCGCGACCCTCCGATCCCGACGTCTTTCTGTGCGGAGGCTTCAGTCCAGAGGTCCGAGCCTGGGACGCTCGCTGCTGTAAGGTCAGTCTGATTCAAAGCCTTCCCATGATCCTCTGCGCTCAGCGTCTCAGCGCTTCTGTGCGTGTGTCTCCAGACGCTGCGGGTCTATAAGGCACCGGTTCAGCTGACGCTGGACGTCTTGTTCCTGAGTGGCGGGAGAGAGTTGGTCAGCAGCACCGATGCGGTCAGTCGAGACTCCGCCGATCGGACGCTCATCGCCTGGGACTTTGAGACGACCGCCAGACTCTCCAACCAGATCTTCCAGGTACGACACCCGCCGCTCGAGCTGGCTTAAAACACTCCTAGAGTCACCCTTACACAAATTAGGGCTGAAAAACTAAATTTGAATTTTTGTACTTAAATACACTATATTGCCAAAAGTATTGGCACCCCTTCTAATGCAAGGTTCGACTACTTTAGTAATCTCCATGAGTACAAATCTTAATGTTTACGCATATAATGATATTGTAGGGAATCTAATGTTATAGCAGGATCCTTTTCTATTCTAACATGACAGTGTCTCTGTGTATAAGACAAGGATCAAAGAGAAATGATGATTCAGTCAGTGTGGAAGAACTTGACTGGTCTGCAGAAAGCAGCTGAACACCTCTGGTGTGACTTTAAATGAGCCACAAACTCATCACCAAACACTAATGACTTGTACACAAGAGGGCGCACCGAGCAAAATATTACTAATGCACGTTTGTTCAAAGCGTAATGTTTATAAACCAAATATAATTAATTAAGTTGCTTTAACAATTATAAACAAAACGACAGCATGTATGCATATTTTAAATTAATCTCAAAGAGTACTTTTTGCATTTAAAAACATGAGATGCAGTTGGATGGGGAAGAAAACGGCATAACGTCTCGAGACGTGTATTTTTAAAAGTTGAACTTGCATTAATTTTACATGTTTTCTAAACATGCGGCTTTCTTGAGTGAGACACGAGTGCAACACTGATAGAAAATGTGATAAATATATGTTCTGTGTGAACGGCTTGGGTTCAGTTTTGACGTAAACAACAACACCTCTGCATTAATATTCTCTTTTTCTGCAGTATTTGATTGCAGTGTGTGTGGTGTTTGTGTGTATGTCTCTCTCTCTGTGTGTGTGTTGTGTTGTGTTGTGTTGTGTTGTGTTGTGTTGTGTTGTGTTGTGTTGTGTTGTGTTGTGTTGTGTGTGTTGTGTTGTGTTGTGTTGTGTTGTGTTGTGATGAGTGTGTTGTGTGTGTGTTGTGTGTGTGTTGTGATGAGTGTGTTGTGTGTTGTGATGAGTGTGTTGTGTGTTGTGATGAGTGTGTGTGTTGTGATGAGTGTGTTTTGTGATGAGTGTGTTATGTGTGTTGTGATGAGTGTGTTGTGTGTGTTGTGATGAGTGTGTTGTGGTGTGTTGTGATGAGTGTTGTGTGTGTTGTGATGAGTGTGTTATGTGTGTTGTTGTGTGTGTGTGTGTGTGTGTGTGTGTGTGTGTGTGTGTGTGTGTGTGTGTGTGTGTGTGTGTGTGTGTGTGTGTGTGTGTGTGTGTGTGTGTGTGTGTGTGTGTGTGTGTGTTGTGATGAGTGTGTTGTGTGTGTTGTGATGAGTGTGTTGTGTGTGTTGTGATGAGTGTGTTGTGATGAGTGTTGTGATGAGTGTTGTGATGAGTGTGTGTTGTGATGAGTGTGTTGTGATGAGTGTGTGTTGTGATGAGTGTGTTGTGTTGTGTTTATCAGGAGCGCTACACCTGTCCATGTCTGGCGTCTCACCCGCTGGAGAGCAGCTTCGTGGCTCAGACTAACGGAGACTACATTGCCCTGTTCTCCACCCAGCGGCCCTACAGGATCAACAAGAGACGCCGCTACGAGGGACACAAGGTCACATGGTGTTTCACTGACATATAAAAGGCTCATGACATGAAAAATCAAATTTGCTTGATCTTTTGTCACCTAAGAGGTCTTTGTAACATTAAAACATCCTGCAAGTTTCATAGCTTAACACCTCCTCCTCGTTACAAACAAAACATTTATTAATCAAGCTCCAGAAATGGCTCGTTTGTGACCCAGGGCCACAAAACCAGTCAATTTATTGAAATTGAGATTTATGCATCAACTGAAATCTGAATATATAATATTTCCATTAATGCATGGTTTGGACAATATTTTAAAATCTGGTGCAAAAAAAATCTAAATATTGAGAAAATCATCTTTAAAGTTGTTCAAGTGAAGTTCTTAGCGATGCATATTAATAATCAAAAATGTATTTTATGGTGGGACACTTACAAAATATCTTCATGGAACATGATCTCAATATCCTAATGATTTTTGGCATAAAATAAAAATGTATCATTTTGAGCCATACAATGTATTGTTGGCTAAATATACCTGTGCTGCGTATGACTGCGTCTGTGCTCCAGGGATCTAAGGTGCAAGATGACATCACTTGGGCACATACATTTGCATAAACACGCCTCCAGAACAAGACATCAACGAATAGTCTTCTTCTCACCATAGGCCCCGCCCACTTGCGTTCAATCGCTAGCAGCTTGATCACGCTGAATGCGAGCGTCGCGTCAAAAGCAAATATAAACTATGCTATCGTGTCCGGAGACAGTAAACAGATGCACGTTCGCTTTCTGACACAGTCCACCGCTCGAGTCAGTCGTCTGGACAAATGCAGTGAAATAACGTTCGCTTTGACGCGGTTTAAACTGCTTTCTACAAAGGAACAAGTGGATAGTTGATGTTTAATGGCACTCCAGATCGTTTGTTCGAAGCATTTTGTTTTGTAAATCACGCATGGAGAGACACAAAGAAGCATTTGTGTTGAACTATATCTGACTGCTTCTGCATCACAAACCATGTCTTGAAATTAAATGTTTTATTTGGGTTATTTTGTCAAAACGTTGAATTGGGAGGGGGCGTTGTTACGGTTAAAAACCGGTTATTTTAGACAAGAGGGTTCGTTTTTTCTTTAACATTATAAGAATACCTCAAGCAACATATTAAAATAATACAAAAATCCACGACCTGTTTAACACCAGCCGCAGCTCCAGAGAAGATGATGTGACTGGTTTAATGTTGTGGTTTGCAGGTGGAGGGCTTCGCAGTGCATTGTGGGTTCTCTGCAGACGGAAGCGTTCTGGTCTCTGGTAGTTCTACAGGTTCTGTGCACTTCTATGACTTCCAGAGCTCCAGAACCCTGAGCACGCTTCACGCTCACCGACACGCCTGTGTCTGCGCCGCGCTGCATCCCATCATTCCCGCCCTCACGGCCACAGCTGATTGGACGGGAGAGATCAAGATCTGGAGCTGATCACTCGGTGTTTGATAACGAGCAAACTCTTCAGTGTGACGCTTCTCCTCAGGGAGGATAGGGGATTATATGATTTATAACTGTTAAATCCTCTGAATGTTAACATGGTTTCTTGTTTTGTTTAATTTTATACTTGTTTTTGTGTGTGTGTGCGTGTGTGTGTGTGTGTGTGTGTGTGTGTGTGCGTGCGCGTGTATCTTTCTGTGTGTGTGTGTGTGTGTGTGTGTGTGTGTGTGTGTGTGTGTGTGTGTGTGTGTGTGTGTGTGTGTGTGTGTGTGTGTGTGTGTGTGTGTGTGTGTGCGCGTGTATCTTTCTGTGTGTGTGCGTGTATCTTTGTGTGTGTGTGTGTTTTTGTGTGTGAGAGAGAGAGAGAGAGTGTGTGTGAGTGTGTTCTTATTAAAACAGATAAAATTAGTTAATTTACACGTGGAAGCATGTCATTATAATTTTCTGTATTCTGATTTTTTATGTTTTTTAAAGAAGTCTCTTCTGCTCAGCAAGCCTGCTTTTATTTGATACAAAATACAGTAACATTTTGAAATATTTTTACTATTTAAAATATCTGTTTTCTTTGTGAATATGTGTTAAACTGTAATTTATTTCTGTATTTTCTGCATCATTACTCCAGTCTTCAGTGTCGCATGATCTTCAGAAATCATAATAATATGCTGATTTATGCTCAAAAACTTTATTATGTTGAAAACTGTTGAGTCAAATTTGTTTAGGTTTCTTTGATGAATAGAAAGTTCAGAATAACAGCATTTATCTGAAATAGAAATATTTTGTAACATTATAAATGTCTTAATCACAGCTTTTGATCGATTTAAAGCATCCTCGCTAAATAAAAGTATTAATTTCTATAATCCCCCCCCCCCCAAAAAAATATATATATATATACTGACTCCAAGCATTTGAATGGGACAGTGTATAAACTTACAAAAGCTTTTATTTCAGATAAACGCTGATCTTTGGATATTTCTATTCTTCAAATAATCCTGAAAAATGGACTCAATTATTTTCAACATTGATAATCAGAAATGTTTCTTGAGCAGCATATTATTATGATTTCTGAAGATCATGTGACACTGAAAACTGCAGTAATGATGCTGAAAATACAGCCCTGCATCACAGAAATAAATTACAATTTAACACATATTCACACAGAAAAAAGCTGTTTTAAATAGTAAAAATATTTCACAATTTTACTGTTTTTGCTTTACTTTGGAGCAAATAAATGAGAGACTTCTTTAAAAAACAGTACAAATCTTACTGTTCAAAAACGTTTGACTGGTAGTGTATATATATTATATATCTAAATCAGGGGCGCAAATATGGGGTATGCAGTATATGCACGGGGGGGGGGGGGGTCATTGTGCCAAAAACAAGTCTTTGAAAATTGTCTTTAATAAAGCTTTTAAAATATGACATTTGTTAAGAGACTATTTTTGTTTAGCATTTTAAATGAGTAAAAATATATAAATGGTTTACATTTTCATTGTTTATTTAAAATGTTAACTGAGGTTCTGGCGCTTGCCTCATCCCTCTCAGCTCATTATGTCCAGGGACACAATTAATGCATGATTAACCCCCAGCCTATATTAAATCCCATACACGTTTATGCATAAAGTATTCTAGGCGCTATTGTTTTTAAAAACATTTGCGATGCCTTTTCAGCTAAAAGTGGTGTTCAAATGAAGTTCTTAGCAATGCATATTAATAATCAAAAATATGTTTATGGTAGGAAATTTACTAAATATCTTCAAGTAACGTGATCTTTTTATTCGAATTATTTTTGTCATAAAAGAAAAAAATTATTTTAACCAAAATTACTTGCACGGAAAGGCATTGCAGGAAAATAACCACTGCAGCTCATCACGCACGTTTGGTCTCTATAGTAATATAAAGTAACCTTATTTACATACTGTATGTACATTCCCGGTGTACCTTGTAGATAAAACAATGTTAGGTTGAAAACATAAGTGCTTGATGAGCTTCAATATTCCTAAAGATTAAATAATAACACACATTTAACAATCAAATAATTTTTAACATAGGAGCTGCTTTAGTAAAAGAACCAACTGTATGATGACTTTTATGGCTGTTAATATGTTAATTATTCAGATTTGACTAGAATTAAACTGAGAAATCTGATGAATCATGACGAGCCTAATCAATTACTGTCTTTAATAAAGCTGAAGTGTGTAATTTCTGTGCCACCGAACGGGTAATTCTTAATCACTAAATAAAATACTTGGTTAATTGGTAAAGATGCACTATGTATAAGAATTTGGAACAAAGTTTGGTGATTAATTTGTCAATTTTGAATGGAAAAAGGCATATACACAAAAAAAAATGGTCAAAACATAAACCACCAAACAAACGAATATCATACCATTTAAAACTGAACTGATGCAATATATTAAGACTCTAAAAGATGCACAAATTAATTCTCATTAATTCATTTTGAGCTATTCCCTGGCTAATTTATTTGGTTATTTTCTGTATGTATATAAACGATGTAGATCTGTTTGTTTGAGCAGCCCAAAATGTCAACTTCTGACTGAACCAATCAGGTGAGTTTGGGGGCGGGACAATCTGTCTGAACGACCAATGACAGACGAGGGGACGGTACAAATGACCCAGAAATGACACACACCTGGGAGCGGTTTCATAAAACAAGTTTACCAAACAAGTCAGGCTTATTTTAGTTATTCTGAACCAAATCAACGGACAATACGTCAGACTAACTCAAATAAACCTAGCTTACTAGGTAAACTTGTTTTATGAAACAGGCCCCAGGTATAAAATCAGCCAAAAAGACTAGTTCCACTGTCCAGCAAAACTCAACATGACTAAATCAAGTCCCAAGCCAAATGGTTTGCAAACATGTTAACATATTGTTTTTTTATTTTACTGCTAGTTAAGCAGCGTTCCATAAAGCTGAGCTTTAGTCAGACTGTCTTTGCGACTGAGTCCAGTGTTTCTAAACTTTTGATGCCGTGGCGTCATTTTCTGAGCTCCGGGGGTTTGAAGATCTTTGTATTTCTGGATGTCCAGACACTGGTTTAGTGACTCCGCTGAACTGCCGGGACTTTCATCAGCGAAATCTCTCTGTTTAGTCGCGATCTCCTTGTATTTGGCGTTCCCAGTCATGAAAAAGCTGTTTGTCGAATCCTTGGAGCGAAACAGAAGTCCTTTCTCGGCCTTCAGTGCATTCAGACTCCTCTTTGGGTTCAGCGCAGGACTCGATCCGGCCGACGCAGGGAATCGCGGTATGTGTCTGTGGAAGACATTGTCTCCATCCTGGTAGCTGCCGTAAAGAGGACCCGGTTTGATCTTGAAGTGGTGCTCTGAGAAACCAAAGGGCGAGAGTCTGTTGACGTCCTCCATGCTCATCTGCCGCCAGCCGTCCGTTGGGTCCGCAGGGACGAGGATGCGCCTGTCTCCGGATCGGCCGTTCTGTGAGCCCACATGCTGTAAGCTGCTTGACTTGGGAAAACCTGGATGTTCCTTTCCATACGAGAACAAGTTCTTGCACTCGTAGTCTCCACCGCGCCAGTCTGTGCAACCGTGAAGCTTCTCGTCCGAGACTGAGGCGGGAAGAGATCCGAGGACGAACCCACGGAAAGGGTCTTCATGCAGAGCGAAGCTCTCGTCGTCCAGGTTGTCGTCTGTGTGTCCTCGGATCATCCGTCCGCTCTGGTCCACACTCTGCTGTCTCTCCATCCAGCGGTCATGGCGCTGCTCATCAGTGGGACAGTACAGCGCCGTGTCACTGCAGTACAAGTCAGACGACTTATACGCCGTGTGCCGCTGGACTTTGTCTGGGAATTCTGAAGCTTGTGGGCTTGGCGAGCGTGTGACCGGACAGCTTTTCCCGGGCTCCGGTTTCTCCAGGACCCGGCCGATGACGGCGGTGGGAACGGCGTCTAAGCAGGAGTGACGTAACGCTGCGCTCCGCTGCTCCATGTGGGAACTCACTCGCTTCTGAAGATCAGCGGGAAGCTAAACAAACAAAAAAAAGATAAACTCTTAATACACACAAGACACTAGAAGAGAAGAAGTGTGTCGGATATAAGAAATCATACTCGCGTCTTTCTTCTATGGAGCCCTTAAAGCAGACCCGGGCATTGTACGGCCCTCTGGCTAACCTTGACCGGCCCACATGAGGTAATTTGTGAATTAAAAGTCAATCGCTAATAGGTGTACGCAAAGGCAACTGCTTTGTTTCCTGACAATAAAACAACTAAAAATGAGTTCGAAACTTTATTTCTGTAAACTCATAAAAACAACAAAACGTTGTTTTTGTAAAATAAAATCGTCCATCTCCGAAGCTGGAGCGCATCAGAAAAGAACCGAAACTCAGTTTATGGCTAATTCTAATTAATTCATAATCATTAGGCGACTTTTACATGTGCTTGGTGGCAACCTTTATAGGCTACGTGTGCTTGAGCACGGTATATATTGAAGCTCATTGGATTATTAGCTTTAATATAAACATGCGATTAGTTAATAATGACTTAAATGAACGACTAGTTAAGTTGTTGGGGACAGCCCTATTAAATAGCCTACCGGCTAGACGTCTCTGTTAAAGTTTTTAAAGCATTTAGCTACGCGTTTCCATTGTCGGATAAATTACGGTTTCAGAACGGTCAGGTCCGTAACGGAGAGATGTCCGTCAGTAACATTGATTTTTCTTCTGAAACACAAAAACGAATGTATTTAAATAAAAAAATAGCCTTTGTTGGCTATATTTTCTGTTTTGAATAGCCAACCCTTTCCATCCGCCAGACATTGCTTCTGGGCTGTGCTTTGTAAATCACAGAAAGTCTACAAATAGGCCATTGTTTTTATGTCTTTGTCACGTCCGTAACGCATGTGTATCCTATTTTCCTCATCGTTTATAGACTGATACTTTACTGATGTCTGGACTCTATTTTCAGTAGTTTAGAAAAATATAAAGAGATGGTCCAATAGTAATGACCCAGCTAACAATTTATGGTTCCCAGAATGTTCTGAGAACATTCTCTGTAGGTTATAAAAATACAACTTTAAAATAATCTGCAGGGAACGTCTGGGAATGTATTTGGTTCCCAAAAAAATACCCAACTGTGAACCAAATGGGAACGTTCTGTTTGTTGGGGAATAGCCTACATTCTCTGAAAATGTGTGTTTCAGATTTTGATTATGAATGTAATGTCCATAGTCTTTGAAATACTTTGTGATGGTAGTTTTTGAAACACAGCAAAACAATTTACATTTTCAAAACTGTTTTTGTGAATATTCATTATAGCTACTGGTTTAATTGTGTAAGAGTTAAGTGTATTGGTCCGGCCCTCTGCAACCGCCCAAATTTCTCATTTGGCCCCTTGGGAAAATTAATTGCCCGTCCCTGCCCTAAAGGGACGTAGAGAAGGGCAAAAATGAGATCTCTCTCTTCCATAGTTCTCTCTCAGCTACTGTGTTCCACCAAGAAACGCTCACAAACTTTTGCATTCTCTTACAAAACTTCTGCATTCTTCAAAGGAACTTTGCATTCACTCGCAAAACTTCTGCATTCTCTTAAACGAGTATTGCGCTCCCCCAAGAAACTTTGTGATCTCTTGAAAAACATTTGCATGCCCTCAAAAACTGTTCCGTTCCCAGGGAAACTTGCATTCGCTCGCAAAATTATTGAGTTTCCCAAGAAACATGAATTTGCTTATAAAACGTATTTTACTCTGATGGATGTAAAGGGCATATATGATGAATCGTATGACGTAAACCTTCATCTAGCCTCATCATCCTCTGTAGTCCATCAGACGGACGCAGCAGAGCTGCATTATGGGACGAGTGCTCTGTTCTCTCTGTGATTAACAGCACATGGAGCGTGTCTGTAAACATACCGTCAACAATAAAACCAGCGCATTTCTCTTTGCCATCATCAAACATAGCAGAGGGAGCTTATATTCAAATGAAACCCGTCTGGCCTCCGGCAGAAAGAGACAGAAAGAAACCGATGGATTTTAAACCTGCGACTGCAGAATGAAATTGGAGAGGATTCGCTGTGCCTTTGACTTTCTTTATGGTTGTGCTATTTTAGGATGAGTTTCCCTCTGAGAAAGAAACCAGTGATGCGTGTGTGTGTGTGTGTGTGTGTGTGTGTGTGTGTGTGTGTGTGTGTGTGTGTGTGTGTGTGTGTGTGTGTGTGTGTGTGTGTGTGTGTGTGTGTGTGTGTGTGTGTGTGTGTGTGTGTGTGTGTGTGTGTGTGTGTGTGTGTGTGTGTGTGTGTGTGTGTGTGTGTGTGTGTGTGTGTGTGTGTGTGCGCGCATCAGTCATACCTCAGACATTTTGTGCGCTCTGTAAGGAGATTTTCCGCACTGGAGCAGTTGAGCCGCCAAATTACAGTCTTTCCTATACAGAGCCTGCGGGAAAAGCAGAAACCGTACGTGATTTAATTTGGCAAATGATAGTTCGATCTATCGATATTACACATCTGCCGTTTACTGACAAACACAGCAGACGAATGCCTTTTCTTATTTCATTAGAGCTGAATGCGGCTGATTAATGTTAGTGCAGTTAGTCATCAGTGGGTTAAACTGACAAGAAAAGCTCTGAACCCATGATTCTCAAACTAGTGTGTTTATCTTCCCAGTCCATCAGTCACTTGAACTGCATGCCTTTATATCTCTAAATATAAGCGTTTGAGTGGACCCTATAACTAGTGAACCTAGAGAGAAACTAGTGAACCTCGCTCCATCACAGAGATCACAGCGCCAGAGGCTGATGGTGAAACCTGTGAGGAACCTTGCTTCTGGCAGACCACGTAGCTGTGAAGGCGTCACTAGTCTGTGGATGATGGAAATGTTCAGCATGGCATCTGTCGTACGTACGTTATCCTCTCGCAGCTTCTGGATGGTGATCTTGGCCTCCATCAGGTGGTTTTTCAGCGTGCCGATCTCTCGACTCAGCGATCGCTTCTCCTCTTCGTGGCGTTGAGTCTAAAACACAAAGAACCGACATTAACGTACACTATTGCCAAAAGTATTGGCACCCCCTTCTAATGAAAGGTTTGACTGCTTTAGTAATTTCCATGAGTACAAATCTTAATGTTTAAGCATATAATGATATTGTAGGGACTCTAATTGTATAGCAACAGTTTGGACAGAACCCTTTTCTATTCTAACATGACAGTGTCTCTGTGTATAAGACAAGGATCAAAGAGAAATTATGATTCAGTCAGTGTGGAAGAACTTGACTGGTCTGCAGAAAGCAGCTGAACACCTCTGGTGTGACTTTAAATGAGCCACAAACTCATCACCAGTGTGTGTGTGTGTGAGAGAGAGAGAGAGAGTGTGTGTGTGTGTGTGTGTGTGTGTGTGTGTGTGTGTGTGTGTGTGTGTGTGTGTGTGTGTGTGTGTGTGTGTGTGTGTGTGTGTGTGTGTGTGTGTGTGTGTGTGTGTGTGTGTGTGTGTGTGTGTGTGTGTGTGTGTGTGTGTGTGTGTGTGTGTGTGTGTGTGTGTGTGTGTGTGTGTGTGTGTGAGAGAGAGAGAGAGAGAGAGAGAGAGAGAGAGAGAGAGAGAGAGAGAGTGTGCGTGGTGTGTGAGAGAGAGAGTGAGAGAGAGAGTGTGTGTGAGAGAGTGTGTGTGTGTGTGTGAGAGAGAGAGAGAGAGAGAGAGAGAGTGTGTGTGTGTGTGAGTGTGAGCTAGATTGTGTGTGTGTTTCTTTGCTCGGGTCTCAAATCCCCTGTGAGTCAATTACTCAAAGACTGAAAGCAATGAGGCTGGAAGTGTAGATGCTCGAGCGTCTCTGAAGAGCGTCCAGTGTTTCTGTGTTTAGAGTACATGTAGATGCAGTCTCTCAGTTTAGAAAGAGCTGAATTAAGGCTCTGTACATCTACTGTTTGGCCGTATATGAGACGCTGTCGCTGCGATTCAAATGGATTTGAACTCTGATGTGTGTCTCTGGGCTCTCGTTTGTGTTTAATGAGGACAGAAAATGGCACATTCAGCATCATTAGACAGATTGAGCTCTGAGCTGCAGTCGACCGTCTCAGCAAATTAAACATTCATAAATCCAGATACTTTTAGTGGAGATGCAAATTGTTTAAATGAAGTGAGTTTATGATTAAAACGAACAAATATCTGCCAATAGGCTGAAAAAAATCAACTTTGTTAAAACAGAAAACTTGGCAGCTAAAACTCACTTCATCAATTTCCCTGAAAAACATGACTTCTTATCTTCAGTCATTTTTCATCTCCAGTAAATATATCTTTTTACATTTACAAATATAGACATTTACACAAAAATATTGAGGAAGAGCATGCGTTTGTGATCAACACATTCATCTCCAGCAATTTCTGTTGTTGTCATTGGTATATTTTCCCTAAACTTCCATCATTTCCACTCGTTGACTAACTTAGAAATACTTTTTTGATATGTAATTTTATTTCTATTCCAAACTGATATTCAGTCATCAGCAAGCAGCTCAGAGGAATCACATCTGAACTCATTCTGTAGCGTGAACATCCATCAGCTCTTTCTAAACCAGACCGCTTCAGATGCTAAAACTGCCTCTGAGGTCAAATAATTCATGTTTATTCATAAACTGTCTTCTTAATCTGTATTGCATACTTCGGACAAATCACTTTTGTAAGTCACTTTGGATAAAAGCATCAATAATTGCATTACATCAAATGTTCATATGCAAGAAAATGCAAACTATTTAATTGGCTAACTGTGAATTAATGAATGTAAATATAACTGATGAGACGCATATATCAGAGCGAAATTCATGGACACATATGGGTAGCAAAATTCATTTTGAAATGTAATATGTAAAATGGCATATGACGCACATATGTATGAGAAAATGTATATATGAATACAGAAATACATTGCCATTTTACATATTGCATTTCAAAATGATTTTTGATACCCATATGTGTCCCAGGAGCACAACATAAACCTCATAAGTGTCAATTTTATGAAATTGAGATGTATGCATCATCTGAAAGCTGAATAAATAATATTTCCATTGATGTATGGTTTGGACAATATTTGAAAATCTGGTGCAAAAAAATCTAAATATTGAGAAAATCATCTTCAAGTTGTTCAAATGAATTCATAGCAATGTATATTACTAATCAAAAATTAAGTTTATGATAGGAAATTTACTAAATATCTTCATGATCTTAATATCTAATGATTTTTGGCATAACAGAAAAATTTATAATTTTTACCCATGCAATGTATTGTTGGCTATTGCTACATGACTGCTTTTACGCTCACATATGCTTCCATAGAAATAAAGATCTTATAGAAATGTACAAGTCCATTTCAAACCATCAATAAATGCATGATGGTTGTCCACATCACAAGTGAAAGAAATCGAGTAAAGCCGTGACAAACAGTCCGTTATACTCCATCAGTGTGTAATATTGTGTATTATTAATCTCTGTCTGCAGCGATTGAATCAGATGAACAATCATGTTCAAGCTTTTAATAATCAAACCACACAAAACCCTTTCACAGCTCGTTGTTGTGCATTACGCTGATGTTCAGATTTATGAATGGCTTCGAGCTTTAATCATATTTAAGACCAGCTTTCATTGCAGGACGCTGATCGTGAGAAGCTCGAGCGGTTATTGATCCGTGTCTCTCTTCATTTCTGCTGTTCAGTCGTTCAGAGAATAGTCGATGCTTTCAATAATCCTCTGAAAGTGCTTCAACACGTCAGTCGATAAACACATCTCGTGTAAGAGTCGTTCTGTGTGATCTGAGCAGTGTTTGTTTCTGAAGAGTTACTGGGATTAGTTATTATGATAAAGCATCATCAGTGTTCACAAGCAGCCAACTTCAGCAGATTTGGACATTTTCTCCACATTTTATAATTTTTTTACAGTGCAGTAAAAAATCAAAAGTTGAGCAAACTTAAATATTTAAAGCAACCAGCTTAAGTAGTATTTTTAATTTTCTCCACTTATTATAATTTTTTACAGTGCTGTAAAAAATATAAAGTTGAGCAAACAAAAAATATTTAAAGCAACCAGCTTAAGCAGATTTTTTTTATTTCCACCACTTTTTATTATAATTTTTTTACAGTGTTATAAAAAATCTAAAGTTGAGCGAACTTAAATATTTAAAGCAACCATCTTCAGCAGATTATTTTTTTTACAGTGCTGTAAAAAATCTAAAGTTGAGCAAACTTAAATATTTAAACAACCAGATTCAGCAGATTTTGTAATTTTCTTCACTTTTTTTATTTATTATTATTTTTACAGTGCTGTAAAAAATCTAAAGTTGAGCGAACTTAAATATTTAAAGCAACTGTCTTCAGCAGATTTTGTTATTTTTTTTACAGTGCTGTAAAAAATCAAAAGTGGAGCGAACTTAAATATTTAAAGCAACCGTCTTCAGCCAATTTTGTAATTTTCTCCTCCATTTGTTGTTTTAAGTTTATACAAAAATAAGTTAAGAAAACTAAAATCTGATGAAGCTGGCTGCTTTAAATGTTTGTTTTCTCAACTTTAGATTTTTTTTTACAGTGTTTGAGATATAAACAAAGGAACACAAGTTTTATCATCAAGTGATATTGATGCAACGAAAAACATTTACATAGCTGTAAGTCACTCTGGGATTTTTCCATTCACTACAAAAAATGATTTTCATAGTGTTTTTGTCTTGTTTTCTAGAATACATATCTAAACATTCTTGAATCGAGATGCATTTACTTGACATGCAAAATGACTTAAGATATTAAGTTTTTAAGATTTGCTTAAAACAAGTGCAAATATCTGCCAGTGGGGTAAGAAAAATAATCTTAATTCAAAGGATAAACAAGATAATTTTTTTAAGATTAAGATTACCCCACTGCCAGATATTTGTACTTGTTTTAAGCAAAACTTAATATCTTAAGTAATTTTACATGAATGAATGAATGAATACTAAATAAGAAAATATTTTGTTACAGTGTTGAAATTGGTTTTAGATTTAACCTGGTTTTAAAATGTATTTGAGCTCAGGATTCTCACCATTCGGTGGGTTTTCTCCTCCGTGTCCTGGTTTATTCTCTGTAGAGCCGTGTAGCTGCTCTGAATCCTGCAGGAGAGATGATGAAGATGATGATGATGAAGTCAAACATGTATACATCTGTCATTAGTTTATAGTGGGAATGAAGGTTACTGGACACTTTTTCTCTCCAGGCCTTGAGCTTTCATATTGGGTGCATTTGAATAAATCACGAAGCTTTGTGTTTCTGAGCATCGTTAATTTAGACTCACATTTGTGTCCCTGGAGCACAAAACTAGTCATAAGTCAATTTTGTGAAACTGAGATGTATGCATTAGCTGAAAGCTGAATAAATGATATTTCCATTGATGTATGGTTTGGACAATATTTGGAAATCTGGTGCAAAAAAATCTAAATATTGAGAAAATCATCTTTAAAGTTGTTCAAATGAAGTTCTTAGCAATGCATATTAATAATAAAAAATTATTTTTATGGTAGTAAATGTACAAAATATCTTCATGGAACATGATCTTAATATCTAGTGATTTTTGACATAACAGAAAAATGTATAATTTTGACCCATACAATGTATTGTTGGCTATTTCTACAAATATACCTGTGCTGCTTATGACTTATAACTCAATTAATCTTGTTTCAAATTAATGCATAGTCTTAAAAATAAAGGTATTCAGTACACTGCAAAAAAAGAAATTCTTCTTTAGTGTCTGTGTATTGTTTTCTAGTATAAATATCCAAATTCTGGAATTAAGAAAGTAAAATGACTCGAGATATTTTGTCTTGTTTTCTGAAAATATTACCCAAATTGTGTTCAATATATTATCAAAAATATCTGCTAATGGGGTAATACAAATATCTTAATTCAAAGACTAAACAAGATTATTTTTCTCACCACTTTGTTTGAAGCAAAATATGAATATTTGTTTCATAAAACGAGACTGTGGCGAGGGGGGCGTGGTTCAGCGAAGTCTGCAGCGGGAGAAAGACTCAGGAGACAGCGGTAAGTAAGTGGGTCAAGTGCAAAATGAGGATCACCTGTGTCTGATTGCAGTAATTGGCGTGGAGACCGGATAAAAGCTGCCGTGGAACGGCAGTTCAGAGAGAGAGACGGAGTGAAGACTCGGGCGCACGAGCTGTCAGAGAGAAACAGTCGGAACGAATACAGAGAGTGATCGCGGAGACGAACGAGAGAGTTGATGTTTCCGGGTGACGCAGAGTGCGCACCTGTGTGAGTTTATCTGTCTGAAATAAAAACACCTGAGTCTTCACGAGCCAACCCTGTCCGCTTCCTTCCTTCCTACGAACTTTGTTACACTGGTGCCGAAACCCGGGAAAGGAAGCCGGAACGCCGCTGCCATCATGTCCTCACCATCGGGATCGCCATTTGCGGAGGTCATCCAGTCGCTCGCGGGACTCCACCAAGAACATCACAAAGCGCTGATGGACATGAGGGCAGACCAGGAGAGGAGATTCTGTGCCCTCGTCCAGAACCAGCGGGAGGACCGCGAGCTGTTCCGGAGCTGGATGGACCGGGAGGTTCGGGCCGGTGAGAATCCAACAGTCCCGGCCCCGCCCACCCACATGCCGGTACAGAAGATGGGGCCGCAGGATGACCCGGAGGCGTTCCTCGACCTCTTCGAAAAGACCGCGGCGGCATGTGGGTGGCCACAAACGGACTGGCCAGTGCGCCTCATCCCCCTGCTAACCGGGGAGGCGCAGTTGGCGGCGCAGCAGCTGCCAGTCCAGAACCTCCTGGTCTACGACGACCTGAAACGAGCCATCCTCCAGCGGGTCGGCCGGAGCCCCGAGCAGCACCGCCAGCGCTTTCGTTCACTGGAGCTGGGGGAGAGCCCACGCCAGGGAGGCGGGGTCAGCCAGCCCGAGCTCCGCGCTCATTCCGTTCGCTCCAAGTTCACTTCGGTAGGGTGGCGGGGAAGCCTGGGCCGGCCTGTTGGCGTTGCGGGGACCCGGGCCACTTCATCGATCGGTGTCCAGTGATGGAGGTGGGGACACTGGTCCGGGTTCCGGACGACCCACAGGCTGCCCCCGATCAAGCTGGCGGGTACCAAATACCTGTGAGTATTAGGGGGGGTACTTATTGGGCTTTGGTGGATTCAGGATGTAACCAGACCTCGATCCATCAAAGCCTAATTCAGCCCGAGGCATTGGATAAGAGCTGCATGGTTCGGGTGAGGTGTGTACATGGGGATGTGGTGACATACCCAGTAGTGCTGTTAACCATCCAATTTCGGGGGCAAAAGCATAAGGTGGAGGTGGCAGTTAACCCCCGCCTCCGGCATCCGCTGATTTTGGGAACCAATTGGCCAGCGTTTAAAATTTTATTGGGAGTTTTGTGTGTGGATGCCTCCTGCGGAAAGAGAAGCCGGAGGGGGAGGCGGCCGTGCGAACGGGAGAGGCTGAGCCAGGACCCGCTGAGGCGGCACCAGGGAACGGAGCGCGGTCGAGAGGCTAATCCTCACGGAGCGTGATGATTTTCCCCTGGAGCAGTCCCAGGACGAGTCGCTGCAAAACGCGTTCGACCAGGTCCGTTCCATTACGGCCGGCCTCTCCAGTCCGCACGGCCCCCTTCCTATCCCTATTTTGCTATATTAAAAGATAGGTTGTATCGAGTGACGCAGGACGCTCAGTCAAAACAAGATACAACCCAGTTGTTGGTACCAAAAAGCCGTCGGGAATGCTTTTCCGGCGGCTCACTGTAATCCTATGGCAGGGCATCTGGGTCAAGCAGCAACACTGAACCGTTTAATGGCCCGTTTTTTTTTTGGCCGGGCATTCACGAGAATGTACGCCGGTGGTGTGCGGCTTGTCGTGAATGTCAGTTAGTGAATCCCCCGGCCTCCCCAAAAGCGCCTTTACGCCCCCTTGCAGTGGAACGAG
>CM049806.1:27210226-27212726 GCA_027422405.1 Ptychobarbus kaznakovi | reverse complement strand
TTCGGTGTACTTGTACTTTATGTACGGTCGAAACGAGCTGGCCGTAACACAGACACACATTTACATACACACATAAACACCTGCTGACTCTCACACACACACACACACACTCACCTACAGACACACACGCACACATATACACACACTCACCTACAAACATACATACACACACACACTCACCTACAGACACACACATAAACACAATCACCTACAGACACATACACACACACTCACCTACACACACATGTTGGTTTTTTATGGTTTACGGGACTTTCCATAGGCGTAATGGTTTTTATACTGTACAAACCATATGTGCTATTGCCCTACACCTACCCTACACCTAAACTTAGCCCTCACAGGAGACGGTGCATTTTAATTTTCCCTCAAAAAAACTCACTCTGTATGATTTATAAGCGTTTTAAATTATGGGACACTGAAAATGTCCTCATAAATCACCTTCTCCTTGTAATACCTATGTCATTATACACAATTTGTGTCCTCATAAACCACATAAACATGCCCACACACACACACACACACACACACACACACACACTCACTCCACCTACAGACACACACACCACCTACAGACACACACACCTACAACACACACACACACACACTCACCTACAGACACACACACACACACACACACACACACTCATCTACAGACACACACACACACTCACCTACACACACACACACACCTACAGACACACAAGCACACATATACACACACTCACCTACAAACATACACACACACACACACTCACCTACAGACACACACATACACAATCACCTACAGACACATACACACACACTCACCACACACACACACACACACACATGTTGGTTTTTTATGGTTTACGGGACTTTCCATAGGCTAATGGTTTTTATACTGTACAAACCGTATGTGCTATTGCCCTACACCTAAACTTAGCCCTCACGGAGACGGTGCATTTCTATTTTCCCTCAAAAAAACTCACTCTGTATGATTTATAAGCGTTTTAAATTATGGGACACTGAAAATGTCCTCATAAATCACCTTCTCCTTGTAATACCTATGTCATACCCATGCCATTATACAAATTTGTGTCCTCATAAACCACATAAACATGCCCACACACACACACACACACTCACCTACAGACACACACACTACACACACTCACCTACAGACCACACACACACACAACTACATACACCACACACACACTCCAACCTACAGACACACACACACACACACACTCACCTACAGACACACACACACACACTCACCACCTACACACACACACACACACACACTCATCTACAGACACACACACACACCTACATACACACACACACACACCACCTACAGACACACACACACACACACTCACCTACACACACACACACACTCACCTACAGACACACACACACACACTCACCTACAGACACACACACAACACACACACACACTCACCTACAGACACTCACACTCATCTACAGACACACACTAGGTGTTTAAATGGCACTTTGAGGAGCTTGATAAATACGGGCCCTGGTCTTACAGAAAGATAAATATTCACTGGATAATGTATCTGTAAAGGACAATACACACCGCACAGACAAAATCCAACAACTCCAACAAACAAGTTGGCCGTTTGAGTTTAGAATCTTATGAAAAATAATAATCAAAATGGATGATCCTATATCTATAATCATGTTCAGTCTGGTGAAAACCAATGCCAACAGAGGTAACACACTGATCCAACACACTCCAACAGACTATTTGTTGACGTTTTGTCTGTGTCGTGTGAATTGGCCTTAATACTGTCAATGTATCCCCTTCGGGGCCCATGCTGGCTTTTTGAGGGCCAGCCCACACCAAACCTAAACCGGCCCAGCTTTGGGCTCACCGCAGGCTCTCTGTGAACAACCCACACTATGAGACAGCCCGCATTTATCCTAATGGCCCGTTCTGGGCCCAGAGCGACTTTTGTACCTTTGGGCCCACGCAGGTTTTTGAGAAGGCAGCCCTGTAATGCAACGAGGAGAATACACACATTGCCTGGCCATTGTTTAGCCACTCAATTTGCACTGGAATGGAGCTCAACCCAAAACAGAACCTGTTGTTTCAAATATGCCAGGGATGCACAAATCGGGTTCACGAGCTACACGTTCCTGCAGAGTTCAGTTCTAACCTTAATCAAACACACCTGAGCATGCGAATCAATGTCTTCAGGGTCATTAGAAAATCACAGTTGGGGGAGTTTGAAAGTCTGCAGTAAAGTGGATCTCACGAGTCATATTTGAGGTGCAACAGACATGAGCCTGTTAATGATAATTGTGTGGGCAGTTTTCTTCCTTACCACTAGGGGTGCTAGAGTGATTCAGGTTCTCTTAAGTAAAGCCATGTGGTAGAAGGAGCATCAATAACAGTGTCCTGGTTGGGAAATGTGTCGTTTCAAGCCCAGTCTGAGGTAAGGAGTTGATGTTTTTTGCAGGGATGTATGTG
>CM049806.1:27147726-27205226 GCA_027422405.1 Ptychobarbus kaznakovi | reverse complement strand
GAGGGGGTTAAATACAGCACAGAAAATAGCCTATTACTTCTAAATTAAATGTAAAAATCTTGATAACATAAGTGGAGTTACCACTCACCATATCGGCGCTCGCAGCAGGTCTCGGGAGCGAGGTGGTTCGGTACGGTGGCCGCGGTGCTCCATCTGACTGCTTCGAAACAGGACTCGGGTATCTTCGAGAAGATTTGCCACTCAGCTGTAAGCGTCTCTTTTCCACATCTCGTGAAAGCGTGGAGCTCTCTTCATCTTCCCTCCTCACTCGGTCTATGTCAGTTTCTAGGTAGGTCCTTCCAAACATTTCCATTTCCTCTTGGGTTCTTCTCATGGTTTCGCTGGCATCTAGAATCTTGCAGCTCGGCATGCACTTGGCCCACTTGTACAGGTCCCTGGAATCACAGGCGCTGGAACCAAACCATGAACTGGAAACCGGGGTTGGGTTTAGGCATGGGAGAGACGATGTTTGTGGCTCCTTCTGACGAAGAGGCGCTCCGAAGGCTTGCAGACACTCAGGGTTCAGGACCCTAAACGTTACCTCGTCAAGAAAATTAGAAAACCTGAGCTTCTCTTCGATCTTATGCTCTAAGTCGGATGGCGCCGTTGAAGCAGCGGAGGTTCCCTGACTCGACGACGAATCCCTGTGCTCTGCTCCCTCCTGGCTCTCCGATCCCATCACACTACCTTGGCAGCTGTCGGAGTTCTGGTAGCCCGTCTCGGAATCGCTCGTACCTTCAGGTCGACTTGAAGAGCCGGCACGCACCCGGAAAACCTCCTCGCTGTGCTGCTTAATAGAGCTGCGCAGCAGACAAGTGGCTCCAGAGCTCCAGCTGTTGGTGTCCCAGCTGTCGTCCTCGCTGGAGCTCCGGAAGCTTGGGCTGGAGCTCCGCAGAGTCGAGGAGGTCGGAAAGCTCTGGAGGCTGGTCACCGAACCTTTTAGGCTCGACAGGGAGCATTGCAGGCTGGAGACGGAGCCCTTCAGATTGAAGGTGGAACCAGGATTGTGCAGGGTAGGCGAGGAAAGGCTGGATGGACAGTATGTCTGTGGATCTTCATCCAAGTCGCTCTGGCATCCCAAGAACACTGGACAAGAAGCCGTGGACGAACAGGAGCCACGCTCCTGCCTTCCAGACACCGTCTTGGGCCTCGGCTGCCTCATTAGAGTGGACATTGTCCCGTTGACCGTAACCCCTCTTCCAGTTTTCGATGAGCCGTTGTGCATTTTCACCTCCATTATTGGTGTGTGTAAAAAACTGGACCATGATGAGCTGGGCTGGCGCTAAAGCCACGATCCTCGATCGCACAGTCGCCCTAAATGCATTTACCTCCCGTGACGAATGGATGAACTCTGTGAGCATGACACACTTTCTCAAACGCTCTCTCGGCTCTGCAGGGACAAACGCTTACAGCTGTTAAAAAATGCACCAATCAGCTTTCTAAATGTGACCCTGGAGCACAAAACCAGTCATACGGGTCAATTTTTTTACATTTGACATATATGCATCAGCTGAAAGCTGAATAAATAATCTTTCCATTGATGTATGGTTTGTTATGATAGGACAATATTTGAAAATCTGGAATCTGAGGGTGCAAAAAATATACATATTGAAAGAAATTACCTTTAAAGTTGTTCAAAAGAAGTTCTTAGCAATGCATATTACTAATCAAAAATTAAGTTTTGATATATTTACGGTACAAAATATCTTCATGGAACATGATCTTATTATTCTAATGATTTTTTGGCATAAAATAAAAATCAATCATTTTAACCCATACAATGTATTTTTAGCTATTGCTACAAATATACCCCAGTGACTTAAGACTCCAGGGTCACAAATATGGGCACGAAGGTGAAAACACAATCTTTCCTGGTGGCGAACAAACCTTTTCATATGTGAGTCCTGGTTAACTTTCCAGGTCAGTTGCTCTTTAGAACAGGCTATTGATCATGATGCCACGTGATGGACGGGATGTGGGGCAGGACTTGAGTTCAATAAATCGATTCCTCGTTGGAGTTGTTGTTTACAGTGTTAGAGCCGGATATGTGTGAGCCGTATGGCTGGTTTATGATGTCTCTCTGTGTTAGATTAAACTATAGGCTACACGCTGCTGGAATGAAGAAATGAAGAGCATTCAAAGTGACGATGTAAACAACTAACTGGATTTTATATTCAGAGTCAACTGAGACTAGCTAGAGGCAATGGGATAGCAGGTGTTAAGTGATTCTACAGTAATACAAATGTACATAGACACACTGATTTCATTCTCAAAACTGCAACAAACACACATTATAGAAAACCGACCCACTTGTGTTAAAGAGATGGTATGGATTTGACCCTACATCCAATTTTGGCTTTGTGCTCCTATTGTTTTCATGCCAGGTATTGTACATAATCAACCAACTGTGACATGGGATAATATATGGAATCTACAGAAAACAGCCAAAGCGGATTAAATACACGTGCATATAATGTATAAAGACTACAGAAAGTCAAGAGATCAAAGCCAAAACCCACATTTTAGGCAATTTAGAAATCCCAGCCAGGACATATGTGTTAAAAAAGAGAACATGATCATCATTTACTGTCCCTCATGTTGCTCCAAACTTGAATATCTCTCTTTTCCTCTGTGATATTTTGAAGAACACTTTAGACTGAGCCCATAGACTGCCATTATATGGACAAAAAAGGCGTTTTGTGTTGCACAGAGGACAGAAAATCATGTGAGAGCAAGTGAATGATGACAGAATTATCTTTTTGGGTGAACAATCCACGTAATATGGCCAATTCAATATCTGATTAATGAAAATATAGTGCTGTATTGACTAATAACAGCAAGCTATTGAATCAGTGGCAGTCTGAAGGCTGAAACTAAGAAGCATCTGGGCTACTGCGTACCTATAAAACATATATCATAGTCTCTTGGGTTATTGAATGCCTATGGAGTCACATAAATTAACAGGCAGTTAAATGGAGCATTGTTTAGAATGGAGAGAGGCTGGCGGATTCATTAATAGACCCTTAAGCAGACATGGAGAGTTCACACAAACACTGAACATGATCTCAGATTACGTCCGATCCGAGCTGCTGTTTGCATGCAGATGTAAGCCATGCAAAGATGAGGCTAAACAAACACCAACAGCTTGCATAAAACCTCTGTAGACTGAGAACATTAATATTACGCGCATTGTACCGCAATAGTTGGGGTTATCTGAGCATGCATATGATAGATAATATGGATTCTTTCAGAAGAATCGTTTGTAGAAATCAAGACGTGAGAAAGATTAGATTAGTGTGTGATGCACATGGTATCTTTTTGGCACAGTTTCTTTCATTTTCTATATCCTCTATGTAAAAATCATCCTAAAATATTGTGAATCTCAAGAGAAAAAGAGAGCCGTTCGTTAAGGTCAATGGAGCACAAAACAGAATAGATCCGGCGAGCCTAAAATGCAAAGTTCTCCAGAGCATAAAGAGAAGAGAAAAAATGATAAATAGATTATAAACAATTAATAAGTCACAGTTGAGAATATATTTATGCATTTACATGCATTTGTCATTCACTTTTCTGTTTTTCGTCATCACAGCTAATTATTTAGGAAACTGTCTGTAATTAGCGTAGTTCAAACACATATGTAAGAATGTAGCATTTATGCCAAAAATTATTTCACAAATTAGTGCAATTTTACTGGAGAAAAGTTAAAGTAGGCCTACTGAAATATGATATCTGTTCACAATACTTGTAGTACACTGACAATAAAAACATATATTTTTTTAAGGTAAGTGGTTTCAAATAATTTATTTACGCTACATTAAAAAAAGACATTTAAGTAGTCAACTAAATGTATTTAAATGTGGCTAAAAGAAATCGATAGCAACCACTTACCTTTAAAAAATGAGTAAATTCAATTAATCATTTTTTCCAGTGTAGTAGTATTCATAATAATAGTATAAACTTGTATTCCAGTATATCTTAATTTTGTGACATGAGCAGATACAGTGAATGACAAACGAATGTCTGCATGTGCATTTATGAATCATCACTTCTGTCGTTAATCGTTTAATTTCAGATGTGTGAGGCAGTCACTATTTTGCAGTATTATCAGTATCTGACCGAGCAGATCTTTACACAGAATTCATAAAGAGAGTGATCTCCAAGAGCAGCGTGATGATGTTACTACAGTAAAACACTGTGAGCGTGATCCGTGTAATGAGAGGGAAGCTGTTTATGGACACACCTGCAGTTAGATCATGTTCTCCGTGAGATCGCGGGGTCTAATTCTCTCTGATATATCAGTGTGTGTGAAAATAGAGCGGGAGAATGTGGTCCCTCTGTTGCCATGACAACCGCTGCCTGCATATGTATAAAACTGGCTGGTATCCACCAGGACCCAATTATTTTTCAGAGGTACGACGCACTGATGAACAGAATACAGCAGCATCAGACTCTGTGAATATCATATGCATCACACACACACACACACACACACACACATATGTCTGAGAATAAAGAGATCTGAATGAATTCTGAGGTGTATGCTCTGTAAACCGGGTTAATATTAACAACATGAAGAGTTTTCAGCTGCTGCAGGTGCTTATGATCCGTTTCTGATCGTTTAGCTGTGATCATCCCAATCTGAAGACTTTATTTTGTAGTATGAATGACAAACACACTCACACACTCATGCGCACGCACACACACACACACACACACACACACACTGTACACTCTGCTGCATGGCGTACTGTACACTCTGTGCTGTGATTGCACCCAATCTGAAGACTTTACAGGAGACATTTTTAGATTTTACACACACGCACACGCAAACACTACACACGCATCGCACCATAAACAAATTATAATACACACACACACAGGTTACACTCATAAACTTATTCACACACACTCACACACACACACACACTCACACACTCACATCACGCACACACACACACACACACACACACACAACACTCACACACACTACACACTCTCTCACATATACACAACACAAAAACACACCCTCACTCACTCGCGCACCACACCACACACACACTCACTCACTCGCACGCACACACCACACACACACTCACTCACTCGCACGCACACACACACACACACTCACTCACTCACTCACACACTCACACACACACACACACACACACACACACTCACTCACTCACTCACAACACTCACTCACTCACTCACTCACTCACACACACTCACACACTCACACACAGGCACACACACACATACACACTTTATGAAATTAGTAACTATATGCTATGATGCTGAATCAATACAGTTTTTCTCGATTGCTAACACACAATTCACCATTTTCTCACAACTATAAACACAATCTCAAAACTGCACACCAGCTTGTGCAAACTTCACACTTCCAGGTCAAAGTCAATTTAGTCAAAAACATATTTTCTTTTGTCAGAATCTAATCTTCGGCATCAGATGACGCACAAACCTGTCAAATACTCAAACTATTTTCCTCACTAGAGAACACTAATGAGATCAGCTCAAAAACTGTCACATAAACCTGCTTTTGGGAAACAGGAGACATCTTGCGAGTCATATCAGTTACAGTCTTCAGCATAAATACAGCGGTGCAGATACAGTAACATTCACCAATAACATTTAAGAAAAGTTTACTTTCATTACACGACTGTAAAGTTATCTTAGAGTAGACGATTATCACTAGAAGAGAGAAGTACAAGTAATATACAGTAAACACACACTGGAATATACGGTCAGTTACTGTACAGCAATAAATACATAACTTCTGCATCTTCTGATATTTGTAATATCCTTATTAGTTTCTCAGTCTTCTGATGAAAGATGTGTCCTCCCCTAGACAGGTGTGTGTGTGTGTGTGTGCACAGGTACATGTAAGAAGTACTTGCTACAAATCAATTCAACAGTTATGAGTCTGAGGGTGTGTGGTACAGTATTTACAGTACAATCCTCTCATCTGAAATACTGATATATGTACTGTAAGTGTGATGTGTAAGTAGATGAGCCTGCAGACAGCTTTCCTCATGCTCAGTCCATGCACAAGAACATGATCAACTATAATGCTTTATATTTAATCAGCAACAAATGACCTTTGACCTCATCCCATTCACTTTTCTTCCTTTTTCTCCTCCTATTCCTCTTTGTCTCCCACGACCAGGATTCATAAAACACACAATCACTTGTGCTCTTGTTCATATCATCCTGACCTGACCTGTGTGTCTTCAGTTTTACTTCTGAATGTTCACACATGGATAAATGAGTGCTGTTTGTGTTCATTTAGTGATTCTTGAGGTAGTTATATTGTGTGTTTGTGTTTTATGAATGAAAACATGGTGCAAAATGATGCCGTGTTTGTGTAGAGTTTTACAGAATACACTGAGTAAATTCGAGCATGTGTGAAAGCAGGTAAAATGTGTTTCAAGAAACGTGTCTTTGTTTCGAGAACTGTATGAATGGTTTGGAAAATTGTCAAAAGAATCAGTCACAGTGTGTTAGCGATCAATAAAAACTGTAATCCTCACAGACTGTAACTCCGGCTGTTATTGAGTGTGTCTGACACTTTAAAGTGGCTTTGATTTGGGCTTTTTCTCAGTATTTCTTCATAAACTCGCTCGTGTTTATATGATTAGATACTCTTATGACTGAAGCTCAGAGATCTGGAGGTTATTGTACAGTAGTGTGATGATAAGATACTCCTCCTCTCCTGCTTTCATCTTTAAACAGACTTTCTAATGATGCATCGACAGTGTTTCCTTCGACAAACACATGGACACCATTGACTTTCATTGTGTGAACACAAAAGATCTGCTACAGACCAAAGAAAGTCAAACTGTGTGTGTGAACTATGCCCATGAAATGCGATAGAAACAGCTGTAATTAAATGTATTTCAGACGCTTATTAAAGACTATCCATCACACTTTGGGTTTATATCATTAGACTTAAAGAACAATGTTTAAAAATAGATAAACATAATCATCTTTAATCTGTATTGTACTCATAATCAGGCAGCAGGATTCGATTAAAGTTCCTGTGAATGAAGTTTTATTGTCGCGTGAATCTCTTGTGTCCGATTAGAAATCTAAATTTTCTAATGATGTCAAACAAAGACAGATGAAGATTGAGATCGTATTAACTCGTGCAAGCACAGTTCAACTTCCAGTTAATATTCAAGTATTGTCTGCCAATTAAGACTCCTAATTATCCTCAGACAGGCGTCAGACATCAATCTCAGTGACTGTAAAAACACGGTTATCTCGCCGCATGAGGCTTTCATTCACAGGCTGCTTTAACACTAGTGAAGCGAACACAGAAACCGCTGCCACAGAATTAATCACTGCTCATTATAATGTGACTAAAATCACATAAATGCTTTAAAATCGCTCAGAAACAACTGATGCACAAATGAACTGATTAGCATCCTGCTGCTTAGCCCGGTCTCATGGAAATGCGTATAAATAGTACGCCAAATAATAACAGAAACTCATATTGAAACGCAAAAAAATTATATGTTGCTTCTCTAATCTTACATGCAAGTATAGCCAAAATCACAGCACAGCTATTGTCTTTATACTGTGTAGCCTAATTGATGTTATCAGACGACGGCTCAATTATACATTTATAAATAAATCACGATTTTTCTGTGCAGATTAATATCTTGGAGGGGAGCTGGTTATGTAGTTTTAATGGGTCGCATTGTCTGACTACAGAAACAGTAAAATATATCAATGAAAACAGATTTATTGATAATTTAGCTGCATCAACATACAGTATGTGGCACAGAGAGGCAAACAAATGTAATAATAAATGTTCTGAAGAAGTAAGCTGGCCTGCAAATAATGCAAACAGGTTTGTGTCAGTAAATTAATCCGTGCAAAGACAGAGAAGTAATGGGAACCTGGTGTTTCTGTTTTTCATGTGTCTAATTGAAAACATCTATGACCTTTTAAACATGTCTAGTCTTCATGCTCTGTCAACTATAAAAATAAACATATATTACATAAAGCATTCATATTTTTCTATGGCCATGTTGATTAGAGTATGAAAAACTTGAAAAGTATTAATTTAAGGTACATATAGAACAGATAAAAATGTGCGATTAAGTTGCGATTATTCGCGAGTTAACTCATGACAATCATGCGATTAATTGCGTTAAGTTAAAATTAAATGTAACTGTAATTAAGACTAAAATTAAAAGTAGGCTTACGCTGGTAACTCATCAGTGGGAGGCTATATTCACACTTTTCTCATTCTCGCTAATTCAAGTTTTTATATGAATGAAGCTCTGAAGGGAACTGCTTGTCTTCAGAAAAGTTTGGATGGCATTAAGGCTGGAATACACTACATGACTTTTAAAATCTGAACAGATTTGCAAACACTAGGCATCATACACTTACTGACTTTATAAATGGTGACAAAGGAAAACTGGGCATTGTACACTAAGCGACTGAAGATCATAAAGTTGTTCCGATCACAACGAACTCACACAGGAACGAGCGTCTTGTTGACAAATGAAATCGGCTGAACATATCAAACATGTTTGATCTCCTCCGACTGGATCGAATCAAAGTCTGACGCTAAAACACCAGGAGTCTGTGACCGTAATACACTACGAGATTTTCTGTGTGAATCTGTTAGATTTAATCTGCAGACTGGCTCTGACTTTCCTCAACTAGCGTCAACTTGTTCAGACTGTAAAATCGGGGGGGAAATCAGGGCAAAAATCACGTAGTGTATTCCATGTTACCTGATAAAGTATAATTTATGAGCCGAGCGCTGCTTTGTTTGCATCCGTTACTGAGGAAACCGCTATATTACTGACGTTCCAAAAGCACCCCCTGCTGGCAGAGAATGAATATGCATGTTCAATAATCCAGTCTGCAGTATTTGTTCAGACCAATGCGAAAATACACCCACATAAACCCGTTTTAAATAATATCATAATTTATACTTTTGACTCGTCTGTTTTCTTAAAAAATGGTTTAAAGGTTCAATTGTGAGGTTTATCATGTTTTAATTGATTTACTTGTATCTCAACGGAAAATCAATTGCTATTTCGTGGTCTGCAACATGAAAGAGTGTTTTCTAAATTAATAAATGATACTGAAATAATCCTATTATTACATGTACATGACAAATGTAGAAACATTGGACTCAACTACGGTGCATCATTGTGCAGACGATGAAAAAGCCACCTCGAGGTTGATCTATAGGTAAATGTGTGCAAATGTATAGAGCCCCATTCCTATATTTAGTGCCCCTAATTCACTAAATCCGCCCCTGATTATACGCATCTACCCCACAACCCTAATACCCATTGCGTGTCATATGCACGCCTATGTAAATTTATGCATATAAGCAGTAAACATAAACTCGTGCCACTGTTGTGGGGTCAGTTGCGATATTTCACTTTGTCTATTCAAGTGTATATTGTACGTATATTATCATATGCACACATGTTGCAGTAATCTGGGTAAGTAGCTGACAGATGTGGCTTTATTGTATTTAAAGTTTGGCTTTCTAATACAAACCGTCTCGGAGCAACCGTCCCCACTCCCCAGTGCATCTCTATTAAATGTATTGAAGATATGTGTCAAGGAAATAATTTTTGCAGTGCATTGTTCACTTCTTAGTGTTGTCCATGTTTGATGTTTTCTTTCTCTATTTGTTCGTCTCACAGTCCATGTCTGGATGTAACTCTCAGTAATATGTTATTCCAGTTTCTATTCATATGGGAAACATGCATGCTGGTGCTTTTTAACGCATCAGTGATTGCGATGATCTCCCTCACATCATTAATAATTACTGTATCGTGATATTGTCTGTTTCCAGATCAGATGCAGTGTTTCACACTGAGCTGTTAAAAGACTGGGTTTTTATCATCATTTGGGGCTTACGGTAAAAATGAACTCGCATCAGAACTGAAAATGAGATGTCGAGCGAATCTCAATTTCTTGATTGTTTATGCCGGCTCTAATCTGATAAATGCGACTATAAGGCATGAAGATATTATAAACATAATCTCTGCTGCTTTGAAACAATTAACGCACTGTATAAATACGCTGACTTGATGTTTAATCAAACGCTGAGTGACGTGATGCATCATCCTCGATCCATCTTATCATATCACACAGAGCGAGACACCTGCAGAACTCTGATATCATCGTCAACATCATCATCCTTTGTGCATCGTTCCTATGGCAACGTGACACGGATGGAAGTGGTGAATGGAGCCGCTGTCGCTTTTGCTGATGAATCCTGATGCTTCATTACTGGAAACACACACGTCTCGCATGATGAATGAGAGCCGGCTTATGAAATTAAGTATGCTGTCACGGCAGCTAAATCACACACACACACACACACACACACACACACACACACTCTCTCTCTCTCTCTCACTCACACACACACACTCTCACACACTCACTCTCTACACACACACACACACACACACGCATGAAACAATCTGAAGTCCCTCCACAGGAGGCTCCTTTTGGGAATTAAATCAATAGCTTCATATCCTGTAATCAATGATTTTCCCTGTGCTTCTGAATAACAGACGCAAACAAACACTCAACGAGAATTAGTTAAAGGACAGCAGACATGATTCACAGAAATATGAGATAGACAGAGGTGAAATACTCACACACACACACACACACACACACACTCTCTCTCACACACACACATGCACTCACACGCACACACACATGCACTCACACACTAACAGACACACACACAAACAGACACACAAACAGACACACGCGTGCGCACGCACTCACGCACACACACGCACACACACTCGCACGCACACTCACTCACACTCACACGCTCACACACACACACACACACACACACACACACACACACACACACACACACACACACACACACACAGGTTTTACTCCTGTAAAGGTCACGCTGAACCTGAGAAGCAGAACACTTTACACCGCCGTTCATGAAACTTGAAGTTACTGTTTAACTCATCTTTCTGCATTTCTCCACAGCTTCAACAGAAACCGCTGGAGAACCATTTCTCTGAATAATGTAAGACTACTGTAACTCCATCATATTCAGGGGACGGTGTGAACGAGAGCTTCCTAAAACACCTTCGGATCAATGTTTTCCAGATCTCTCCTCCAGTTAGATTTCCGTCCCGAGTAAGTTTGTCGACGTGCCATGCTGTAGTTTCACAGGTTATTATTTCTGAGAGTTATGAAATATTCTGCATTCGACACAAGCTCTGCTTGACATCATTTACATTCGGCAGACGCTTTCATCTGAAGATATGTGTTTGATCAGTTCATGCAATCCCTGCGAATCGAACCCATGACCATAACGCTCTGTGTTTGAGCTGCAGGAACACTTTTAATATCACAGATGAGAAACTCTTCTTCTGCTCTGGCTTGTTTCCTAGTCTCGCTTTCTAATAATCCTGCCATTGTTCACTGTGAATATCCCTGGCTCTGTGAAATATTGCTTATCCTTCTCTATTGTATATCATTTTTGGATAGAAGCCTTTCCTAAATACATAAATGTAAATGTTATTTAAAAGGCCAAATGTGTCCCTGGAGCACAAAACCAGTCATAAGCAGCACAGGTTTATATTTGTAGCAATAGCCAACAATACATTGTATGGCTCAAAATTATACAGTTTTATGTTATGCCAAAAATTATTAGGATATGAAGATAGGTATTTTGTAAATTCCCTACCATAAATATATCAAAACTTAATTTTTGATTAGTAATATGCATAGCTAAGAAATTAATTTGGATAACTTTAAAGGTGATTTTCTCAATATTTAGATTTTAGTTTTTTTTGCACCCTCAGATTCCAGATTTTCTAATAGTTGTATCTCAGCCAAATATTATCCTATCCTAACAAACCATACATCAATGAACATCTTATTCATTCAGCTTTCAGATGATGCATAAATCTCAATTTTGAAAAATGTACCCTTATGACTGTATTTGTGCTCCGTGGTCACACATGTGGTTGCTGTTTCTAAAACGACCACCAATCTTTAACATTACACATGCTAATTTCCACCGATAGGTTTGAATTTTTCTTACATGCATCTTTCTGCGATTATATCCACAGATGACTCAAGTGCACATCTGCTCTCAGTGGCATGAAAATTGCACTTTGATTTGGCGTTCACGTGAGAATTGGATGAGATGAGGTTCACAGCCCTGCACCTGTGAAGAGAAACCAATCTGACTTTAGTCCCCGACATGTGTCTGGAGTCATGATCAATGGAGGATCTCCCCACAAACTCATCATCTACATCAGTGCAGTCAGCAAATTCTCAACAGGTTTGATTTTGAGTTAGGCTTGGGGGAAAAAACATAGTTCTGGCAGAGAAAGATAAAACTCAAGAATAATGAACATCCTTTATGTTGCCTGAGGAAAACACATTGACCTCATTGAGCTGATTTAGTGAGTTGTTCCTGCAGAGTTTCAATGGAGATCTTCAGTCTTTGTGTTTAACACAAGCTCGACCTCTATTAAAAGGGCTGTGGTTGATACCCAAGAGCTAATTTTCCCCTTTAAGTGCTTCTGCAAGAGCGTAAACATCAGGTTTATTGGAGGTCGTGTGATGTTTGGCTTGATGGCTGAATCTGCTGGCATTGATTTCTCATCACTCAAACTGCACACCTGTTGAAGTATACCTGTAGATCCTTCCTTCATATAATAAGGGTTGCTTCTTATGATGGATGAATGTTAATTATAGTCATTTAATTAATTGTGAACCAATGAGTGGGGACAAATCCAATTATCCCCCGTCATGCAATTGATCTTTCAATACAGGTGTTTGTGAGAATCCCTCCAGATGTACAGGCTCTTCAGTAAAGGTGTGGAATAACTAATGATCCGTCCCACAGCCACCGGTTATTACGCGCATAAATCTGCAGTACGTTTACAGCAGACTCCATCCATGACTAAATCGACCTCTTTACCACGACGGTTATATGCATGTAATTTATAGTCAACTGTGTCAGTAAATAACACAGAGGTTTATGAGCATGTAAAATTCTCAGGCGCCTGTCCTGCTGAGTTATAATTACTCCAAACGAAGACCAGAGACATCACCTTCAGCGCCGCTGTACACTTGTCCTTTAATAAGCTGATGTTTCATAGCAGCCGCTGTGCTGGTTATAAAACACGCTCAAATGAAGTTCACAGACGGCCTGTTTTTCCAGCGAGAGCGAGGTTATCAGTGTTTACATCCAGACGTGTGTCGGAGCTGCACCGGCGATAAGAGATGCAGCACATGTAGGTCATTGCTGAGAATAGAGACGCACTAGCCCTGTGCTTGAATTCCTGCACCAAGAAAACCTTTCCTTGCTAGGACAGCGATTCCTTCAGCGAGAGCCGGCGATTTAGATGCCCAGCTAACGTTTAATTGGGCCTTGGGGCATGAAGGTACAGCTGAAATACCCTCGTGTCAAGCTAGGGATCAAATCATTCATCAAAACATATCATGAGTAATCATTTATCGAACAAAAACACTATCCATAATCAGTTGAGATCCAAGATGGCGGCTGTGTGAAAGCCTGTGTTGTTGAGCTTTGTTTGTTTTTTTTGCATAAAGGAGATCAAAGATTGTTTTTAAGACTGTTGTGGCCTCTTTACATTTTTAATTCCATCTCAAATCTACTCTTAAAATGTGGTCATATCCTGCACTCGTTTACCTGCTTGGTTCTCTGGTGCTGTGGTGCCATGGACTGTCACTGACGAGGGAAGAGATTAATTTGCACCATATTTGTGGCTTATCCCAAGGGCTGCGGCTTCTCTGGAGCCGGTTGGTGGAGGTACTATTATGAGGATTCAGATGTATAATAATAATAATAATTAGTTACATTTATATAGCGCTTTACAAGACACTGTTTACATAGTAAGGGGCATCTTCATCCACCACCAATGTTCGGATCGCGCTGTGCGCCAGAACGCCCAACAACAGCTCACAGAGTAATGAAGCAGATGAGTTTCAGAATGATGGTCAGAGGCCAGTGGGCTAGTTTGGCCAGGATCTAAAACCCCTACTCTTTTTCGCGGTTTTTAATGCCAAACAGACCTCGGTTTTTAAGAAGGACGGTTTTTTCCAGTATAGTGTCTCCTTACGCGACCCACACAGACCACAGGGTGAGCACCCCCTCCATCAGAAGAGAGAACTAACAATTAAAAAAATGTTTTTCCCACAGTTCGTCAGCTTAGCTTCAGAGCCTGGGGTTCAGTAGGGTTAGGGTTAGGTAGGGTTATGTATGAGATGTGCATCTTCGTTCGGGCGCTGTTCTCTCAGGAGAAACTGGTGCCAAACAGAAAGTTATTTAATGTTTTTTCTTATGCTATTAAAGGAGAAACTGGTTGGTTTTTCTTATGCTATAATTTCGGGCAATATCCATCCTAATCCAGGCCCAGCGCAGCTTCAAACTCCTGATGAGTTCAAGGCTTGCATGTTTTTCATCGTAACGTCCGAAGTCTGGTAAATAAATTGGACTTAATAAGAATATGGGCTGATTCAACAAATTCGGAAACATGGTTAAATAAATCAGTCTTGGACTCCATGATACACATCGAGGGATGTAATGTTTTTAGATCGGACAAAAAAAAGGGGGTTGAATTGCAGTTCATATTAAGTCCAAGTTAAACTGCACTTGTATTCTCTCCATCAGCAAACCAATGTATTTGAACTTCTGCCAATCAAATTACTTTTTTTAAACGGTCCTGATACCATTGTTGTCGGATGTTATCGTCCACCTTCGGCTTCAAGTGAAGTGATAGCTTCTCCATAACTGGACTAAATCAGAATGATTTTACTCGGGGACTTAAACTGGGACTGGTTTTCACATGCACTATATTGCCAAAAGTATTGGCACCCCTTCTAATGAAAGGTTTGACTGCTTTAGTATTTTCAATGAGTACAAATCTTAATGTTTAAGCATATAATGATATTCAAGGGAATCTAATTTTATTGGACAGGACCCTTTTCTATTCTAAAATGGCAGTGTCTCTGTTGGTTCAATAATTATTTGTCAGAAAGAACTCGGTGTTTCAGTTTATTTCAACTGAACTAAAAACGATAAAAGGTGTTCCACAGGGCTCTATTCTAGCACCAGTTTTATTTTCGATTTATATTAATAATATTGGCTGTGAGAGCCTCAGCTGGAGTTAATTTATATGCTGATGACACAATTATTTACACAGAAGCACATTCGGTGAATCAAGCCATAGAGCAACTGTCATTGTCCAACTTAAAATTGGTTTTAAACTCAAATAAAACAAAATATATGCTATTCACTCGTTGCCGCATTGAAATAGATCATTCTTTTTTTACTTTTTTAACTCAAGAATAAATTTGAGTTAAACATACTTGGGTATATGGTTGGATGACAAACTGGGATTTTATGTACATATAAAAAACAAAAAAAAAAGCTTAAACTAAAATCGCAGTGTTATTTTCGCTTAAAGAAATGTTTTCCTTATGATACCGCAAGGGCGCTCCGGTTTGTAAACTAAAAACCATCAGCAAATTATACAAAGTTTTTCCTATCAGTGTTATATTATGCTGATGTGGTCTATATGCATGCGGGTTTATCTTCACTTAAAAAGTTAGACTTTTGTATACCATGCATGCTTTACATTTTGTGACAAATTAGTGCTTCTTTACATTAGTGCTTCTTCACGCACTAATCATTGTGTATTGTATGAATTGTTAGGATGCTCCTCTTTGTTTCAAAGAAGGAAAGTGCATACGCTGCTGTTTATCACTAAGGCATTATTAGGTAAATGATCAATGTCTATCTGTAGTCTTATCCTTTTACACTTGTAATTACAGCACTAGATTTTCTACTAAACTTATCTTACAGTTTTTTTAATTGCTAACATCCAAACTGCAGTCACATTTTTAAAACTCGAAATGCAATTAGCACAACATCCGTCTGTTTTGATCATTCAATTAACACAATGAGGGGAGGGGAGGGGAGGGGAGGGGAGGGGCTTGTGTGTGTGTGTAGTGTGATGTGTGTGTTGTTTTCACACAATATGCAGTCAATAAATTATATTTATTATTTTCTAAAATGCTTACATTTTCTTTTCCCACAAGCTTACCCAAAAACAAAATCATGGATCTTTTTAGTCATATTTCAAATGCTTGAAAACACAGCAAGACAGAAATGAAGACCTAATGTTACAAACCTTCAATATAGTGTAAAGCAACAACAGCAGCTCAAAAGTGTTGAAAAAAATCTCTCTATATGAACTATTGTAAAAAACGATGGGCATTTTTAAGATCACTGATATATTTATAAATAGCTGATTTCAGTCTCACTCGGAGGAATAGTCAGGTGTTGAAGCTCTTTCCGTTACATCAACAGCATAGTGTAAAAACAATACCTCTTTGAATTGGTTTTGTGGATGCAGAACAACACAACGGATCAGAGAGAGATAAATAATGCCTGGGAGAAGGAGAGGAATAGTTGTAGGATGGAGAGGAGTAGTCGGAGAAGCGGTAAGAGAAAGGTGTGTTGGATGGACCATGCATTTTAAGTTTTTTTTTTTTTTTCATACACATGTAGAACCTATGAAAGCGTATTTCTAACATGGAATATAAAGGATAATTGTGACTTTATCTCTGAATTCTGACTTTTTTCTTGTAATTGTGAATTTACAGTATCTCACAATTCTGATAAAGTCTGAAATGCAAGATATAAACTCGCATTTCCAATAATAGAAGTCTGAATTGTGAGATAAAAAGGTTACGATTACTAGTTTTACTTTTTTATTCTGTGATTGACAAAAGCTTGTATAGTAACCAAAGGCCATGTATGTTGAATTTTTTGTTAATCATTTTGTTAGATACGAGAATTATGATATGAGCCTATGTTTAGTGTTCACACAGTTCACGAGGTGTGACTCCAGGGGCCTCATTTATAAAGCGTGCATACACCCAGATCTGATCGTAGAGTGTGTGTACACTTAAATCCACGCAAGCGCTCCGATACTCAAACTCGGAGTATCACGGGAGATGACTCTCATCCCTTAAAGGTTTTCTTTGAAGTACTGCCCTCTGGAAGAAGATTTAGAAGCATTCAATGCTCATCTAATAGATATAAATGTACCTTTGTTCCAGAGGATATTTGTTTTTGCAATTCAAAGTCTTAAGTGTATTTCTTTTTTTTTTTTCTGCTTTTTTATGAAGACCAGAGACATTTATTTATGAAGCATGTTGGGTTGTGTTTTAACTTATTTATTTTCCAGCGAGAGCGAGGTTTTGTTTACCGTCTACAGGGGCTGCCGCTACGGATTCTGGCCCCTGGACAGCATAGGTTCAGAATAGAGACGCACTCGGGCCCTGTGCTTGAATTCTGCCAAGAAAACTTCGGGGGGGGGGGGGGGGGGGTTATTGCTGGGGATACCGAGAGATATCCTTCAGCGATTGCGTTCTCGAGCCCAGTAACGTTTTTGGGCCTTGGGGCATGAAATGCCTAACCTTCTCCAAATCAGAACAGCTTATACTGTTTCAGCTAGGGATCAAATATTCAAAAACATTCATGTTCAGACATTTGAACAAAAACACTATCCATAATCAGTAATCCAAGGCGGCTGTGTGAAAGTGTGTTGTTGATATATTTCGTTTTGCTTTTTTATAAAGTTAATTTAGAAAAACGTTTGGAGCATTTTTTAAGACTGTTAGTGGCCTAAATACATTTTTTTCCATCTCAAATACTCTTAAAATGTGGTCAACGACCGTTTAAGCGGCCTGGTGCTGTGGTGCCAGCGGCAGACAGGTAGCAAATTATTTGCACCATATTTTTTTGGCTTATACAAGGGCTGCGGCTTCTCTGGAGCCGGTTTGATTATTATGAGGATTCAATGCATGCTGATGTGCAACTTTTCGGGCGCTGTTCATCATAGTTTTAGTTAACCGAGAGGTATGGTGCCAACGAAATTGTTTACGCGATGTCATCAGTCAGTCGTCACCGAGCCGTTCAGCAAGGAGAAACTTTTTTTTCATCAGTATTATTTGTGATTTCGGGCAAATCCATTTGTGACAGGCCCAGCGCATTCAAACTCTTGAGTTCAAGCTTTCACTTTCACGAACGTCCGAAGTTGAAAGTGAAAAATTGTCTGTTAAGAATTGCACTTCACAAAAATTAACCGAAAGTCAGCGAATAAATCATCTTGACTCACAGACATGATAACATAGGGATATAATGTTATAGAAACCTCGGACAAAAAAGGGGTTAAATTAGTTCTACTTAACGAAATAAACCACTTGTATTCTCTCCATCGAAAACAATGTATTGAACTCTTTCATTATAATCGCTTGAAGATGTGCTTCTCTCTAAAGGCGCGTCTAACCATGAGGGATGTTATCGAATCACCTTCGGATCTTCATGAAGTGATAGCTCTTCATCGACAAATCAGAAATTTTACTCGGGGACTAAACTGGGACTTTTTCATTAGCACTAAATAATTCAAATATTGGCTCCTTACTATGAAAGGTTCCCCCTGACTGCTTTACATTCATGGTAATTACTTTTGCTATAATGATATTCAAGGGAATCTTTATGGCAAGCTTTTCTATTCTAAAATGCGTGTCTCTGTTGGTTCATAATTATTTGAACGCAGAACTCTTCAGCTGCGCTTATTTCAACTGGACACTAAACACCGTCGAGCCGCTCTAAAAGACTGCCACGGCAGCACGGTCTCGTGTTGTTTCTAGCACCAGCGCGGCAATTTTTTTTCATTTATATTAATTATTGGTTGTGAGAGCCTGGATGTTAATTTATATGCTAAAATTATAAAGAAGCATTCGGTGAATCAAGCCATAGAGAAACTGCATTGCCAACTAAAATTGGTTTTAAACAAATAAAACAAAATATATGGCTATTCGAGGCCCGGCCCGCATTGAAATAGATCTTCTTTTTTAACTCAAGAACTATGAGTTAAACATACTTGTATATGGTTTGAAAATTGGCCCGATTTTATGTACATATAGAAAACTAAAAAAAAAAGCTTAAACTAAAATCGGTCGTTATTTTCCGGGCTTAAAGAAATGCAGGGCTCTAGCGTTCCCCTCGGTAGATGCAAGAAAGCAAATTATACAAAGTTTCTCCCTCGGGTTATATTATGCCCCTCCCATCGTCGGGCCTTAGAATGCGTCCTAACCTTTCCCCCCCTAACGGCGCCCCTGACGTCTATGTATACCATGATGTTTACATTTTGTGTCAAATGCTTCTTTATATGATGCTGCTACGGACTAATCATGTGTATTGTTGAATTGTTAGGATGCTCCTTGTTTCAAAGGGATTAATAAAGTGCATGTTGTTTAACTTAAAACATAATTATTAGTAAAATCTGTCTTTGACTTATCCTTTTACACTTGTAATTACAGCACTAGATTTTCTAAAATGCTTGCGTCACGTTTTTTTAATTGCAGGGTCGAAACAGATGTGCGCACTTTTTAAAACTTGTCGAAATGAGTACTGCACAACATCCGTCTGTTTTTGGAATTCATTAAAGCTGTGCTTGCTGTTACACAATATGCAGTCATAAATATGATGATTGGTGATATTTTAAAATGTTAATTTTCTTTTCCCACAAGCTTACCCAAAAACAAAATTGGATCTTTTTAGTCATTTTCAAATGCTTGAAAACACAGCAGAGAGCTGAAGTTAAGGTAATTTATGAACCTTCATAGATTTAAAGCACAACAGCAGCTCAAAAGTGTTGAAAGAGAATCTCTCTATATAAACTATTGTAACAAACGTGGGCATTTTTAAGATCTGTTTGTAAATAGCGTTCAGTCTATGAATCACACGGTGTTGAAGCTCTTTCCGTTACATATTCGAGAAATGATCGTGAGATCAACTTTAGGATGGCTTTTGTGGATGCGCAACGTTTTATAACGGATGAGGCCCCAGTAAATAATGTCTGGGTGCTTGATTGAAATAACTGCAATTTAGTGATGAGTGATGATTGTTAGCCGAGAAGAGGTGGAAAGGTGTTTGATGGACCGTGGAGTTTAGCTCAGTGGTGTTTTTTTTTTTTTCATACACATGTGGAACCTAGAAAGCGTTTTCTAACATGGTGATAAAGGATAATTGTGGAGTTTAGCTCAGTTCTGATGTTTTCTTGTATGTGTGTTTACAGTTTCACAATTCTGATAAAGTCTGAAATGCAAGAGTTTAAACTCGTTCAATAATAGAAGTGATGTTTATGTGTGAGATAAAAAGTTGATGGTACTAGTTTGATGGGTGGGGTTTAGTTCAGTGAGACAAAAGTTTATGTAACCAAAGGCCATGTAGTTGATTTTTTGGTATTTGATGGGTGATACGAGTTTAGTTCAGTGATGTTTAGTGTGTACACAGTTCACGATGGTGTTTGATCCAGGGTGCCTCAGTTTATAAAGTGCATCACCCAGTGATGTTTAGAGTGTGTGTACACTTAAATCCACGCAAGCGCTGATACTCAAACTCGGTGTTTGATGGGTGGGGTTTAGTTCAGTGATGTCTATGTGTGTAGTTGATGGTGTTTGATACTGGGTGGGGATTTAGAAGCATTCAGTGCTCATCTAATATATTAATGTGTGTAGTTCCAGATGGTATTTGTTTTTGCATGGGTCAAAGGGGTTTAGTTCAGTGATTTCTTTTCTTTTTTTATGTGTGTAGTTGATGGTGTTTGATGGGTGGTTTTAACTTATTTATTTTCTTTTGTACCGTCAGTGATGTTTATGTGTGTAGGTTGATGGTACCCTGTTTGATGCTCCTTGTGGGATTAATAAAGTTTAGTTCAAAACATGATGTTTATGTGTGTAGTTGAAAATGGTGTTTGATGGAAAAATGTGGAGTTTAGTTCAGGCAGGGTGAAACAGATGTGCGCACTTATGTGGGCAGTTGATGGTGTTTGATGGAAATTAAAGTGGCTTGCTGTTTAGTTCAGTGATGTTTATATTTTATGTGTGTAGACATTGATGGCTGGAGTTTACAAGCAGAGAGCTGAAGTCAGTGATGTTTATGTCTGCAGTTGATGGTGTCACATGATGGGTGGAGTTTAGGTCATACGTGATGTTTATGTGTGTAGTCTATGATCACACGGTGTTTGAGAAATGGGTGGAGTCAACTTTAGTGGCTCAGTGCGCATGTTTATGGTGTGTAGTAAATGATGGCCCCAGTTTCATGGGTGCTTGAGAAATAACTGCAATAGTTCAGTGATGTTTATGTGTGTAGGTGATGGTGTTGATGGGTGGAGTTTAGTTCAGTGATGTTTATGTCTGCAGTTGATGGTGTTGATGGGTAGAGTTTAGTTCAGTGATATTTATGTGTGCAGTTGATGGTGTTTGATGGGTGGAGTTTAGTTCAGTGATGTTTGTGTGTAGTTGATGGTGTTTCATGGGTGGAGTTTAGTTCAGTGATGTTTATGTGTGTAGGTGATAGTGTTGATGGGTAGAGTTTAGTTCAGTGATGTTTATGTCTGCAGTTGATGGTGTTTGATGGGTGGAGTTTAGTTCAGTGATGTTTATGTGTGTAGTTGATGGTGTTTGATGGTTGGAGTTTAGTTCAGTGATGTTTATGTCTGCAGTTGATGGTGTTTGATGGGTGGAGTTTAGTTCAGTGATGTTTATGTGTGCAGTTGATGGTGTTTGATGGGTGGAGTTTAGTTCAGTGATGTTTATGTGTGTAGTTGATGGTGTTTGATGGGTGGGGTTTAGTTCAGTGATGTTTATGTGTGTAGTTGATGGTGTTTGATGGGTGGGGTTTAGTTCAGTGAGGTTTATGTGTGTAGTTGATGGTGTTTGATGGGTGGAGTTTAGTTCAGTAATGGTTATGTGTGCAGTTGAAGGTGTTTGATGGGTGAGGTTTAGTTCAGTAGTTTATGTGTGTAGTTGATGGTTGGAGTTTAGTTCAGTGATGTCTATGTCTGCAGTTGATGGTGTTTGATGGGTGGAGTTTAGTTCAGTGATGTTTATGTGTGCAGTTGATGGTGTTTGATGGGTGGAGTTTAGTTCAGTGATGTTTATGTTTGTAGTTGATGGTGTTTGATGGGTGGGGTTTAGTTCAGTGAGGTTTATGTGTGTAGTTGATGGTGTTTGATGGGTGGAGTTTAGTTCAGTATGTTTATGTCTGCAGTTATGTGTGATGGGTAGAGTTTAGTTCAGTTATTTATGTGTGCAGTTGATGTGTTTGATGGGTGAGGTTTAGTTCAGTGATGTCTATGTGTGTAGTTGATGGTGTTTGATGGGTGGAGTTTAGTTCAGTGATGTTTATGTGTGTGGGTGATGGTGTTTGATGGGTGGAGTTTAGTTCAGTGATGTTTATGTCTGCAGTTGATGGTGTTTGATGGGTAGAGTTTAGTTCAGTGATGTTTAAGTGTGCAGGTGATGGTGTTGATGGGTAGAGTTTAGTTCAGTGATGTTTACGTGTGTAGTTGATGGTGTTTGATGGGTGGAGTTTAATTCAGTGATGTGTATGTGTGTAGGTGATGGTGTTTTGATGGGTAGAGTTTAGTTCAGTGATGTTTATGTCTGCAGTTGATGGTGTTTGATGGGTGGAGTTTAAGTCAAGTCAATGTCACCTTTATTTATATGGTGTTTGAGCGCCTGGGGTTAACAATAGTTCAGTGAGGTTTATTGTAGTTGACAAAGCACTGCACAGTATCAACATAGGGTGGAAGTTGTGTCAATAATGTATGTGTGCAGTTTAATGTTTGATGGGTGGATTTAACACTCAATTTTCAGCTGAATGCATTTCATTGTGTATTGAATTTAGTGATGGCATTGTCCAGCTCAGTTCAGTTTAATAATATTGTGTGCAATCAAGTCGATGATATTGCTGGAAATGGGTGGAGTTTAGATTCCCAGGTGTTTATGTCTAAGCAAGCCAGGTGTTTGAGGCGACAGTTTAGTTCGGCAAGGATGTTTAAGAAAACTCCATCGGTGACAGAATGGAGAAAAAAACCTTGGGAGAAACCAGGCTTAGTCGGGGGGCCAGTTCCCCTCCGGCCAGACAAACCAGTAGTTTGTTCCAACTGCAGGGTGGAGTTTAAGTCAGAGTGTATGTGTGTAGCAGTCCAATGGTTTTTGATGGGTAGAGTTTAGTTCAGGGTTTATGTCTGCAGTTCCCCGATGGCTGTCTAGGTGACGAGTTCCTCACTGGAGTTTATCTGTCTAGTTAGGTGATGGGGGAGTTTAGCTCATGGTGTTATGTGTCAGTATAATTGCTGATGGTTGGCTTCCTCTGAGTTTAGTCTCCAAGGGTTGTCATCATCTCTTCTCAGGTGTTTGATGGGTGGGTCGTCTCAGATCGTTTATGTGTGTAGGGTTGGATCCAGAGTTTAGTTCTGAAGCTTGTGTAATTCCTAGCTACCACGGTGATGTTAATCCCGTGGGGTTTAGTTCAGAAACATAGAAACAATAAGACAATTAGCGTAGCAGTTGTTCCATCCAGGAATAACCCTGTTTGATGGGTAAATTATCAGTATAACCCAAGAAGCATGTGTGTAGTTGATAAAGTGCATTTGTGGGTCAGAAAGACTAGCAGTACAAGATTTTATGTGTGTAGGTGCATTATGGGTGGGGTTTATTCAGTATGTTAATGTTGGCTAAAGAGATGTGTCTTTAATGGGTGGGGTAGATTTAAACAGAGAGTTTAGTGTGTAGTTGATGGTGTGTTGAACCCGAACGTGGGGTATCAGGATGTTTTAGGCTATTCCAGAGTTTAGGGTGGAGCCAGATATGAAAAAGTTCTACCTCCTTTAGTGGACTTTGCTATCCTAGGTACTACCAAGTTTAGTCCAGAGTTTTGCGTTGACCTAAGGGTTTGAGCGGGTTGGATTGTAGCGTGATGTTTAGTGTGTAGTTGAGGTTGGATTAGTTAGGTGTTTATGTCGCAGGAGCTAAATCATTTAGGGCCTTATAGGCAAGTAATAATATTTTGTAACTGATACGAAACTTGTTTGATAGGTAGCAGTTTAGCAGAGACTGTAAAATTGGAGTAATATGGTTTATTTTCTTGACCTGGTAAGGACTCTAGCCGCAGCATTTTGTACTATCTGTAGCTAGTTTATGGGTGAAGATGCAGGACAACCACCTAGTAGTGCATTACAATAGTCCAGTTGATGGTGTTGATGGGTAGAGTTTAGTCATGATGTTTATGTGTGCATGAACTGGTGTTTGATGGGTGGACTTTTCTGCATCAGAAACACTTAACATGTTCCGTAGCTTGGAGATGTTTCTAAGATGGAGTTTAGTTCAATGCTGTTTTGTGTAGTTGATGGTGTTTCATGGGTGGAAATATGATTTTCAAAAGATAGGTTGCTGTCTAATATAACACCCAGATGGGTAGAGTTTAACTGTAGAGGAAGTAACATTACATCCGTCTAGTTGCAAATTGTAATCCAGGGTGGAGTTTATTCTGTGTACTGTCTTTATGTCCAATAAGTAATATCTCGGTCTTATCTGTATTAATGGGTGGAGAAAATTACTGGTCATCCAATCTTTTATGATTTTTACACACTCTGTTAGCTTAGATAGTTTAGATGGGTGGAGTTTCATTCAGTGGTTTTGTTGAGATATATAGTTGAGTGTCATCAGCATAACAATGGAAACTAATCCGTATTTTCTAATAATATTACCAGTGAGGGGCAACATATATAATGAAAATATATAGAGGACCTAGGACAGATCCTTGTGGTACTCCATACTTTGACTGGTGATAATTGAGATGACTCCCGTTTAAATAAACAAAGTGGCAGTTGAATGTGTTTGATCGGACAGGTAGTTCAGATCTAAACCATCTTAAAGCCTGCCTTGAATACTGTATAGTTTTGTAATGGGTGATCTATCAGTATGTCATGATCTATAGTGTCGAACGCAGCACTAAGATGGTGTTTGATGGGTGGAGTAAAACTAGCAGCGAGATGCAGCCTTTGTCTGACGCAGTTGAGGTGTTTGATGGGTAGCAAGTCATTTTCAGTAATTTTAACAAGTGCAGTTTCTGTGCTATGGCGGGCCTGAAACCTGACTGGGTAAATTCTTCATAGATGTTTATCTGCATTTTTTTGCAGAAAGGAGCACAGTTGAGCAGACACTACTTTTAAGTCTAATATTTTCGACATAAACGGAAGATTTGAAATGGGCCTGTAATTTGCAGTTCACAAGGATCTATGTCTGCATTTTGGTTTCTTAATAAGGGTGGAGGCTTAATAACTGCCAGCTTAAATGGTTTTGGGACGTGACCTAAAGATAGTTACGAGGGTGGAGTTAATAGCTCATGGTGTTTATTGAGAAGTTGATGGTTGTTCTGCAACAGGTAACAACTCTTTCAGCGATGTTAGTTTTGTAGTTGGTACGGGATCTTATAAACATGTTGTGGGTGGTTTAGATGCAGTGATAAGTTTATTTAGCTCATCCTGTCCTATGGGTAGTTGTAAAGCACTGCAGTTTTTCTTTGGGTGCGATGAAATGGTGTTTAAGCTGAAGTACTAGTTCACGCTGTAGAATCAACGTTTGTTATTGTATTTCTGATGGGTGGGGTTATCTATTTTATCAGTAGTTGATTGTTTTGTGTTTGTGGGTGGGGTTTAGAATTCATAAAGTCATTACTATTAAACTGTGTGTAGGGAATATTTAGATGGGTGACATCTGTTTATTCAGTGTTAATCTAGCCACTGTGCTAAATAAAAACCTTGGATTGTTTTGGTGATTATCTATGAGTTTGCGGATGTTGATACTCGGTTCTTGGGTGGAGTTTTTAGAGCCTGTCTATAGCTGGACATAATGTTTTCCCACGCAATTCTAAAGACTTCCAGTTACTTTTTCTCCATTTGCGCTCAAGAATACGAGTTTCTTTCTTGAGAGAATGGGTATAACTGTTGTACCATGGCGCAGCACGTGGAGTTTTCTCTAACCTCAGTTTTTAATTTGATGGGTGCAATTTAGCAGTTTCTAAGTGTGTATTGGAGGTGATGGGTGGAGTTTAGCCCATGTTGCTAGTAATTGTGTCTAGTTCATCTGTATTATGGGTACACAGAGCAGTTGAGATAAATCAGGCAGGTTATTTGTGAATCTGTCTTTAGTGGCTGGAATAATAATTCTGCCTGGGCGATAACGCGGAGCCATATAGTTAATATCAGTAATATGCAGCATGCATGATACAAGGAAATGGTCAGTAACATTATCACAGTTTAGCTCAGTGGTGTTTATGTGTGTAGTTAGGTGATGGGTGGAGTTTAGCTCAGTGGTGTTTATGTGTGCAGTTGATGGTGTTTGATGGGTGGAGTTTAGTTCAGCGATGTTAATGTTTGTAGTTGATGGTGTTTGATGGGTGGGGTTTAGTTCAGTGATGTTTATGTGTGTAGTTGATGGTGTTTGATGGGTAGAGTTTAGTTCAGTGATGTTTATGTGTGTAGGTGATGGTGTTTAATGGGTGGAGTTTAGTTCAGCGATGTTGATGGTGTTTGATGGGTGGAGTTTAGCTCAGTGATGTTTATGTGTGTAGTTAGGTGATGGGTGGAGTTTAGCTCAGTGGTGTTTATATGATGGGTGGAGTTTAGCTCAGTGGTGTTTATGTGATGGGTGGAATTTAGCTCAGTGGTGTTTAAGTGTGTAGTTAGGTGATGGGTGGAGTTTAGCTCAGTGTTGTTTATGTGTGTAGTTAGGTGATGGGTGGAGTTTAGCTCAGTGGTGTTTATGTGTGTAGTTAGGTGATGGGTGGAGTTTAGCTCAGTGGTGTTTATGTGATGGGTGGAATTTAGCTCAGTGGTGTTTAAGTGTGTAGTTAGGTGATGGGTGGAGTTTAGCTCAGTGGTGTTTATGTGTGTAGTTAGGTGATGGGTGGAGTTAGCTCAGTGGTGTTTATGTGTGTAGTTAGGTGATGGGTGGAGTTTAGCTCAGTGGTGTTTATGTGTGTAGTTAGTTGATGGGTGTAGTTAGCTCAGTTTTGTTTATGTGTGTAGTTTGGTGATGGGTGGAGTTTACCTCAGTGGTGTTTATGTGTGTAGTTAGGTGATGGGTGGAGTTTAGCTCAGTGGTGTTTATGTGTCTAGTTAGGTGATGGGTGTAGTTAGCTCAGTTTTGTTTATGTGTGTAGTTAGGTGATGGGTGGAGTTTAGCTCAGTGGTGTTTATGTGTGTAGTTAGGTGATGGGTGGAGTTGGCTCAGTGGTGTTTATGTGTGTAGTTAGGTGATGGGTGGAGTTTAGCTGGTGTGTCAGAAGCAGCAGCAGCTCACGGAGCTTCAGTCGGATTCATCTCTCTAACTCGCTGTCACCGTCGCGCACTTTCTCACATGAGTTTCTGTATCCCAGCGCGCTGAGTTAAGCAGCTGGAGGACTAGTTTAGCTGAGTTAGGCAGCTGGAGCACTAGTTTAGTTTAGCGATGTCCTGCTCGCGCGCTCAGCGGTAAATTTGTGTGATGATGTGAAGGCGATTATCAGCGGAGGACCGAGGATCGAGCTGCGGGAGGATGAATGTATTTCTCCGGCTCGGATTCTCATTTCTGCTGCTCCTCTGCGCGCTTGTTTCGGCTCAAGGTAAAATATCGATATTAATATCTACATTCTATCGCTCTTATTTCACTGCTTTACTGACACGCATCATTGTATCTGTTGCGTTTCTACTGCTGTCAGTCAACTTCATGAGTTGAGACATGAGAAATGACAGGCGGGTGTTTATTCATAATGTGTGTGTGTGTGTGTGTGTGTGTGTGTGTGTGTGTGTGTGTGTGTGTGTGTGTGTGTGTGTGTGTGTGTGTGTGTGTGTGTGTGTGTGTGTGTGTGTGTGTGTGTGTGTGTGTGTGTGTGTGTGTGTGTGTGTGTGTGTGTGTGTGTGTGTGTGTGTGTGTGTGTGTGTGTGTGTGTGTGTGTGTGTGAGGGCATGTTTATGTGGTTTATGAGGACACAAATTTGTATAATGACATGGGTATGACATAGGTATTACAAGGAGAAGGTGATTTATGAGGACATTTTCAGTGTCCCATAATTTAAAACGCTTATAAAACATACAGAGTGAGATTTTTTGAGGGAAAATAGAAATGCACCATCTCCTGTGAGGGCTAAGTTTAGGTGGAGGGTAGGGTAGGTGTAGGGCAATAGCACATACGGTTTGTACAGTATAAAAACCATTACGCCTATGGAAAAGTCCCGTAAACCATAAAAACCAACATGTGTGTGTGTGTGTGTGTGTGTGTGTGTGTGTGTGTGTTTAGGACCAGAATGTGGAGCTGGATGTCATCACGGCTTCTGTGAGCAGTCTGGAGAATGCAGGTGTGTGTGTGTGTGTGCGTGTGTGTGTGTGTGTGTGTGCGTGTGTGTGTTGAACAATTGAAGGCTGTCACTGTGTGAAGAGATTTTAATCTATCACCAGAAGAGCCTCACATATGTGACCCTGGACCACAAAACCAGTCATAAGGGTCAATTCTTTGAATTTGTATACATCAGATTTATACATATATATTATAAAGCCGAATAAATAATATTTCCATTGATGTATGGTTTGTTATGATAGGACAATATTTGAAAATCTGGAATCTGAGGGTGCAAAATATTGAGAAAATCATCTTTAAAGTTGTTCAAATGAAGTTCTTAGCAGTGCATATTACTAATCAAAAATTAAATTTTGATATATTTACGGTAGGACATTTATTAAATATCTTCATGGAACATGAAACATGATCTTTACTTAATATCCTAATGATTTTTTGGCATAAAAGGAAAATGTATCATTTTGAAATGTATTGTTGTCTATTGCTACAAATATACGTGTGCTGTGTGTGTGTGCTGTGTGGTGTGTGTGTGTGTGTGTGTGTGTGTGTGTGTGTGTGTGTGTGTGTGTTGTGTGTGTGTGTGTGATGTGTGTGTGTGTGGTGTGTGTGTGTGTGTGTGTGTGTGTGTGTGTGTGTGTGTGGGTGGTGGTGTGGTGTGTGTGTGGGTGTGTTGTGTGTGTGTGTGGTGTTTGTGTGTGGTTGTGGCTGTGTTGTGGAGTGGTGTGTGGTGTGGTGTGTGTGCGGTGTGTGTGTGTGGCGTGTGTGTGTGGCGTGTGTGTGCGTGTGCGCGTGTGCGCGTGCGTGTGCGTGCGTGTGTGTGTGTGTGTGTGTGTGTGTGTGTGTGTGTGTGTGTGTGTCTTACAGGTGCAGAGCAGGTTGGCGCGGCGCGGCGTGTGATCAGTCCGCTCCTTCCCCTGACTGTGTTCACGGAGTGTGTGAGAAACCCGGGCAGTGTGTCTGTGAGCGCGGATGGACGGGAACGCGCTGTGATCGAGGTCCAGAATCCTTCAGGACTTTATAAAGGAGCATCAGCAGAGATGAACATGCATGGCCAGAAGTCTTTGAAATAGATTGTGATTGCTCAGTGTTGTCTGAGAGAAGTGCTTCAGCATGTCGTGTGCTGTGACGCTGACACTGTGACTCTGTTGTTTTCTCTCAGAGGTTCGGCGGTGTTCATCAAAGCCCTGCTCGGGAAACTCTACCTGTGTGGAGACGGGAGGAGGAGGACACGTCTGTCTCTGTTCTCCTGGATACACCGGGGGAGACTGCCTGTCAGCTGAAGAAAGAACCGTGTTCAGCAAACAGGTCACTCTGATTCTCGTCAAAGCAGAGACGGTTTCTTCTCTTAACGTCTGTGCAGGGAAAAAATAGGCAGAAATATCGCTTACATAAAGATGCTATTGAGCTGAGATCATCCAGCGCTGCCTTTAATTATTGATTTATCCTCATTTGATCTTTACAAAGACATTGCATGCTCATTAATGAAGCTACATCGATTAATAAAGCATGCACACCTCTGATTAGATGATAACATAACACCTTTACACTTAAACATGTCTGAACTTCATTGCATTAGATGCACAATATCAAACACGTGATGCTTTCACAACTAAGAGAGGAGATTTTTCAAGTCAAGTCACATTTTATTTTATTATGTTTTATACAATATTGTTTCACAGTAATAAACAGGAACCAGTAATGCAAACTTCATCAGATTTTAAACAAACTGAACAAAGCTCTGAAAGACACAATAGTGTAGTTTTCCAGCTCAAATGTTGATTTAATTCAGTTCAATAACAGTATTGCAGAATTCATCAATCGGGAAGGAAATATGATTCAGCTGTACACTCATTATTCAGATCAATTCAGGCCAAAACATTAAGTGTTGAATGTCTAAGACTTCATTAACAATATATTTACTGCTTCATATTTTCACATTTTAATTAAAAAGTGTCATTGTTTTGATATATTGCTATATGTGATCCCAAGAACAGAAACCAGTCATAAAGGTCAATTTTGTGATATTGAGATTTATGCATCATCTGAAAGATGAATAAATTATCTTTCCATTCATGTATGATAGGACAATATTTTAAAATCTGGTGCAAAAAAAAATCTAAATATTGAGAAAATCATCTTTAAAGATGTCCAAATTAAGTTCTTACCAATGCATATTATTAATAAAAAAATATTTGTATGGTAGTAAATACACAAAATATCTTCATGGAACAAAATTTTTAATTAGTTTTGGCATAAAATAAAATAGTTGGCTATTGTTACAAATATACCATATGACTGCGTTTGTGCTCGTATAATACAAAGACATGATTTTTTGACTGGTGTCAAAATGAAGCTAAATTAAGGGAACGGATCTCCTCCGCAGCTCTCGCTGTCAGCACGTGAACACGAGTGGTTCTGACTGTCTCTGTCTCTGTCCCGCTGGACTGACCGGCCCGTCCTGTGAGCTCCACATCAGCAAGCCGAAGCACAAGCCCAGAGTGAAAGCGTCAGCTCCGGCTCGCGTGCTCCACAAGCTGTTGCTGCGTCCGGCCGAGTCCGATCCGCTGGTCAGCCGAAGCCAGATCATCTGCTTCGCCGTTCTGGGACTCCTCACCTGTCTGGTGATCCTGGGCACGACGGGCATCATCTTCTTTAACCACTGCGAGGCGTGGATGGCCAACGCCAAATACAGTCAGCTGGTGCGACAGCATCAACATAACATCACCATGCCGGAGACAATCAAGCTGAGCAACTACGCCAAGCATTACACGTCTATATGAAGCTGATGCGTGACGGAGCGCTTTGGTGCTTTAGTCAAAGAGAAGATGGAGAACAGCTGCGGTATCTCATCGTTGGAATGCATGCATGTATTATTAAAGAGACAGTGCACACAAAAATTACAATTGTGTCATTATTTACTCCAAAGCTGTATGAATGAACACATATTCTGAAGACAGTTTTGGGGCACCACCAATGACAAAAAATCCTCTGTTTCCCTCAATCTTCAGAATATCTTAATTTGTGTTCATTCATACAGCTTTGGAGTAAATGATGACACGATTGTAATGTTTGGGTGAACTGTCTCTTTAAGGTGTACAGCACAGACGGAGAAATAGATGTTTTTTAATTATCTCTAGCTGCCATCAGTGCTGAGTTCAGTGATTGTGATTATTAACTAGCACATGGTTCCTTATCTTCATGTTTTCATCACCTGAGTATTTTCATGCACAGATTATTAATGCATCACTAAATAAACCTGTGAACAATGCAGATTATTAATACTCCTTCTGATTGTTCATCTGCAATACGTCTCTTTTTAACTGTGAAAAACTCTTCACAAACGAACGCCTTAAAAAGACGTGGCATTAAATGTTGTATATAAAGATATTTGCCTGTGTATTTTTGTTGTCCAATATTAATATCTTTGCGTATCATCGCTCTTTTGTTGATTTTGATTGTGCTCGTTTGTAAGCTGCTTTGGATAAATGTCATGTAAATGTAAATATCGAAACATTCTTAAATCAAGATGCATTTACTGCAAATGTTTTATAAACTGAAAAAAAAAAATGTGTTCCCATTTATCAGTCAGTGAGGAATGAAGATTTTTCTGAGCTCATTGGCAGATATTTACTCGTTTTAAGCATTTAAACTGCTTCTTTTTGATCAGCTTTACAGAAAACAAGACTTTAATATTCATTATCTTCTGTACAATAACATGCTGTGTTCAAGTCTATTTCTTCTTCTTTTACAAGTGTTTAGTCTTTACGACAGATAAAGTTGAGCCTGTATTCCTGTGAATCTGGATGAGACTGTGTAGATGGTCAGGGGATGGTGTTTGCTGCCATCTAACGGTCACACTGGGAATAACCTTCACATTCACTTTCCATGGGTGTTTCCGTCACTCCTCTGATATTCAGAATCAAATAAATGAATAATGTATAATACATGTGAATACTTCTCTCAGTGGTAGTGGTGGCGGTTCTCCAGCAGGCGGCAGCAGCGCAAACTTAAATATATATACATTATATTGCCAAAAGTATTGGCACCCCTTCTAATGCAAGGTTTGACGACTTTATTCATTTCCATGAGTACAAATCTTAATGTTTAAGCATATAATGATATTCTGGGGAATCTAATGTTAAAGCAACAGTTTGGACAGAACCCTTTTCTATTCTAGCATAACAGTGTCTCTGTGTATTAAATAAATGAAATGAAAGCCAGATCTCATGATGCACGAGGCGCTTATATTCACTATTCTTTGACCGTTTACTGTGTTTTGAGCATTATGATAGTTATGTCCTCACCTCCCATAAACACAGACGAGCTCCAGATGTGTGTTGAGAAGAACTGCTCAAGAGCTCATTGTGGACAGATATTAAGTTTTTACACACATGATCTGTCCTTGTCACACACGTTCTGAAAGCTGACTCTCAAACAGCCGAGGCACACACAGTTCTCTATGATAGAGATTGCATCTTCTGAAGCAGGACAGCTTTGATTTGCAGTGTGTTCCCATGAACGCAGCGAGGTTCGTGATGTCCTCGTGATGCGTGGAAAGATCAGAGGCTGGAAACTTGTTTATAGACAAGTAGTACACATTTGTCTCAGCCTCGGTTTCCAGGAATCGAACACCAAAGACTCGATTCTGAATGTGTCGTTTGTTCTTCTGGAAATCCCTGCATGCTGTGCGTACGTAAATACACACTGCTTTAGTAACATGGTCATCTGTGTGTGTGTGTGTGTGTGTGTGTGTGTGTGTGTGTGTGTGTGTGTGTGTGTGTAATTAACATCTTTATTATGTGGTGATGGTTTTATCTAAGAAGCACCCTTCACAAATCACTACTGTATATAACATGACATGTTGCACATTATCTGAAGGATTTATACTGTATGCAGTGTTGGGTGTAACGAGTTACTAAGTAATTACTCTCCCCTTGAACATGTAAAGTAGGGGATTACTCTTATTTTTCCTGTTATTTAATTACAGTTACTTCTTATGTAATTGAACTCAATACTGCATATAGACTGTAGAACATTAATATACAATACAATAGTGGATTTAACATAAAGTATAACCTTAAAATGCATGCTTTTTATGCACCCATCTCGCTTCAAATACTTTGGTGAGTTAATAAAAATATCGGAAACACTTTAGTGTCCAATTCTTAATATTAATTGGTTATTAACATGGATATTACTAGAACATGGGCTGTTTATTATTCCTTAAAAAGCACATATTAATGTCTTATCCTGCAAAATCTGTGTTCCTATGGCTCAGTGGTTAGAGCATTGCGTTAGCAGCGCAAAGGTTGTGGGTTCGATTCCCAGGGAACACACATACTGACAATACAAATGTATAACCTGTATGCACTGTAAGTCGCTTTGGATAAAAGCGTCTGATAAATGTAAATGTAAGATCTAAATCTTTAATTCTACCCAATTTTAAACTACTTTACTAATTATTAATAAGCAGTAATTAGGAGTATATTGATGCATAGTTAATAGTGAGTTAATCTAAAGTGTGATCAGAATAATTAATGAATTTTCTGAAAGAATTAAAAGAAGCGTTTCATGTAATCAAACTAAGGATTTAGAAAGTAATTAGTAATTAAATACTTTTTGGAGAGAGTAATTTGTATGGTAAGCTAGTTACACTGTTGAAGATGTGATTAGCAACTAGTAATAATGACTTTTTCATGAGTAACTTGCCCAACACTGACTGTATGTATTGATCATGAAGTGATTTTTTTCCACACTAAAAGACCTTAATCATAATTGTTTCTAAGTTATTTAGGGATATTGGATATTCCTCCAGCAGTCGTCACATTAAAGCCTGTTACGTTTGTACTACATTTGTCAACCTAGAAAATAACTTCATCTCCTACTTTTGACAAAGCCGCAGCTGAACGTCTCGGTTTGAGCATTTGCTCGAAACATCTTCATAATTCATGATTCACGACGTTAAGTACTCCTTTCTGGTCCTGTTCTACTAGATCAGGACGTAGATTATCCAAAATGTGTTCACTCTCAGGATTTCTTCATCAGATTTGGAGAAATGTGTCTCAGCAATGGAAGTGAATGGGTGCCGTCAGAATGAGAGCTGACAATAATCCACAGTCCATCAGTTAACATCTGGAGAAGACAAAACCTGAAACACTTCCAGCTTTAAGAGTTTTAAACACATAATCCATAATTCCATCCAACAGAAATGTTCTAAGAATATTTTATTTTACAGCTTTTTTCTCGGTTATTCGAACATTACGGAAACATTCCGTTGTATCATTTTGCAAACATTGTAGCAACGTTACTTTGGAATGTTCTCTGAATGTTCTGAAACATTGTAGCAACGTTACTTTGGAATGTTCTCTGAATGTTCTAAAACATTGTAGCAACATTACTTTGGAATGTTCTCTGAATGTTCTGAAACATTGTAGCAACGTTACTTTGGAATGTTCTCTGAATGTTCTGAAACATTGTAGCAACGTTACTTTTGAATGTTCTCTGAATGTTCTGAAACATTGTAGCAACATTACTTTGGAATTTTCTCTGAATGTTCTGAAACATTGTAGCAACGTTACTTTGGAATGTTCTCTGAATGTTCTGAAACATTGTAGCAACGTTACTTTGGAATGTTCTCTGAATGTCCTGAAACATTGTAGCAACATTACTTTGGAATGTTCTCTGAATGTTCTGAAACATTGTAGCAACGTTACTTTGGAATGTTCTCTGAATGTTCTGAAACATTGTAGCAACGTTACTTTGGAATGTTCTCTGAATGTTCTGAAACATTGTAGCAAAATTACTTTTGAATGTTCTCTGAATGTTCTGAAACATTGTAGCAACGTTACTTTGGAATGTTCTCTGAATGTTCTGAAACATTGTAGCAACATTACTTTGGAATGTTCTCTGAATGTTCTGAAACATTGTAGCAACGTTACTTTGGAATGTTCTCTGAATGTTCTGAAACATTGTAGCAACGTTACTTTTGAATGTTCTCTGAATGTTCTGAAACATTGTAGCAACGTTACTTTGGAATGTTCTCTGAATGTTCTGAAACATTGTAGCAACGTTACTTTGGAATGTTCTCGGAATGTTCTGAAACGTTGTAGCAACGTAACTTTTGAATGTTCTCGGAATGTTCTGAAACAAAGTTTCAGTTCACGTTTCTATGAGCAGTGTATGAAAGACGTTTACAAGCGTTTACAAGACTAAACAGCTCTAAACTCATATGTGACTGGATTCAGATGCACTTTTCACTGAGGAGCAACACACACTTAATGCTGGAAGTGTTTCAGGTTTTGTCTTGTCCAGATGTTAACTGATGGACTGCTGTGGATTATTGTGATGTTTTTATTCTGACGGCACCCATTCACTGCAGAGCATCCATTGGTTGGTCAGAGAAAGGCTGAAGGTTCGATCCAGGAACGTCGGTGTCATCCCAACACAATAGAGTCTCATTAGAAGTAACTTAAAACTGACTCCAGTGAATTAATCTCTTTCTGATTCTTTTAATCGTTTTTTTTAAACGCAGGTGCTTCAGTCACAAATATGTGACCCTCAGGGTTTGGTTTCAGTGAAAACCTGCTTATCTTTATTTCATCACTCATATAAATATAAAGTCTTGCCTGCTTGTTAATCATAAGGATGATGATTGAACTGCTCATCGGGTTTCTTACAGTAAATCTAGCCTGAAACGCTTGGTGGTTTGTTTGTAACTATAGACAGATGACACGGTTTTTATTGTCAACTCGATGCCAGATTTCATGTCACCTTTCGTTCACAAGCATCATATGAGCTCCTAGATTCGATGATTACTCAGATAGTTCCATGTAGCTACACAGTGTGTGTGTGTGTGTGTGTGTGTGTGTGTGTGTGTGTGTGTGTGTGTGTGTGTGTGTGTGTGTGTGTGTGTGTGTGTGTGTGTGTGTGTGTGTGTGTGTGTGTGTGTGTGTGTGTGTGTGTGTGTGTGTGTGTGTGTGTGTGTGTGTGTGTGTGTGTGTGTGTGTGTGAGAGAGAGAGAGAGTGTGAGTGTGTGTGTGAGAGAGAGAGTGTGTGCGTGTACGTGTGTGTGAGAGTGATTGGCTCGGTCCTCTATAATACACTGGCAGCTCTATCGTGTCTCTCGTCAGCGGTCAGACAGACAGGTTCGAGCGGTGAGACGCAGATGGTCGGAGCGCATGCGCACTGCTCTGAGGTCGAATGAGGACAAACTCAACCTCCCTTTATATGCATCTAAGATACAGCCACATTCCTTTCTACAGCTCTATACACGACACACACTGCTTCAAAGCAGCTTTACAGAAAATCATGATGCTTATGTTTATACACACACACAGGCACACACATGTTGGTTTTTATACTGTACAAACCGTATTTTCTATCACCCTACACCCTAAACTTAGCCCTCACAAGAAACTTTGTGCAATTTTACTTTCTCAAAAAAAACTAATTCTGTATGATTTATAAGCCTTTTGAATTATGGGGACACTAAAAATGTCCTCATAAATCACCTTCTCCTTGTAATACCTGTCATACCCATGTCATTATACAAATTTGTGTCCTCATAAACATGCACACACACACACACAAACACTCAAACTAACACACACACACACACATATTCATACACACACTCTCACACACACACACACACACACACACACACACACACACACACACACACACACACACACACACACACACACACACACTCACTCTCACACAGACACACACTCAAACTTCCACACAGACACACACACCACACACACACATGTTGGTTTTTATGGTTTACGGGGACATTCCATAGGCGTAATGGTTTTTATACTGTACAAACTGTATGTGCTATTGCCCTACACCTACCCTACACCTAAACTTAGCCCTCACAGGAGACGGTGCATTTCTACTTTCCCCCAAAAAAACTCACTCTGTATGATTTATAAGCGTTTTAAATTATGGGGACACTGAAAATGTCCTCATAAATCACCTTCTCCTTGTAATACCTATGTTATACCCATGTCATTATACAAATTTGTGTCCTCATAAACCACATAAACATGCCCACACACACACACACTCAAACTAACACACACACACTCTCTCTCACACACGTGTGGCGTTTTTATTTCAATGGAATGAATGTACTTTATTTTAGTCTGATACTGTTGTTTAGTTATTATTTAGATTTTTAGGAGATTTTAAGGTAGTAATGTATAGTATATTGATGACATATGATCCATTTATTACCTGTTAACCACTTTTTAAGAACAAACCTGAAAACAGTTGTAACTCTTGAATGCTTTGGAGCGGAGACTTAAGTTTTGGTCTCTTTTTAAAGAAGACACGTATCAGATGATTGCCGAAGTAGGAAAGTTGGACAAATTAACCCCTTAACTCACAGTTTTGAACATAGACATTATAGCGCACTATCCAAACTTAAATTTGTATAATTCATGAACGTAAACATTTTGTAACATGAGTTCGATGTAGCGTTTCCATGGTAATGCAATGTCTGATTTTAAAATGGGTTTCAAAGGATACATTTTGAGATTTAAGTGTTCAAGTGATTTCTTATGATTAAAGTGTGATAGAAAAAACAGATTGTCTATGACAAAGGTCAGAACTCATGTTATGATTATGATTTTTCAGGTGCACTCTTGTCATAATTAAACTATTAATTTTCCTACATATTTTTATTATAAAAAAGTGGTACAATATCTATTTAGGAGTCTTAGACCTTTCCAACGATATATAGTTTGTCATTACTAGATTAGTATTTAATTGTAATATAGTGAAGTAGACTTAGGCGTCCCACAGGGTGGACGGTGACACTCAAGGTTAAACAAACAAAATTGACAGGCGTTTAAGTTTATTATTGTTAAAAATGCATGAAAATACTATTATTAATATTTATGTAAATTTTTTTTCCAAAACATGGTTTGCTCTAAAACTGCAAGTGTTTTTTTAGTGAAATTTGTGAGGTTGATATCACAAAACAACAACAATCAACATGAACTTGGCTGCAGTACCAAAAGTCTCCACTAGATTAAATTGGTTTCTCATTCATTTTCAATGCTGTTCAATGCATTCCGTTTCAATGCAGCATTTTCAATGCTGTCTCATTCATTTTCAATGCTAATGCTGGTTCACATAACAAGTGCCAAAACCTTTACCAAGTTTCGTACCATTCCGATGAAGTAAAACATTAATTACATAATTAATGCATTTGTTAATTTTCATCTGGGTCCATCCCCCTGCAGTATTTAACCCGATATAAAACTCAACGTCAGCGGCCCCAAAACCCAAACATTTTAATGCTTGAGATCACATGAGCAATTATGATTATTATAACATTAAAACCTAACACTTCAGTCACTAACAATCATTACAGTGTTGTGTTGTTTTTCTGTCTAGAGTCTTTAGTCAAAGTGTGATTGTGATGCCTGTAATTAGCAGTATAACAGACGGAGTGTTTCGTCCAGCCGTTAATGCAAGATTATTCAAATGTTTCTGCAGGAAATTAAAGGCATTGATTGTTTTGTGCTGAAAATCCGCTTACAGACTTTGAGCTTCTGGACGGCGGGCCCCAAAATGCAGAGTTTTCTGGTGAACGTTACAAATAAGAGTCATGAGGAAAATTAAAGCATTTGAAACATGTTCTTTGCAGGAGAATATGCTTTATAAAATCATTATTAAGATTAATAATTGTCTATTTACATCAGATCGGTTTTAAAATAGTATTACATGCTCTCAGAAGTCTGCTTATTCATATCGGTTTATGACATTAATAAATAAGTACTTCAAGCGATGGAAATTTGGAAATGTTTTCATGAGGTGAGAATGTAGATGCAAATAAACCAGATCAAGTCTTTCATTTCAGGAAAAACAATTAAAGCCGATGAGACCGAGATGACGGGTTACAGGCCTTTCATTCCTGTCGCTGAGCTCGTAAATCATGCAAAGCTCTTCAACGCAAGAGAAATATAATCGCTCGTGCCTCATAGAGTCTATAAATTACTTGAGACTAAAGTGTGGTTGTACGTGTCAACACATTAACACTCATGTTTACAGCGTTCAGTGTTGCTTCAGTGTATGTATGAAAGCGCCATCCATATTAGTTTGTTCCTTTTTATTATTATTTATATCCATAATTCTGTTTTCTCATGTTCAGCCTTTATATTTATATTTATGCATTTACCAGAAGCTTTATCTAAAGTGACTTACAAAGGAGCAATTTTAAATAATCGAAATATACAATGCCAGATTCATTAGACAGCTGGATTAGGACGTGAGTTACAGAAGCAGGGGCGCCGTAAGGGGGGGAAAGGTTAGGACGATTCTAAGGGCCCGACGATGGGAGGGGTCCCCCGAGGGAGAAACGTGATTTCTACCGAGGGGAACGCTAGAGCCCTGCATTTCAGCCCGGCCCCGACCGGCTTTGATCAGGCCAATTTTCACGCCATATTCAGACGCGGGCCGGGCCTCGGGCCTGTTTCCTTAGGCTTCTCCTTATGTTTATATTTTAGACATCCATCAATTAGTGATGAAAAAAATTGCCGCGCTGGTGGAAACAGCACGAGACCGTGCTGCCGCGACTGTGAAGAGCGGCTCGACGGTGTTTAGTGTCCAGCAGCAGCAGAGAGCCGTCAGCGCAGCTGAAGAGTTCTGCGTTCAAATACATGCAATAAAGCTTGCCATAAAGCCCCAGCAAAAGTAATTACCATGAATGTGTCAGGGGGAAATAGTAAGGAGATATTTGAATTATTTATTAATAAACTAGTGTTTTCTGTGTCAGTGTCGCAAAGATGAAGAATCAGATGAAGATCCTGACTCGCCATCCCCTCATTAGACGTGCCTTTAGAGATAAGTGCATCTTCACGGATTATAATGAAAGAGTTTTTGTTTTCGATTTGATTTATTTCGTTAAGTAGTAATTTAAAGCTTTCTATAGATATATTTATCATGTCTGTGAGTCATGTATTCTCTGACTTTCGGTTCATTTTTGTGAAGTGCTCCTGTTCAAGACGAGACGGCTCATCATTGTTTTCTTTATTTTATAAAATGATTTTATATATTCAGGGCTCTAGACTGCGACCAAAATGCGACCATTTTTTTGAGAGTGTGCGAGTAAAAATTTGACGTGGTCGCACTTGTGCTAGTGCATGGTCTGCGCTGCTCCAAAGCGCGCGCGCTGCCAGCTGCAGCACATTGTAGCAGGAGAAAGATTTCACTGATCAGGTGCAAGCGCTACAGTAGAGCCTGGTTTCACACCGCACGCAGAGGAGAGCAGAGGCAGCGCAGAAGTGGCGAGTATGCAGAGCGCGAAGGTGCGTGCAGCGGACGGAGCGCAACGGAGGATTTGGTTTTCAAACTAAAGTAAAAGACCGCTTCTTAAACCAGAGAAGGTGAACATGTTGGTATTTGTGTAGAGAAAACATGCAAGTTCTGTCAGCGACAGCCAGTTTAGTTTTACTTTTTGTTTTCGTTTTGAAAAGCTTGTTATCTTTACCTCACTTTATGGAACGGAGGCTTTCCTTATTTTTTTATATTATTATTATTATTATTTGATTCCTCAGTGTTTGCTAAACATTCTGTTATGTATTAGTCGGTATAATACAGCATGTGATGTGTCCTATGCCTCCCTCAGATTCGTTTTTGTTAATAAATGTTATGCTAGTTTGTCATTGTAAAGTACTGTTTTACCGAGTTATTGTTGTTGTGCTTTTAATTAAGAATATCAATGAATCCATCTTTGTTTTAGTCTTAAAAAGTGAAAGGTGTATAGATATAAGCAAAACAGACAATTATATTTTCTTGTAAAGCGTGACACCAAGATCGTGAAAGTGAAAGCAAAAAATCACAAAATTTAAATCACAATTAATACTGATGAAAAAGAACGGGTTGAATGTTGAACACTTTCATTACCATACAACTATAAACTATGATAAAAGTTAAACATCAGCATGCATTGATTAATCAAATGTTGTATCAAAAAAATATATAATAAATTTGCGACCTGTCTGCCGCTGGCCGCTTGGTCGTTACTTTAAGAAAGAAAAAAACTTATTTAACTAACAAAACAAAATGCTCCAAACGTTTTTCTAAATTAACTTTATAAAAAAACAAAACTAAATATTATCACTTTGCCATTACATACAAAACTGAACAATTTTAATAGCTGAAACAGTATAATATAATATGACTTGGGAGAAGGGGGGGGTAAAGGGCTCGGGAACGCAATTGCGATTTCTGGGACCGCAATACCTGGGAATACCCCCCCCCCCCCCCCCCCCCCCGGAAGGCATGAGGGCCCGAGTGAATATGCTGTCCAGGGGGCCCAGAATCCGTAGCGGCGCCCCTGTACAGAAGAGATTAATTTATGTTTTTATATGTAGCTATTGGTTTAAGATTAAGTGCAACGCAAGTTACGTAATCAGATTACTTTTTTAAGTAACCAGTAAAGTAACTCATTACTTTTTAATTTAGAAGTAAATATCCGAGTTAAATAAGTAACTAATTATCAACATGATCTTACTGTAGCTCTAGACTAAATATCAACATGATCTTACTGTAGTTCTAGACTAAATATCAACATGATCTTACTGTAGTTCTAGACTAAATATCAACATGATCTTACTTTAGCTCTAGACTAAATATCAACATGATCTTACTGTAGCTCTAGACTAAATATCAACATGATCTTACTGTAGTTCTAGACTAAATATCAACACGATCTTACTGTAGTTCTAGACTAAATATCAACATGATCTTACTGTAGTTCTAGACTAAATATCAACATGATCTTACTGTAGTTCTAGACTAAATATCAACATGATTGTACTGTAGCTCTAGACTAAATATCAGCGTGATCTTACTGTAGTTCTAGACTAAATATCAACACGATCTTACTGTAGCTCTAGACTAAATATCAACACGATCTTACTGTAGTTCTAGACTAAATATCGACACGATCTTACTGTAGTTCTAGACTAAATATCAACACGATCTTACTGTAGTTCTAGACTAAATATCAACATGATCTTACTGTAGTTCTAGACTAAATATCAACACGATCTTACTCTAGTTATAGACTAAATATCAACATGATCTTACTGTAGTTCTAGACTAAATATCAACACGATCTTACTGTAGTTCTAGACTAAATATCAACACGATCTTACTGTAGTTCTAGGCTAAATATCAACACGATCTTACTGTAGCTCTAGACAAAATATCAACACGATCTTACTGTAGATCTAGACTAAATATCAACACGATCTTACTGTAGATCTAGACTAAATATCAACACGATCTTACTGTAGATCTAGACTAAATATCAACACGATCTTACTGTAGCTCTAGACTAAATATCAACATGATCTTACTGTAGTTCTAGACTAAATATCAACACGATCTTACTGTAGTTCTAGACTAGATATCAACACGATCTTACTGTAGCTCTAGACTAAATATCAACATGATCGTACTGTAGCTCTAGACTAAATATCATCACGATCTTACTTTAGCTCTAGACTAAATATCAACATGATCTTACTGTAGCTCTAGACTAAATATCAACAGGATCTTACTGTAGTTCTAGACTAAATATCAACACAATCTTACTGTAGTTCTAGACTAAATATCAACACGATCTTACTGTAGTTCTAGACTAAATATCAACACGATCTTACTGTAGTTCTAGACTAAATATCAACACAATCTTACTGTAGTTCTAGACTAAATATCAACACGATTTTACCGTAGTTCTAGACTAAATATCAACATGATCTTACTGTAGTTCTAGACTAAATATCCACACGATATTACTGTAGTTCTAGACTAAATATCAACATGATCTTACTGTAGTTCTAGACTAAATATCAACATGATCTTACTGTAGTTCTAGACTAAATATCAACACGATCTTACTGTAGTTCTAGACTAAATATCAACTCGATCTTACTGTAGTTTTAGACTAAATATCAACACGATTTTACCGTAGTTCTAGACTAAATATCAACATGATCTTACTTTAGTTCTTCATGTGATTAGTTTGAGCTGCACCCTCTACTGTACAGACTTGATTTTACATTTTCTTCAGTCTAAACTGGATTCACTTCACTTTTTGTGCGAAAGGGCTTTACATTTGTAAAATAACTACTTTTTATATTAAAAACTAACAAGGAAGCCCTGTTTATATTAAAAACTAATTGTAACGCGTTACTTTCCATAAAAAGTAACTAAGTAACATAATTAGTTACTTTTTAGGGAGTAACGCAATATCGTAACACATTACTTTTAAAGGCAAGGCAAGTTTATATATATATAGCACATTTCATACACAATGGTAATTCAACGTGCTTTACATAAAAGGAAATAAAATGATCATAAATAAAATAATCACAACAATTAAACAACTTTTAAAATTATTTAAAATGAATTAAAACAGTTAGGAATAGAAAATGATTATACACAGTGCAATCATTTTGTACGTAGCTGTCACAACCCATTGGACTTTGGTTCTGTTGTCTGCCTGTGTTTATGTTCTCATTAGTTCATTATCTCATTAATCACCTTCATTGTGTCCACCTTGTGTGTAATTTCGCTGGTACTTGTGACTAGTGACAATAAAGGGCTACTACTACTACCTGTCTGCCCCTCATTATCTGCACTATATTAGTTCCTGTCTGTTTAGTTCCAGTGGTCGGTTATTGTAGATGTTACCCTGTGTGTGCTGAACTTCCTCATCTTCAAGTCTATTAAATACCTTATTCCCTTCAAACCTTCGTCTTCGTGTGGCTAGTGTGTGTGCAACACACAGATCCGTGACAGAATAACCGACCCAAAAGGAAAAGGATGGAGGAACACATGTTCATTACCGTGGCTCAGGCGAGCCCAGACCCACTCACCTTCGCGAGGGCATTCGTGCCGCTCGCCCTCACCAGCTCCCTCGACGGAGAAGTCCTCCGTTCGCTGTTCCGGCTCGGGATCACGTACCACCAGCCGATGGAACTACCCGACACCGGCAACCTCGATTGGAAGGAGGCGATCATCCGGTGTCTGGAGAGTCTCCACAGAGTCCGGTCCAGACCCAGTGCCCAGCCCACCATCTCCCCGCTGCGCGGAGCGCATGCCCGAGCCCACCGCTGACGAAGAACCAGAGCCCGCCGCGACCGACGAGCCATCGCCACTCGGAGCGACAGTGCTGAGGATCGACGCGGAGCCAGAGCCACTGATGTCAGTCAAGGTGCGAGAGCCGGCAACAGTGTCTGCCACGTGGGAGAATGTCACGGACAGTGAGAGCGTGGAGAAAAGCTCCGCCCCCTGCATCGTGGCTGAGGGTGAGCTGATTAAGCAGCTGGGACTGCTGGACATAGAGGAGGATCTAATAGATTGGGATACTTATGCAGACATACCGGTTCTGCTTCCGCCTTCATCTGAACTCTCTAGCTACCCAGAATTACCTACCTACCTGGATTTCCCACCCACCCTCCCTCTCCTGCCGCCTCCTATCATCCCTGCCACTTCAGCTCCGCCACCGCTGCTTCCTGGCAGCCCCTCTACTCACCCTCAGCCCACCATCTGTGCGGTGGGATTGCCGCGGGTCTGCCCGTCTCCATCGGCGTCATGGCTGGAGGATCCCTTGTCTCCGCCTTCAGCCTCTGAGTCCTGGACTCCGCCTCGGCCCTTCGACCCAGCAGCTCCACCTCGGCTCGTGGCTCCCTCATCTCCACCGTGGCCCGTCATTCCGCCAGCTCCACCGGGCTCCCTCGTCCTTCCGGCTCCGCCTTGGTCAGTCGTCCTCCTGCCTACTCCACGGGACTCCACTCTTCCAGCTCTGCCTCATCTCTCCGTCCCTCTGGCTCCGTCGGGCTCCTCCCTCCCCCCAGCTCCACCTTCATCCTCGGTCTCTCCGGCTCCACCGCATCATTCCGGATCCCCGCCTCCGCCTCACTCGCCTGAGCCGCTGGCTCCGCCTAGGCCCTCCGGATCCTCGGTGTCACCTAGGCTCTGCGGCTGCTCTGCTCCAACCTGGGCTCCTACTCCACCGGCGTCATCTCTGTCAGTCGGCCCCCTGGTGTCGGTGGTCCCATCGCCACCATGGCTCCTCCCGCCGTCGACTCCACCGTGGGCCGCCATCATGGCTGTGGCCTGGGTCTCGCCTGGCTCCTCCTGCCCCAAGTCCCTCCTGTCTCCTTTCTGGCTCCTCCCTCCATCATCACCACCCTGGACTCTGTTAGTCGTCCTCCTCCTGATCATCCGGCCACCTCTTGAACCTCCTCCAATCACCTTTTTCCATCCCACGTCCACTCCTTTTCCACCTCCGTAGTCCCCCTCCGTCCCTCCCTTCTTCTCTACGGCGCGAGGTCACGCCTTCCGGGAGGGGGGCGAACTGTCACAACCCATTGGACTTTGGTTCTGTTGTCTGCCTGTGTTTATGTTCTCATTAGTTCATTATCTCATTAATCACCTTCATTGTGTCCACCTGTCTGCCCCTCATTATCTGCACTATATTAGTTCCTGTCTGTTTAGTTCCAGTTGTCGGTTATTGTAGATGTTACCCTGTGTGTGCTGAACTTCCTCATCTTCAAGTCTATTAAATACCTTATTCCCTTCAAACCTTCGTCTTCGTGTGGCTAGTGTGTGTGCAACACACAGATCCGTGACAGTAGCACAGTGCTCATTCAACAAACAGATAAGTTTTGAGTCTGGATTTAATGTTTTAGCACATCTGATCTCATCTGGAAGCGGGTTCATAATAGCTAAAAGCAGACTCCCGTTGTTTTGTGTGAACCCTTGGTGTTTCTAACGGACTCGATCCTACTGATCTGAGTGGTTGGTTAGGTTTATATTCAATGAGCATATCTGCAATGTATTAAGGTCCTAGGCCATTGAGTGATTTATAAACGAGTAAATGTACTTTAAATGTAACTGTAAGCCAGTGTAAGGACCTGAGGGCTGGTGTGATATGCTCAGATGTTCTGGTTGCAGCCATCTAATGCTTTTCTTTGGAAGGAGACCATTACAATAATCCACAAGTTTCTCCAAGTCTTGACTGGAAACGTAACATCTAATCCTTGCAATGTTTTTGAGATGATAGTATGCTGATTTAGTTACATGACTACTGAAGCTAAGGTCCGTCTCCAGAATCACCCCAAGATTCCTGACTTGATTTTTAGTTGTTCAAGGTATGCATTCACATTGAGAACTGCATCTTTGTTTCCAAATGCAATGACTTCAGTTTGTTTCATTGTTGAACTGAAGAAAGTTCTGGCACATCCAACTGTTAATTTGATCAATGCATTGGCGGAGGTAGTCAAAGGGGCTGTAGTCACTTGGAGATAAGGCTATACTTTCCCCAACACTGCCCATAATGCACTCATCTCGCTGTATAAAGTGGCACATGAGAGTGACATATTTCTCAGGACGCCACAAAAACGTGTGCATCTTTGAGCCATTGATTTAACGAGAAAAAAGCATGTAGATCAAAGAGCCTCGTGACTGTGGGACTATCAGATGAGTCCTTTGTGATACGCCGGAGTGGAGCTGGGAAGAAACGCTTGCAGGATGATGAAGTGGCCGCGATGACAGCCTTCAGCGTGTTTCATCAGCGCTGGACCTGAGCCACCTCAGTAAGCCTGCGCATCACACTGGGGGATTTTCCAGCTCGCTGTCCTCGGATGAACCCAGCGCCGCTGCCAAGACCCAGCTCGGTTTATAGAAGGTAACTGGGTTATGTGCCAAGCAGCGCAGCGGATAGACAGAGAATAAATCAATCATTCCTGGAGAAACACACATAAGCACAGGATAAACTGAGGAAAGCGCAGATCTGGACAGGGTTTGTCGTGGATGCCAATCTCAATCCCCAAACACACGACGAGTGCAGATTGATTTGACGCGATTGCACAGATACTATTTAAACTGAACTGAGCTGGATGATGACATCACTGAATTCAATAATAAACTGTGAATAATGAATATTTACTATTTGTGACAATGGACCACAAAACCAGTCATTTGTGCATCATCTGAAAGCTGAATAAATAATATTTCCATTGATGTATGATTGGACAATATTTGAAAATCTGGTGCAATAAAATCTAAATATTGAGAAAATCATCTTTAAAGATGTTCAAATTAAGTTCTTACCAATGCATATTAATAATCAAAAATTAAGTTTTGAAGTATTTATGGTAGGAAATTTACTAAGTATCTTCATGGAACATAATCTTAATATCCTAATAATTTTTGGTATAAATATAATTTTTTTTAATTCAAATTATTAAACGGATGCCACCTTATTGGGACAATAAAGCCCTCCATACACCTACCCGATACTTGATTTTCAGCTTTTTGATAATTTGCTTGATAAATGCCTTTCCGATGCGATACAAGATTTGAAAATGGAGAAAAAAAGTTCTGCAAAAGGCGGGTTTGAACTCTGGTTGATTGCATCAGAAAGCATGCACCTTATCATCTACGCCACTGAAATTGTACTGAATAAGTGTATTTTTTTTAGTGTTGACTCGTCCAATCATACGTCGATGGGCGGAGTTAGTGTAAATAGCCTCTGCCAACGAGGCAGGCTGTTTACACTAACAGTGGCTGTTTGCACCCTGATCATTTTGACCCATACAATGTATTGTTGGCTATTGCTACAAATACACCCGTTCTGCTGCTTTCGTGCTCCAGGATGAGGATCACATTAGTCCTTTAGCATTATTGACACACTATTTTCCTATTTGAGACTGTAAAGCTGCTTAGACACAATCATTATGGTTAAAAGCGCTATAAATAAAGGCGACTTGACTTGAGAACAAAGATGTTTCTGAAGAAGCACTCCAGTCGAGATGAAGATGACGTAGTTATGATTTTGCACTGATGTGGAACTGAAAACCTTCTGACTCTTAAATTGAGCGAAGAAACAAAGTTAAGCAACACATGACGAAGAAGAAGCTGCTGTTTACAGAGAGACGCCGCATCTAGATGATTATATGTTCACTTTATCCTGAAGAATGCCACAATGAAAGCAGAGTTTGTGTTGCGTTCTCGAAAAAAGCCTAAGAAGGAAAACGTTTAAGCTGTTTAGGTAGAATCCATTACGAACTGTAAAGGGTTTGTTTCTTCTGTAAGCGTCTTCAGAGTGAGTTTCACCATCATCCGAATGTCTGTCTTGTTTATGTCTTGGAGACGTGTGAGGTTACAGCAGCAGATGCTGGAAGGGTTTACACTCAACACACAAAACAAAACGACTCCAAATGACTGAATGACAAAAGCTGCTGCTCTTCAGCGTCATCATGTTTTCATAAGTATGTGACCCTGGAGCAACACAGCTATATTTGTAGCAATAACCAATACATTGTATGGCTCAAAATCCATTTTTCTTTTACGCCAAAGAATCATTAGGATATTAAGATCATGTTCCATGAAGATTTCCTATCATAAAAATATTTTTTGATTATTAATATGCATTGCTAAGAACTTAATTTGGACATCTTTAAAGATGATTTTCTCAAAATTTAGATTTTTTTTTGCACCCTCAGATTTCATATTTGCACCCTTTTAGATCCATATCACACACATCCAGGGTCACACATAGAGTTTACGTGCACATGAGAGATGAATATAATGCATGAAGTGCGACAGACGTGCATATTCACATGTAACGCACACCGTGCATGTGTCTGTACTAATAGTGTGCACTATTTTCGTCTGGCTAAATGTTGTTTGAACATCATAGAATGCATTCTGAACTTATGAACTTAACCTGCGACATATTTAAACGCGATATGATACGGTGTGCAGAATCGTACATGTTTAGGTTGAAAGGTGATCCAGTCTGTTTTTAGATGAACATGTGTGTGAAACAATAACTACCATAAACGCTGTAGCTTTCGACTCAAATATGAAATGCATAAACACAAGGAATTAAACAAGGGACTGTCTTTATGAGAGAGTCATCTGAAATAATGATTTATTGCATTATTAATTCACAAGCTCTCGATTCGATGCAGAGTTTAGATGGACGGGTAACACTTATTTATGATTGCACGGTTTTATTTGGCCAGTCATGTTTTGATTTGTATATTGTTGATGAATTAATGTGTTTAGGACAAGTGAAAGTGTACAGCACACACTTGATGTATGTGAACAGTAGTGTCTGGAAATTAATAAGCATTTGCTGTAAAATTATCAGAAATTACAAACTATACACTATATGCACTTATACTATACGTGTCCCTGGAGCACAGACGCAGTCATAAGCAGCACAGGTATATTTAGCCAACAATACATTGTTATAATTTTTCTATTATGCCAAAAATCATTAGATATTAGTCAAATCACCTTTATATACAGTATATAGCGCTTTTAGAAATACAGATTGTGTCAAAGCAGCGTTACAGTGAAGCAAAAGGACAATTTATTAAGTAAACATCATGTTCCTACCATAAATATATCAAAACGTAATTTTTTATTAGTAATATGCATGGCTAAGAATTCATTTGAACAACTTTAAAGATGATTTTCTCAATATTTGGATTTTTTTGCACCAGATTTTAAAATATTGTCCAAACCATACATCAATGGAAATATGATTTATTCATCTTTCAGATGATGCGCACATCTCAAGTGGCCCTTATGACTGGTTGTGTGGTCCTGGATTCCAATAGAATAGTTGGTGACCAATTACCAGTATAATTACAGTTTCCATTAAAACCATTATATTATAACCACTAAAACCATTACAAATGCTGTGGTGGTTTCTATTATTTAGTTTTGTTCAGCAGGACAGAATGCATCGATGATCTGAAATGGTGCATGGTGGGAACTCTAGTGACGCGCGCCGGTGAAAGCGCAGTGGCTCGCGCGCTTGGCTCGGTCCCGGTGTATTTCCGCGGATCCCGGTTGAAGATCATCAGAGGGTTAGCGCCGTCTAGTGTCTTCAGATGATCGACTGACGCTCACCGGCTCTATCGCTTGTTCAGATCATAGGAGCTTTCATGAGCGTCCTCGCGCTGCTACAGCTGCTGGAGTGGACTGAAGACAACTTCTGAAGCCATCAAGAGTTTTAGCTTTAATTTAATGCGCGCTTTGGTTTAATGCGCGCTCGGCTCCGTTCCTGATGAGTGATGCGCCCTCAGTGTGTTCCAGCGTGTGTTTAGAGGCGGAGTGACTGACTGACATTCATTCATCATCATATAAAAGGGAAGTTGAGCCGCGGAACACCAGAAACTCTTCTGGGATCGATCATGATCACGGCGAAGGCGCTGAAAAACGCGCTGGCGTGTTTGGTGATCCTGCCGCGTTTTCTCGTCGCCGCGTTCATGCTGTGGTGTCTAGATTTTCTGTGCGTCAGGAAAAGAGTTTTGTTGCATCTTAGGAGTGAGGAGGAGAAGGATGAGGAGGAAGACCCGCCGCTGTGCGTCTCCGACAACAGCCGCATGTTCAGCTGGGAGTCGCTCAAAGCGGTTTTCCACGGACACAAGCTGGACTGGATGAAGTCCGCGCGTCTCGGCCGCGACGCGCCCAACAGCGAAGTGGCTCCGCTCGCCGATCCGATGCGCAAACGCGTGCTGGACTTCGCCTGCGCTCAGAGGCCACTTGTGCTCAATTTCGGAAGCTGCAGCTGACCGCCGTTCATGACGCGTCTCAAGGCGTTCCAGCGGCTCGTGCTCCAGTACGCGGACGTCGCCGACGCGCTGGTGATTTACATCGAGGAGGCGCATCCCTCCGACGGCTGGGTCAGCTCTGACGCGTCGTATCAGATCCGCAAGCACCGGAGTCTGGAGGAGAGGCTGCGCGCGGCGCGGCTGATGGCGCGGGAGGCGCCGGGCGTCGCGATAGTCGCAGACAGCATGGAAAACTCGTGCAACAGCGCGTACGGAGCGTATTTCGACAGACTCTACATCGTCCAGGACGGGAAGGTGGTGTATCAGGGCGGCAGGGGACCGGAGGGATACCGGATCTCCGAGCTCCGGCACTGGCTGGATCAATACCGCAAGCGTTTGCGCGACGCGGTGATTCGCGTTTAAAGTGAAGCGACTTTACCTATGTATCCATCCACTTGTTTTTATACCATCGCACCGGATGGAAACGCCAAGATGAGCGTAGATTTGTATTGAGTAGGATAAACTTTACGCTCATAAATGGAGACACGTTTACTGAATTAATTCCTTTGTGCACATTGAGTTTGAGGATAATGGAGTAACCAGCATCTGTTCTTTGGGTCGTCTGTCGTCAAAGCATTTCTGTATAATTGTTTTAAACGACTGCGTTCCTAAATAACAGGCATCCGCCTCAGAAAGCAGCGACAGCATTTATTGTGTTATTCATCATATATGAACATTATTATATTCAGAGGCTTCTCCTAGTTTCTTAGTGATGCATTGTGCCAGTTTACCAGGACGTGATATGATTCTGTTCTCTTGGACTCGTTGGATGGAAACAGTGCTTTAATGCGCAATTGGATGGAAACATAGCTTGTAGATCAGGGTGCGAATTACAGCGCGTAATGTGAAATGCATGTCTGTTGCTCCGACTGAATCTAAATCGTGATTTTTATTGATTTTAAATACATTTGCTCATTCAGAGACGTGCGCGTTGATTGCTTGGAAGGAGTTTGGTCACATACAAGTGTCCAAATCAACCTGATCTCATTGAAGTGTGTATAAATAGTATGCCAAATAAACACAAAAACTGGTGTTATTGATACGCAAAAATGGATTTTGTTGTGTATATGCTACGCAATGGGTAGGGTTAAGGTTGTGAGGTAGATCAAGTATCATATGCATGCAAAAACTGCGTATTATATGCATGCATGTGCCAAAGTCCATTTTTGTGTATCAATACTACGAGTTTTTGTGTTTATTTGGCATACTATTTATACACACTTTCATGAGACCTTGCTGGTTCAAATACATGTGCAGAGTACAGATGAGATAAAGTTCCCTCTCTTTAACTCTTTAATGCTATTGAACTGAATATACGAATCAAACGATCTGCTAAAATAACTTCACAACAAACACTGAAATAACAAGAGAGCGCGGTCATATTACTGTAAGCTTTCCTTCAGAAGCTGCTTTGATTTCTATATTTTGAAATGTCATTAAATAATGCATAGCAATACTATTAACTAACATGATGAATACAATTGTGAATTAACATTAGAAATATAAATGTAAAACATGTCTATTTTACATGCATTCTAAATCATAAACATCTGACAGACGTCTATTATACATGCAATCTGGGAAAGCATCACACTAAAGACTTCTATTTTACAAAAAACTGCATTAAAAAAGCTGTTAAATCATGGTTACACGGGTATCTGACAAACAGATTTCGTCTATGGGTTGGTATATTAAACATTATATCAGTTAATGAATCTATTTAACAGTAAATTTATGTTTTAAAACATAAAGAGTTACGTCTATTTTACATGCACAGCTACCGTAAATTTAACAGAATTTTTTTACAGCGTGCAAACATCTTAAAGACGTCTATTTTACATGCAATCTAAATCATAAACATCTTATAGACGTCTATTTTACATGCAATCTAAATCATAAACATCTCACAGACGTCTATTTTACATGCATTTCTCATCTAAATCACAGACGTATTTGCATGCAATCTAAATCATAAACATCTCATAGACGTCTATTTTACATGCATTCTAAATCATAAACATCTTATAGACGTCTATTTTACATGCAATCTAAATCATAAACATCTCATAGACGTCTATTTTACATGCAATCTAAATCATAAACATCTTATAGACGTCTATTTTACATGCAATCTAAATCATAAAGACGTCTATTTTACATGCAATCTAAATCATAAACATCTTATAGACGTCTATTTTACATACAATCTAAATCATAAACATCTTATAGACGTCTATTTTACATGCAATCTAAATCATAAACATCTCATAGACGTCTATTTTACATGCAATCTAAATCATAAACATCTGACAGACGTCTATTTTACATGCAATCTAAATCATAAACATCTGACAGACTTCTATTTTACATGCAATCTAAATCATAAACATCTTACAGACGTCTATTTTACATGCAATCTAAATTATAAACATCTCATAGACGTCTATTTTACATGCATTCTAAATCATAAACATCTTAAAGACGTCTAATAGACGTCTGCTGAGCAAACACTCAAAAAAATATGTCTTGCAGACGTCAAATAGACATCTCCGTAACGAATGCATGCTATCAGGGATGATTTCACCCCCAGCCTCGCGTGTAACTCGCACCCTGTCTGTCAGAGCTGCTGTTTAATACATCAAACTGTCTTCGTTCGTGTGTTGAGAGCATCTTCACGTGTCCCTTCTGTCGAAAGCATCGTGTCGTGTAGATGCTCACTCTCTTTCCCTCCTGTATTCTTTGTGAAGGTCGATTTTTAAAAGGTTCACGGCCAGAAGATCGACACTGATGTCTAAAATACAGGACGAATGCATGTAAATTATTCCTTTTTATTAAAGACGTTTTGTAATAAAACATTTCATGCGCAGGCGTGTTTGTGTATCTGAATTACACACTGATTCAGTGAAACCAGGGAATTCATCTTCAGCTCTGCATGATCATATTCACATCATAATAGTTACACACTGTTTCTGACACATTTTACCCCAATATTATGTCAGTTGTTTGTTCTTGAGTCACCTTTAATATTCACTCTTATAAATTAAGTTTTTTTCCTTGAATTTTTGGGAACCTTCCAGTGATCAGTTCTTAACAAAGTTATAATGTGAGTTATATCAAAACTGAGTTATTCACGTATTCTAATTCTGACAACTTATGTACATTATGACATTTCCTATCGAAGCTGTGTACATTTTGGTTCTTTTTTAAGAAAATAAAAAGGGTTGCATCTACAGAAGTCTATGGAACTTAAAAACTTTGAAGCTTAATACACTATATTGCCAAAAGTATTGGCACCCCTTCTAATGAAAGGTTTGAGTACTTTAGTAATTTCCATGAGTACAAATCTCAATGTTTAAGCATATAATGATATTCTTGGGAATCTAATTGTATAGCAACAGTTTGGCCAGAACCCTTTTCTATTCTAACATGACAGTGTCTCTGTGTATAAGACAAGAATCAAAGAGAAATGATGATTCAGTCAGTGTGGAAGAACTTGACTGGTCTGCAGAAAGCAGCTGAACACCTCTGGTGTGACTTTAAATGAGCCACAAACTCATCTCCAAACACTAATGACTTGTAAATATGGGTGCCGTCAGTTCATACACTTCAAAACTGTTGTAACAGAGGTGGAAATACTATTTTTAAGTACATGAATGTCTTTGTTGGGACAGTTTGTAAGTGCCTTTTTACACATGTGATTATGTGAAAAAAGTCTTAAAGGGACAGATTACCCAAAAATGATTAATCCGTCTTCACTTACTCCGCCTCATGTTGTTTCTTTCTTCTGCTGAACACAGAAGATATTTTGAAGAAAGTGAGACACCAAACTGTTGCTGGCAGCCATTGACTTCCATTGTGTTTTTATTTTCCATAATATGGAAATCCGTGAGGTCAAGCAACTGTTTGATAACCAACCTTCTTCAAAATGTCTTATTTAGTGTAAATGATGACAGAATGTGTTATTTGTAGATGAACTGTCCCTCTAATAGCTGGACGTGTCAAAGCAGGGCTGCACAATGCCGATGAAATGTCTTAAGAAGGCCTTTCGATGAGAAACAGCTTTAGCCGGTCCCATTCTTGACTGTTTGAACACGTGCAGAACACAATCAGCAGTTTTGTTTTAGTTTATGGAAAACAAACAGAGCTGATTTGATTCCTCTGACCTGATTCTCGCTGAAGCCGTGTTTCGAGGTGCAGTGTCATAAAAAGCTGGTATTTTTTGCTGCGTGTCTCACCATTAAAGGCTAAGTGACTTTTCAGTTGCTTGGTTACTGTTTTTCATGCAATACTGTACAGATTTGTGACTTTCTCGTTATTTTATTGGAGGAAGAGTTTCTGAGCTGAGAGGAAGGAATGATTTGAGTTTGATCTGCTCACATGTGAGAGATTTCAGGAGATGAATGCTGTTATTCACATCACAAATCCGTCTGTGTGACCTGAAATCAACCCTGACGCACGCACACACACGCACGCACGCACACACACACACACACACACACACACACACAACACAACACAACGCACGCACGCAACACGCACGCACGCACATGTTTGGGTTTCCATGTTTTAGGGGACATTCCATAGGCGTAATGGTTTTATACTGTACAATCTGTATGTGCTATTGCCCTACACCTACCCTACACCTAAACTTAGCCCTCACAGGAGACATTCTGCATTTTTAGATTTCAAAAAAACTTTATGCTGCATGATTTCTAAGCTTGTTTCCTGGGGACCAAAAAATGTCCCCACAAGATAAAGATTTACTGGTATTACTATCCTTGTGGGGGACATTTGGCCCCAGGACGTGATAATACCAGCTCGCACGCACACACACAACCACAACACACACACACACACACACACACACACACACACACACACACACACACACATGTTGGTTTTTATGGTTTACGGGGACTTTCCATAGGCGTAATGGTTTTTTATACTGTACAAACCGTATGTGCTATTGCCCTACACCTACCCCTACACCTAAACTTAGCCTCACAGGAGACGGTGCATTTCTATTTTCCCTAAAAAAAACTCTCTCTGTATGATTTATAAGCATTTTAAATTATGGGGACACTCGGAAAATGTCCTCATAAATCACCTTCTCCGTGTAATACCTATGTCATACCCATGTCATTATACAAATTTGTGTCCTCATAAACCACACATAAACATGCCCACACATCACACACAACACACACACAACACACCACCACACCACACAACCACACCCACTCAACACTGTCATGTCCCAAAAATCTGTGTATTGTTTAGATAATCATCCCCTTCCAGAAGAAAGCCTGGCGTATCAGAGTAATACAACCCATCTGGAAGATCTCGCAGTGCTTTATATTCAGGGCTTGTTCGTACGTTGATCAGCGCTGCCAGGGAACCACTTCAGCGTTTTAACATATCACTCTCATCATGCACTTCTCCAGTGAGAATCAGCATGAGTGCTAAAGCCCTGTACTCTGGCGTCATCACCGCTTCCACATTATTAAACATCATTTATCTGAGAACGAGCTTTGCCAGCAGATGCCCGCTTTATGAAAACAATATGACAAGCATGACGCTGATGTGACGTTCAAACAGCATAATCAGATCATCGGGTTACGCAGGAGAAATGCTGGACTTTAAAACTTTAAAAGTGACTCTTTCTTGATTAAAACGTCACATACGAGGAAGTTTAGCTTTTGGAAAGCATGTTTTGAATCTTTATGTAAATGCATGTTGAGGTCACATGACCAGCCAATTTCTCAGAGGAACTAAAGAGTCATGTTTAACTGATAATAAACAAGTTTCTGTATAATAGTGTCAGAAAATATGTATTGGCTATATGAGACTAGACTTTAAGAAATAGTGTTGTTTAGAACACTAGAATTTAACTGGTTCACCTGTACTCAGCAATGGAGTGAATGGGTAAGCCGTTCAGGAATAAGAGTTCGATCTAAGTAAACATCAACAATAATTTACAGTCCATCATGTTAATACATCTGGAGAAGACAAAAGATGAAACTAATCCAGCATTAAGACCTTTTTAACTAACTGTAAATAAAAACACTGTAAAATTGACGTTAGCTGTGGTTGCTCTAATTCTACCGTAAAAAAATACGGTAACAACATTTTAAGTAAATACCGTATTTTATTAATCGATATAATGTTAATATACCAACCTATTGAAGTGCTGAAATCTGTTTTGTATCTTTGTAATACACTGATATCCACCAATAGCAGGTGGTGATGAGAAAGTCACATGATGAACCAAAGCCAATCACAAGCAGGTTTTAAATACTAACATATATAGAAGATGCTCAGCGTCATTAACACGAACACTAATCACCATCATGGTAACACTCAAACTGAAATATGCCATAAACATTAATTTAACAACATTAGATGTAACATACGACACTAATAAACATAACTGATAAGAATAAACAGTTATTTCAAAGAAAAAACGTGAAATTCAAACTAAATTACAGGAACTTACCGTTAACTACTTAACAGGTTTTTACTGTAGCATTTTCACTTTGT
>CM049806.1:27050101-27147626 GCA_027422405.1 Ptychobarbus kaznakovi | reverse complement strand
TACCGTTGTATCAACTGGTCGAAATGAAGATAGAGCTGTGTGCCATCAGCGTAGAAATGGTAGGAAAACCATGTGCCTTATGATGGGACCCAGTGATGTAGTGTACGTGAGAAGAGGAGGGTCCAAGAACCGACCCTGGAACCCCAGTGGCCAGTTGATGTGCTTTTGCATACTCCCCTTCCCCAGGCCACCTTGAAAGACCGACCATGAGATAGGATTCAAACCAGCGAAGTGGAATCCCAGTGATGTCCAGTGATGAGAGGGTGGACAGGAGGATCTGATGATTGACAGTGTCAAAAGCGGCAGATAAGATACAGCAGAATGAGGACTGATGATTTGGAATCGGCTTTCGCAATTCGCAGGGCTTCAGTGACTGAGAGTACCGCAGTCTCATTTGAATGGCCACTCCTGAAACCTGACTGTTTAGCATCCAGTTTGTTTTCTGTGAAAGAAACAATGAGACCTGGTTGAAGACAACTCGTTTGAGTGTCTTGGCTATGAATGGAAGGAGAGAACAGGTCTGTAGTCTTCTATAAGAAGTGTTTAATGTAGGTTTTGAGCAGTGGGGTAACCCGAGCCTGCTTGAATGCAGTGGGAAGATGCCTGTGAGAGGGATGTGTTGATGATGTGTGTAGTGCTGGTAAGAGTGCGGAGAGATTGCTTGGAGAAGGTGCGAGGGATTGGGTCTAGAGGACATGTTGTAGGATGGCTGGAGAGGAGAAGTTCGGATACTTCCGCCTCAGTGAGGGGACAGAAGGAGAAGATGGGAGTTTGAGCAGTGGATCTAGTTGGTTGGAGGTCCTGTGTGAGTGAAGGTGAAAACTGACTACTGATTGTTTTAGCACACTTGAATAAGCTTGGATCTGTCTAATACACTGTATTTAACTCTTTTAACAACATATGATTAGATATGAAGCAGCTACATGTATAACTGAGCACTAATCAGACTTAAACACTTCAGATGATCTCCAGCAGTGACTTATAAACATCGCAGCACTGCAGCTTTACTAACAACACGTTCGGTTTTATTGAGAGCTTCAGCGGGAAACAACTTGTAATTCATAACAAAGATCAATAAATACAGCCAATTCATATTTTACTGGATGACAGATTATAAGAAGGATGGAAAACGCTTGAGAAAAATTGACCAGATGAATCTAAAGTTAATATAATAGTTTTATAACAAGAACACACGGAGCATCAGGACAGAACCGAAGTCTGGACTCAGCTTAACTATCACTAACCATAACCAACCCGTACCCAACTCTAACCTAACAACAAACCTTTGCTACAGCTATTATTATTATTATTATTATTATTATATACATCCATATGTGTCCATGAAGATTACTGTAATCGATTCTATCAGCTGTTTATAATTTATAAAGTCAGCTACGCTTTATAAACACACCTGAGATATTAAACACATGTGAACAAACCTTCCTGATCAACACACACTGCTGTGATTTAAAATCAGCAGATCGATGAGTAACCAGCTGCTCACACACACACACACACACACACACACACACACACACACACACACACACACACACACACACACACACACACCACACACACACACACACACACACACACACACACCACACACACACACAACACACACTTACACTCTCTCACTCTCACACACACACACACACACACTCTCTCTCTCTCACACACACACACACACACACACACACACACACACACACACACACACACACACACACACACACACACACACACACACACACACACACACACACACACACACACACACACACACCACTCCTCTCTCTCTGACACTTGGTATGCCATGCTCTGCCAGTCCAGAATGAAGAGAACTGCTCTTAAACAGCGAACACACACAACCACACACACACACACACACACACACACACACACACACACACACACCCATCCTCAGCCGTGAACCTTCACTCCGCGTACATCACACTGCTGGAGTGGGGGGATGGACAGGACACACTAACTGAAGCTCTCGGTCTCATGCAGCGCAGCTCAACGACACAGAAGGACCCTGCGAAGTGTCCGGATCACTCACCTCTGAAGTGCATGAGGGCCACAGGCGGGAAGGGCCCGTTGGGATTAGGAGCGTCTAGCACCATCTTGCCTCAGACGAGCTGCATGTCAACAGAAACACAGAGGCACTACAGCGCCAGAGCAGCCTCTATTTGAACACAAAAGCCGAGCAGAAAATGAAGCTGTGTGCTGGAGGAACCGACTGCTGGCTGATGTCAGCGGGAGCTGCGAGCCCATTGGTCCACTGCACACAGAAGCCGTGACATCAGCAGAGCGCAGGCAGAAGCCTATTGGTCAGGAGAGGAGGAGGCGGGACTTACGGGCCCCTCCAGCAGTTCTATAGAGCCGTCACGCCTCATTACTCTGTGTGTTTTGTGTGTGTGTGTGTTGTGTGTGTGTGTGTGTGTTGTGTGTGTGTGTGTGTGTGTTGTGTGACCAAATGCCCCCACAAGGATAGTAAAACCTGACATTTTTGGCATTAAAAATATTAAAATAGTAAATGTTGTTAATCTGAAAGTGTAAGAACGCAAACATGTTTTCTGTAAGGGGTAGGTTTAGGGATAGAGATAGAAAATATTGTTTGGTCAGAATAAAAGTAATAGAAGTTTATGGAAAGTCCCCACAATTCACAGAAACAAACGTGTGTGTGTGTGTGTGTGTGTGTGTGTGTGTGTGTTGTGTGACATTATGGGGACACGGGCTCAAAATCACAAAAAAGTTTTTAATGCCAAAAATCATTAGCTATTAAGATCATGAAGATATTTAGTACATTTCCTATCATAAACTTAATTATTGATTATTAATATGCATTGCTAAGAACTTCATTTGAACATCTTTAAAGATGATTTTCTCAATATTTAGATTTTTTTGCACAAGATTTTCAATTATTTTCCAAACCATACATCAATGGAAATATTATTTATTCAGCTTCCAGATGATGCATAACTCTCAGCTTCACAAAATGGACTGGTTCTGTGCTCCAGGGTCACGTATAGATTGTGGAAAACTACACAAATAAATGTAACCTGCCCATCTGTTTTCTATATGTGGACAAAAATGATACAATTATTTTCTTCTTTAGTATTTGTGTGTTTTCTAGTACAAATATCTACAAATTCTGGAATTAAGATGCGTTTACTTGACAAGTAAAATGACTCAAGTCTTGTTTTATTAAAAAATATCCAAATTTTGTTAGTTTTTGCTTCAAACAATCAAACACATCTGCCGATGGGGTGAGAACAATAATCATAACTCAAAGACTGAGATCATTTTTATTACCCCGTAAGATATTTTTGATTGTTTGAAGCAAAAACGAATACAATTATTTAAATTTTTTACTAAAACAAGACTTGAGTCATGCCACTTGTCAAGTAAACACATCTTAATTCCAGAATTTGTAGATATTAATACTATAAAACACACAAATACTAATTCAGAAATATAAGAGCTCATGTTCAAGATAACAAAACTTGAGCTGGATGCTGATTGACTCCTGCAGAGTTTCCATCATCGATTGTGTTATTGTCCTGGTTATCTGCGTAAGTCTGACTCGTCTTCAGAGCATGTTTCTACGGCTTTGTTCAGAGAGCATGCTTCGAGACTCAGATGAGCGTGTCATTGAGATGCAGGGTCAACAATCACGAGGTCTAAATTATGCATCACGCTGCATCTCGCTCGTTACGAGAAAGAGCAGAATCCACGTGGAGCATCAATTCTTAATATAAGACCTGCGCTGCTGATTAGGATGCACGGAGCAGCAGAGCCACAGCTATATATATATATATATATAACAGTGGCGTGCGGAAGTTTGTGAACCCCTTGCAGTATCTGTGAAAGCGTGGGTAATTTTAACAAAATAAGAGAGATCGTATTAAAATGCATGTTTTTTTTTATTTAGTACTGTCCTGAGTAAGATATTTTACATTTAGTACAGCAAAATAGCTGAAACTATTAAAATAACCCCGTTCAAAATTTTGTGAACCCCTTGCAGAATCTGTGAAAGTGGGGGTAATTTTAACAAAATAAGAGATCGTATTAAAATGCACGTTTTTTTTAATTTAGTACTGTCTTGAGTAAGATATTTTACATAAAAGATGTTTACATTCAGTCCACAAGTTAAAAAAATTGCTGTAACCACGTTCAAAAGTTTGTGACCCCTTGGTTCTTAACACGGTGTGTGGATGATCCACGGCTGGTATTTGTGTTGTGATGGTTGTTCACGAGTCCTTGTTTGTTCTTAACACTTTAAACTGAGCTCTGTTCTTCAGACCCCCCCCCCCCCCCCAGCTCCTGCAGATCAAACACTCACCGATGCTCCAGAAGGAAACACGACGCATTAAGAGCCGGGGCGTGAAAACTTTTGAACAGGACGAAGACGTCCAAATGTTTCTTATTTTGTAGAAATATATATTTTTCCATTTAGTCCTGCCCTTCGGAAGCAGCAGAAGATGCTCGCATGTTTTTCGCGGAAGACGAATTAAGTACAATTTACCCTGATCTTCAAATTCTAAAGTTTTCACTCCCCGGCTCTTAATGCGTCGTGTTTCCTTCTGAAGCATCGGTGAGTGTTTGATCTCCTGCAGAGCGGGGGGGGGGGGGGGGGTGGGGACAGAGCTCAGTTTAAAGTGTTCAGAACAAACAAGGCACTCGTGAACAATCATCACAACACAAACACCAGCCGTGGATCATCCACACACCGAGTTAAGAACCAAGGGTTCACAAACTTTTGAACGTGGTTACAGCTATTTTTTAAATTGTGGACTGAATGTAAACATCTTTTATGTAAATTATCTTACTCAGGACAGTACTAAATAAAAAAAAACATGCATTTTAATAGATCTCTCTTATTTTGTTAAAATCACCCCACTTTCACCGATTCTACAAGGGGTTCACAAACTTCCGCATGCCACTGTACATGCTTTCTTCCTCTCCTGCGGGTGTGTTCGTAACGCTCCTCTGTTCTAGAGCTCCAGAACTAACGCTCAAGGGCTGGTTGAGAAGCCGTGACGCTCTCTCTCTGATCCCCATCAGTACCTGTGAGCGTGTCCAGCGGCTGTAAACACGAGGTGTTCAGTCTGCGGTGTTTCTCCAGCACGCTCGGGCCAGACGGAGCGCTGGGAGGCTTTCTGGAGCCCGCGCTCTTATTCTGAAACCAGAGACACACACAGCAGGTTCCTGTTACACAGCCCTGAGCATGCTGGGATCATTTATCCACAGATCAGTGTTATATTCCCGCTGCTAGTATCCTGACAGCATCGCTCTATGGCGGAAATACTTGCTTTTGTTTGGTCAGCTCTGTACTATTTAGTGTCAGAGTCAACAATGTCAATCACTTTGTGTCATTTTATCAGCACTATGTTGACCGATGGCTAAATTAATATGAGATTGATGGCACAAAACATTTAATAATCCAATATATTTTATGATTATTAAAACATTGTGGCTACCTCTATCTATAAACAGACATACGCAACATCTATTCTTACTATAGATCTGACAAATCTATGTTCGGAAAGTACTGAATATTGGTAAAAAACAAACTAAAGTCATAAAACTGTGTTTCTATAAATCTAGCATGAGATGATACAATGTCACATAATCTGAAAGTTTCCCGCTTTTAATTCTAATAATAAATATTTACCTCAGAGTCCTGGTCATCTTCTTGCGGTTTGCTTCTGGATCTCTGAACACAGACAATAACAATTTAGATTGATATATGATAACAAGAGAGAGATAGATAGATTAAAAAAGTTAATTGAGTCTAATTAAAAGTCATATATCACAAAGTTAATCCATGGAAGAACTTCTGAAGTGTTACCGTGTCTCTCTTTGTCTTGTGCGGCATCTTGCGTGACTGCATCTGCGCGCGCGCTCGGGATTAGTATTAACACGCGCGAGCGCGCATTGGCGGGCGCTGGTCACGTGATACAGTAATCGCTCAGTTCAGATATAAGTTATGAGTTATTATTCGGCTTTAGTGAAGCTACAAGCAGTGTATTACAACAGATTACAAGTCACATTATCTCAAATGTAATACGTGGTTTTAATGGCTTTAAATTAATGTAACTGATAACTTTTCTAAATTAATAATGATTTTTTTCAACTGTTAATATTTTGAAACATATTACAGTAGAACTCAACACTGATTACTGTCTTACCTTAATCGCTCCAATTAAGATTATAGCCTAATAATTAAATTCTAAAGCACAAAATCGGACTTTAGCATTTTATCCTGAGATCATATACAATCATAACAATAAATAGATTAATACCTGTGATATTGTTTCTGAAATCAGACGTAACCCCCTTTTTGTAATCGTTAATACTTTCATAAGTATTTGATATATCTAATTGCTATTTTTTCTCTCAGTAACTGTAACATATGAGTGACTTTTATTTTGTAATTAAATGACGTCATTCCGTGACGTGTAAGCAATTACTCCCCATAAGTCAATAAAAACTATGGTTTAGAAAGTAAGCGATATTTAATATCTGATCAAACAAACATATGTTATAATATTAACTGAAATTTCTTTGTGTTGCCTTCCCAAAAAATGATTTTAAATCAGGCATTATAAGGATAATTGTGTCAGTAAAAGACAAAAGCACCTGTTAATGAATCAGCTGATATGAGACTAATATATTTTTTTATTATTATGGACTTTTCATATGTAATTTTTATGCAAAATATGCAAAATAACAATAAATACAAAGACACAATGAGGGTTACATGCATCGTCACACCATGAAAGAGTTTACTTGAGTTTACATACACATCAAAATCTCGCCTGAAAACAAAAAAGCAAGGAGTTTTTTATGAAAATGTACATTTATGGATGTAAAATTTTTCAAGAAATATATTTATGTCTTTCATCTCATGTAATTTGGTGTGATTCACGCGTCATTGCAGCAGAAACGCGCTGACGCGTGTGACGCTTCTCGGCTTTCTGGAATTTGTAGTTCTCACGCCGCCTTCACTCATTCGCTCCACCGGTGGAAAAACTACATATCACAGACTTCCGAGAAACAATATAGTTTGGCGACGAGCGGGGCGCTGGTCATTCCGGTGAGGTGTCAGAGTCCGTGATACAGCGCGATCTCTCTCACAGCTCGATCATCGGTTCTTTGCGTTTCATCGCGGCGAGAAATGTCTGACGGTGGCGGAGGAGAGGACGGCGGCGGCGGCGGGATGGAGGTTTCTGCCGCTGTGCAGACGGTAGCGGACGCGTCGGTTCTGCAGAAACACATTCGTAAGCTGGTGCCGCTGCTGCTGGAAGATGGCGGCGACGCTCCCGCTTCTCTAGAGAGCGCGCTGGAGGAGAAGAGCGCGCTGGAGCAGATGAGAAAATTCCTCTCAGATTCTCAGGTTCACTCGATCCTGGTGGAGCGGAGCGCGTTGAAAGGTGACGCGAAGTCCATTACACGCACACAAACACCGTGTCCCACGCGACGCGACACAATCAATCAAACATCACAGCCAATCAGAAGCGTGTGTGGGCGGAGCCTCACTGCACTCGCTGCGTAATGCACAAGTTTATGATCTTAATTCATACATATTAAACTTTTTAACATTATTAAACATACATAGTGAGTGATTTGATATGGAATACACTCGTTGGTTCACAGTGAGTTCACAATTATAGCGTACATATTTGCTTTTAATTATTTTCAAGATCTGAGGTAAACCGTTGTTGCTTTCAGTCATAAGATCACGCAATTAGACCCGTTTAGTTTCGAATAAAGCACAGTATCTGAGATTATCTACCGTTGTATGTTACTGTATGTATCTAGTTAGGACAAAAACCGGTTAACACGGTAAATAGATCTTTTAATCGCGTGTAGACACGGTGTAAAGGTTAAAGCCGTTCACATGTGTGATTAAGCTCAGGATGACACGCATAAAGTGTTTTCTTTGTTCTATTTTATTGCAGGGTTTGTGTAGCCGCGCCCTGTTTGAGTCCAGATTAGTTACCTGCATAACCAGGTGTATAGAGACAGTAAAGCAGATTGAATCTGGTAAAAGTCGATAATAACTGATCGATGCGCGTTCAGGGCGTGTGCTGCACTGCAGACCAGTGACGTCACGAGCACCTTCTGATCAATAACAATAATTAGCTAGCCTTCCAATTACGAGCTGACGTTTGACTGCTTAAAGTATTTTATTTCCCCCCTTACTTTATTGAAAGCATGTCATGTTATGTCAAACTTCAAAAGGGTACATTATATTTTTTCTAATTAAAACAATAGAATAAGAAGTTTGCGATCGTATAAAATCAGTATCAACTAAATTTAATTTGCACTACAGAAGACAAAAGTGGCATTTACAGACATTTAATGAGGCTCATAGGTATGGCATGAGTGCAATTAAATAAAACAATTAATGTTTTATATAGTCAATTTTTAATATATATAAATATTAAATGATTTAAATAACTGCAATGATGCTTTAAAAATGAAACTAAAACTGCCAGTAGGTGATGGCAAGTCACTGATTTTACAATTTTAATTAAATTGATTCGTTAAGAAACTAAGCACGTGTCTGTCTTTATAAATAGGTAATTATGAACGACTCAGCTGTGACTGTACGAAATAGAGACAAAGTGTTGTAGTCATTTAATATTAACTTGTTTATTTTTAACATGCCAAAAATCATTAGATATTAAGATCATGAAGATATTTAGTAAATTTCCTACCATAAACTTAATTTTTGATTATTAATATGCATTGCTAAGAATTCATTTGAACACTTTAAAGATGATTTTCTCAATATTTAGATTTTTTTACACCAGATTTTCAAATATTGTCCAAACCATACATCAATGGAAATATGATTTATTCAGCTTTCAGATGATGCATACATCTCAGTTTCGAAGAACTGACAATTATGACTGGTTTTGTGCTCCAGGCTCACAATGTTTTCATAGTCGCAGTAGTTTTCAGCCGCAAATGGTGCCTTGACACACCATTATGATTATGATTTACAGTCTTGACAATGCAGCGCTTGAACGAGACTGTGTGAATTAGGGCTGTGCAATATGACGATATATATCGGATAGACGAAATAAAAAGTCTATCGTTTCAGATTATGTTCTATCGTTTATTTCGTGGTGTTGCAAAATACATTGTTTACGGTAATACCTTTTCATCGTTTGAGTGACTGCGATCTTTATACGCCGCGTGACGGAGAGACAGAACGAGCACAAAACCAGGAGCTCGTTACTAAACGAGGACTACATCTCTAGCATGGTCACGCGTTTTAAAAAACTGCAGTTTGATACAAACTGATTTTAAGCCGTTAAAACACAAACAACAGAGCTACATGCGTCTCTGTGTGAGAGTAGCACGGTTTTTTCCGCTTTATTGGCTTTGAACGATTACATAAACACATTATGCGTCAGAATCCCCCGTCTTTAAACTTATAAACACGATTTAGGTCTTAAGAGAGATAAACAGCAGAAAGAGAAAACGCATATGTAACCAGATATATTGGATCCGGTTCTGTCGATTGGTCAGATTTTGCAAGTATCATTAAAACGGTGGGTAAGTTATACAAATTCGACAGAAAAATCCTACCTGTTAAAATTATGTTTTATTAACGTCTACACTTAGCTCCGTCAGGATTTTTGCAGCCGATACAAAGATTTCTTGATGGTGATCGGCGTACCGATGCCGACGGCTTCAGCTTTATATAAAAGTAATAATAAGTTATATAAATAATCACAAAAATTCCCTTAACAGTGAACATTTTAATATTCCTTTAAAATTGTGTTTATGCATAACATTATGTATATCGATACTTAATATAGACAAAAATAAATGCAAACAAAATGTGTGTATGCACCACAAGGCAGAGATCGAGGCATTTTTATCCTTAAGACTTGACTTGACCTGAATGACCCCAGACTGCTCGAGGAAAAGGACTTGTGAATATTTTAAAAGCAACTGGTCTTTTATATCCTTAAATACTTCTATAAGATCCGCACCCCTGCATCCATCCGGCTGCGAGCCGTCGCACGCACCATTTTAAGTGAGCACCTCAAAACCGGAGGCATCACATAAAGCGCTCAGGGTCGTTTATAGTAAATATCTTTGCTTATATCCTCGTATTTTTATCGCACTTTATTAAGCCCTTTAGCTCGTGCGCTTTCTCTCTCTCTCTCTCTCTCCTCTCTCTCTTCTCTCTCTTTACGCGCGCCGGTGGCGCCAAATCAAGAGCTGCCGCGTTATTTTAACAAAAACGAAACACACAAATTGCGATCGGTACTGAGATCGCCAAATGTACGAGTACCGAAATTAAAATGTTTCGGCCGATAACCGATTGGCCGATCGACGGAGCATCCCTAGTCTACACCAACCTTAAACCTACCCTCACAGTAATGCAGATACATTAAATATTGTTGTTCAGCTTGAGAAAAAGGATGCAATATTGGTGCGCGCATGTGCAGTAAGGCTATGTAGGAAAATCTGACGGGTAACGTTAGGATAAAATGTCAGGACAGCGGACTTCGGTCTTAAAGGGGAAGCGTTCCAATATTCGTTCTGTTTGCCATTCATGTTAATCATAGCACACTGCTAGAAAATCTCACTGCTCTCGACTAAATCACTTTTGTAACTTTAATAAAAAAATAATAATGATATATTTATTTACATGTATAGAATCTATACATAATACACGTGTTAATTATATCTATCATAGATATAATTAACACAGTGAAGACTAATTAATTTACACAATGTATGTAGCGCTTCTTATTTATTGTAGTTTTTTTGTCCTATTGCTTATCCTTATTTCATCACTGACTGTTTATTTATCTTCAGTGAGGTTGAGTTTCTCTTTTTAGGCTTGTATTAGTTTGATATTGGTGACAAGGATTATGAAAATTCTATGGTATCAAAGATTTTAATATCATAAAAAACTTTTTAAAAGAAAAAATTACTATACCGTGATATATATCGTTATCGTGATATTAAATTAGTCATATCGTGATATAAAATTTTGGTCATATCGCCCCCCCCCCCCTAGTGTGAATGTGTTGTTAGTGTTCGGACTCCAGACCATAACACACAAACACCATCAGCTGGTTCTATTCCTCATCACATGCTCATCGGCTGGCCGTTTGTTGTTGTTCTGCAGAGGATGTTGGAGATGAAGGTGAGGAGGAGCGCGAGTGCATCTCTTACACCATCAGCATTGACATCCATTACGGGCTGAAATCAAACAGGTAACGAGTTTAGACCGTGTGAGCTGATGATCAAGATTATTACAATCATCAGGTTTGAAGTCCGTTCTTTCTATCTTGTGTCCGTGGGAAATATCTTCGTTTCTAAACATGCGTTTAGCCGTTAATTGTAATAACCCAGTGATATTTAATCAGTGATATTTAAGTCTGTCTGGAAGGACGATCATGAAGAAAACGAGACGGAGTCTGTGTGAAACTGAAGAAACCGAGAGGAACTGACGCTTCGAGAAAGAGCACCGAGCGCAAAAGCCCTTTAAACAGCGCTCACCAGGGTCGAGAAAGAGCACCGAGCGCAAAAGAAATAATTTCCTTTTAGCGCGTTCACCAGGGTACACAGGCTGAGGGAAATAATCCTTTATATAATCTAGTTTGTGTAACCAAGATTGCGATTGTGATTTAATATGCAAATTTATTTTTACCAATATTACGATTGCGATTTAATATGCTTTTTTTTACCAATAATTGTGATATAATGATTTTTTACCAATATGCGATATTAATATGCATTTTTTTTACCCAATATTGCGATTTAAAATGATTTTAAATATGTTTTTTTTTTTTTTTACAATATTGCATTTAATATGATTTTTTTTAATATATTGCGATTTAATATGCTTTTTTTTTATTTTTTTTTTACCAATATTGCGTTTTTATAAATGTTTTTTTTTTTTTTTTACCATATTGTTTTTTTACCATATCGATTTAAATGCTTTTTTTTTACAAAATATTGTGATAAAATTATTTTTTTTTTACTTTTTTACAATTATGTGCGATTTTAAAGGCATTTTTTTAAACCAATATTGAGGATTTTTTCTACAAATATTGCGATTTTATATGCAGTTGTTACCAATATTAACGGTTTAAATGCTTTTTTTTATCAAATGCATTTATTATGCATTTTTTTACCAATATTGCGATTTTAAATGATTTTTTTTTACCAATTATTTGCGATTTAATATGCATTTTTTTTAACCAATATTGCGATTTAATATGCATTTTATTTTTTTTTAACCAATATTGCGATTTAATATGCATTTTTTTTACCAATATTTTTTTTTACCAATGCTTTTTTTAACCAATTGCGATTTAATATGCAGTTTTTAAACCAATATTGCGATTTTTTGCATTTTTTTACAATTTTGATTTAATATGCAATATTTGTTTTTTCCGATTTAATAAAATGCATTTTTTTTAAACCAATATTGCGATTTAGAATTTTTTTTTTACCAATTTGCGATTTACCAATATGCATTTTTTTAAAATGCATTTTTTATTGCGATTTAAATATTGCAATTTTTTAACCAATATTTTTAATATGCGCATTTTTTTTAAACAAAATTGCGATTTAAATTGTTTTTTTTTTTTTTACCAATATTGCGATTTAAAATGCATTTTTTTTTTAAACCAATATTGCATTTGATTTTTGTATACCAATATGCTTTTATTTTTTTTTTTAAATGCGATTGCAAATGCATTTTTTTAATGCATTTTTTTGATTTAATATGCATTTTTTTACCAATATTGTGCATTTATTTTTTTTTTTTTCTATGCATTTTTTTTAACCAATATTTGCGATTTAAAATGATTTTAAATGCATTTTTTTTAAACCAATATTGCGCATTTAATATGCATTTTTATGTTTTTTTTAACCAATATTGCGATTTAATAAGCAATTTTTTTATTTAATATTGCGATTTAATATGCATTTTTTTTTATACCAATATTGCGATTTAATATGCGCTTTTTTTTTAACCAATTATTGCGATTTAATATGCATTTTTTAAAACCAATATTGCGATTTAATATGCATTTTTTTAACCAATATTGCATGGCATTTTTTTACTAATATTGCGACTACGAATTAATATGCATTTTTTTTAACCAATATTGCGATTTTTTAATATGCATTTTTTTTTTTTAACCAATATTGCGATTTAATATGCATTTTTTTTAAACCAAATTGCGATTTAATATGATTTCATTATATTATTATGCCTTTTTTTAATGCAATATTGTGATTTAATATGCATTTTTTTTTAAACCAATATTGCGATTTAATATGCATTTTTTTAATGCGATTTTTTTAATTGCCGATTTAAATTGCAATTTTATCCAATATGCGATTTAAAATTTTTTTTTACCAATATTGCGATAATGCCATTTTTTTTAAAACATATTGCGATTTAATATGCATTTTTTAAAATATGCATTTATATAAAACAATTTTTTATTGCGATTTTAAATTGCGATTAATATGAATTTTTTTTACCAATATTGCGATTTAAAATGCATTTTTTTTTTTTGTTACCAATATTGCGATTTAAATGCATTTTTTTTTTACCAAATTGCGATTTATTTTTTTGACCATATTGCGATTTATGCATTTTTTTATGCATTTTTTTTACCAATATTGCGATTTAATATGATTATTTTTTTATTTTTTTACCAATATTGATTTAAAATGCATTTTTTTTGCATTTTTTTTTATTTGCGATTTAATATGCTTTTTTTACCAATATTGCGATTAAAATGCATTTTTTTAACCATTTTGCGATTTAATACCATTTTTTTAACCAATATTTCGATTTAAAATGCATTTTTTTTACCATTATTGCGATTTAATAGCATTTTTTACCAATTTTTTATTGCGATTTAATATTGCATTTTTTTTCAATATTCGATTTAGCGAATTTTATATTCTTATATTCAATATGCGATTAAATTATTGATATTGCATGTTTGTTATGTAAAAAATATTGTTATTTTAATTATATTACATTGTAAATGTTATTTAGCATAAACCAATATATATTGCAATTTAATAAATGCGATTTTTATTACTAAATACCAGATATAATTGACGATATTTATGAATATGCATTTCTTTTTTTAATATTTGCATTTTTGTTTCCTATTATTGCGATTTAAATATGATTTTCGCTTATTTGACAATACATTTGGGATTTGTGATTGGTTTTTTGTATTATTGCGAATTATTTGGTTTTTTTTATGCATTTTTTTTAAAGCAATGCATTTAATATGCATTTTTTTACCAATAAAATGCATTTTTGCATTTTTTTTAACCAACCAATGCGATTTGCGATTTAATATGCATTTTTTTTTAACCAATATTGCGATTTAATATGCATTTTTTTTTACAATATTGCGATTTAATATTGCATTTTTTTTAACCAATATTGCGATTTTAATATGCATTTTTTTTTACCAATTTGATTTAATATGCATTTTTTTTACAATATTGCGATTTAATATGCATTTTTTTAACCAATATTTGCGATTTACCAATATTTGTTTTTCAATATTGCGCATTTTTTTTTACCAATGCTTGCGATTTTTGCATTTTTTTGACCAATATTGCGATTTAATATGATTTAATATGCTTCTTTTTTTTTACCAATATTGCGATTTAAAATTGCTTTTTTTTTACCAATATTGCGATTTAATATGCATTTTTTTTAATATTGCGATTTAATATGCATTTTTTTAACCAATATTTTGCGATTTAATATGCTTTTTTTTTTACCAATATTGCGATTTAAAATGATTTTTTTAACCAATATGATTTAATATGCTTCTTTTTTTTTACCCCATATTGCGATTGTGATTTAAATTGCTTTTTTTACCAAAATTGCGATTTAATTTGCATGCTTTTTTTTTTTTACCAATATTGCGATTTAATATGCTTTTTTTACCAATAATTGCGATTAATATGCATTTTTTTACCAATATTGCGATTTAATATGCTTCTTTTTTCCAATATTGCGATATGCATTTTTTTTAAACCAATATTGCGATTTAAATGATTTAATATGCTTTTTTAACCAATATGCGATTTAATATGCGTTTTTTTTACCAATATTGCGATTTAATATGATTTTTTTTAACCAATATGCGATTTAATTGCGGTTTTTTAACCAAATTGCGATTAATATGCGTTTTTTTTTAAAATATTGCGATTTAATATGCATTTTTTTACCAATATTGCGATTTAATATGCGTTTTTTTTTTACCAATATTGATTTAAAATATCATTTTTCAATATTGATTTAATATGCATTTTTTTTTTACCAATTTGCGATTTACATTTTTTTTACAATATTGCGATTTAATATGCATTTTTTTAACCAATATTGCGATTTAATATGATTTAAATTTTTTTTTAAAACATTTTTTTACCATTGTGATAAAATGCGAATATATTTTTTTGCATACAATTTGCGATTTAAAATGCGTTTTTTTTTTACCAATATTGCGATTTAATATGCGTTTTTTTTTTACCAATATTGCGATTTAATATGCGTTTTTTTTAACCAATATTGCGATTTTAATGCGTGCATTTTTTAAAACCAATATTGCGATTTAATATGCGTTTTTTTTTACCAATATTGCGATTTAATATGCGTTTTTTTTACCAATATTGCGATTTAATATGCGTTTTTTTTACCATATTGCGATATATGCTTTTTTTACCAATATTGCAATTTAATATGCGTTTTTTTTTTATTTTTTTTCATATTGCGATTTTAAATGCTTTTTTTTAAAATTGCGATTTAAAATGCTTTTTTTTAAACATATTGCGATTTAAAATGCTTTTTTTTTTTTTATATTGCGATTTAAAATGCTTTTTTTTAAACCAATAAACCGATTGCGCGATTTAAAATGCATTTTTTTTATGCATTTTTTTTTTACCAATATTGATTTTATATTTATTTATTTTTACCGATTAAAATTGCGATTTTTTTTTAACCGATATGCGATAAAATGCATTTTTTTTTACCAATATTGCGATTTAGGGTCTAAGCTCTTTAATTCTGTATTTTCAACAAAGACGAGCAATAAATTTTTTTTGCAGTTTGGGCACGTTACTGTAAAAAAGTAATTGTTATATTACGATTTCACAAATAGTTACATCGTTATAAAATAAACTAATTACCAGGAAATAACTGGGGGTGCAATTTTTTTTTACCAATATTGCGAGCTTAATGACAAAACTACCACGAATTCTACTATAAATAACCATTAAACGGATTTTAGCTGCTGGTTCATGAATATTAATAGGTCGTTGCGCTCTTTTTATTTAATATCTAAATATTTAGGGTTTTTTTAACCATTAATGTATTTTAGCATTTTTTTTTACCCATATTGCTAAATTATATTTTTTTAACCAATATTGATTTATTATTTTTTTTCATATTGCGATTTAAAGCATTTTTTTTAACCAATATTACGATTTAATAGCATTTTTTTTAACCAATACGATTTAATTATTTTTGTAACCAATATTGCGGTTTAATATGCTTTTTTTTTTTACCAATATTGCGATTTAATATTACTTTTTTGACCAATATTGCGAAAAAAAAGAAGCATTTTTTTTACCAATATTGGATTTAATATGCATTTTTTTTAAACAATATTGTGATTAAAATGCATTTTTTTTTACAATATTGATTTAAATATGCAATTTTTTTTAAACCAATTGCGATTTAATATGCATTTTTTTAACCAATATTGCGATTTAATATGCATTTTTTTAAACCAATATTGCGATTTAATATGCATTTTTTTTACCAATATTGCGATTTAAATATGCATTTTTTTTTACCAATATTGCGATTTAATATGCATTTTTTTAAACCAATATTGCGATTTAAAATGCATTTTTTTTTACCAATATTGCGATTTAATATGCATTTTCTTTTTTACCAATATTGCGATTTAATATGCATTTTTTTAACCAATATTGCGATTTAATATGCATTTTTTTTGACCAATATTGCGATTTAATATGCATTTTTTTTTACCAATATTGCGATTTAATATGCATTTTTTTAACCAATATTGCGATTTAATACGCATTTCTTTAACCAATATTGCGATTTAATATGCAATTTTTTTACCAATATTGCGATTTAATATGCATTTTTTTTACCAATATTGCGATTTTATATCTTTTTTTTTTACCAATATTGCGATTAATATGCTTTTTTTTTTTTTTACCATATTGCGATTTAATATGCTTTTTTTACCAATATTGCGATTTAATATGCATTTTTTAACCAATATTGCGATTTAATATGCATTTTTTTTAACCAATATTGCGATTTAATATGCATTTTTTAAACCAATATGGGATTTAAAATGCGTTTTTTTTAACCAATATTGCGATTTAATATGCTTTTTTTACAACAATATTGCGATTTAAAAATGCGTTTTTTTTACCAATATGCGATTTAATATGCGTTCTTTTTACCATATTGCGATTAATATGCGTTTTTTTAACCAATATTGCGATTTAATATGATGCTTTTTTTACCAATATTGCGATTTAATATGCGTTTTTTTACCAATATTGCAATTTAATATGCGTTTTTTTTACCAATATTGCGATTTAAAATGCATTTTTTTAAACCAATATTGCGATTTAAAATGCTTTTTTTTTAAACCGATATGCGATTTAAAATGCCTTTTTTTTTAAACGATACTGCGATTTAAAATGCATTTTTTTTACCATATTGCGATTTTAATATTTATTTATTTTTACCAATATTGCGATTTAATATGCATTTTTTTTACCAATATTGCGATTTAGGGTCTAAGCTCTTTATATTCTGTATTATTCAACAAAGACGAGCAATAAATTATTGTATAGTGTGCAGTGTTGGGCACGTTACTGTAAAAAAGTAATTAGTTATATTACTAGTTACTTCTCACAAATAGTTACATCGTTATAAAATAAACTAATTACCAGGGAAAGTAACTGGGGGTGCAATTGTTTGTCAAATAATGCTGATAAGATGACAAAACTACCACGAATTCTACTATAAATAACCATATAAACGGATTATTGAGCTGCTGGGTTCATGAATATTAATCAGGTCGTCTGCGTTCGCTCGAACTGATTCGCTGAAATCAAAACAGGGACGATGATGGGTGAGCGCCGGCCAATGAGATCGTCGTTTGCGCATTAGCTCCGCCCACTACAGGAGAACCCTGCAGTTCTTAAAAGCTGAAGACTTCCAAACGAACTCCGTTATTTTGGTATCTTTTACATGTAGCGCGTCAATTCTGCATGTTATGAAAGACTCGCGGAGAGATGTGTTTTCCGTACATAATAAAACGTAATTGCATTATCAAAAACATCTGTTTGTTTACTATATTTATTTGGTTTAGTCCGTGTCCTTGTGTGCTTTGGTTCTTCTGCTGGTTTAGGCCCTTTTGAAATGACGCGATCATTGATATGGACACTTCTTATATACTATATAGTGCACTTTATAGGGATTAGTGAACGAGTGAGCGATTTCGGACACAGAATGCGTCTCGCTGAAAATAATTAGAATGCTCGTCAGCCAATCAGATTCAAGCATTCAACGGCCTAGTAGTATAATAGAAGTTAATTAATAAAGAAAATATGCATTCATGACATTATTTTTGACTTTTTACACATCTTGAAGTGTCAGTTCTTCTGGATTTAGTCCGTCATGTGATTCCAGACAGACTGGATGATGATCGGATCAGACTGAAATATCTCTGGATTATTACAATTAACAGCTAAATGAATGTTTATACAGCAAAAGATAGAAATAGCTGACTTCAAACCACGTTCTAGCTGCACTGGCCAGCACTGTGTGTGAGGTGTTCTGATGAGACACGTGATCTTTCAGCTTGGCGCTGATCAAGCGGACCGGAGTGATTGATGCGGACAAACCCATCTCGACTCAGGTACGAGTTCTGACCCTGAGCGAAGATTCTCCGTACGAGACGCTGCACTCCTTCATCAGCAACGCTGTGTCTCCGTACTTCAAATCCTACATCCGAGAGTCTGGCAAAGCCGACAGGTAACGTCCGCTCTGAGAGAGAGAGAGAGAGAGAGAGAGAGATGCACACCAGAACCTGCGTGATTGTTTCTGTGTGTCTGCGCAGGGATGGGGACAAAATGGCCCCTTCGGTGGAGAAGAAGATCGCGGAGCTGGAGATGGGCTTACTGCACCTGCAGCAAAACATCGAGATCCCGGAGATCAGCCTGCTCATCCATCCCATCATCACCAACGTGGCCAAGCAGTACTACGAGCGTGGGGAGAAGCCCAAAGTCACAGACTTCGGGGATAAAGTGGAGGATCCGAGCTTCTTGAACCAGCTGCAGTCGGGAGTCAACCGCTGGATCCGAGAGATACAGAAGGTCTGAGACTCGCTCGCGTTTTAAAACCTTTAGGAGCACGGCTAAAAATATAAGTGCATTTACTCAGATCAAAAAATTAATTAACCTTCCTATTACGAGGTGATATTTGACTCCCTAAAGCGATTTACAGGGAGTCTAGGTTTTACTTTAGTAATGGCATTTTTATATCGTTAGTCAAAAATATGTATTTATAAGCTTTTAACTTTTTTTTTTTAATTAACACAACAGAATTAGTAATAGAATAAGTTACCAATAAAATATCAGTATTAAATAAATGTACTACAGGGAGAATTGTCAGACATTTAATGAGGCTCAAGTCACATGAGTGCATGAGTCACATGTTTTAAAAAATATAATTTTGAATATAGAAATATTAAATTAAAAGATATTAATTAAATTATAACCACCAGTAGGTGGCAGCAAATCACTGAATTATTAATTTAATTGATTGGTCCGAACGGCTGAATGGGTGATTGACTCAATTAGTTGAAAATGTAACTACAACATGATTCAAGTAAGTGTTTCTTAATTAACCCTCTAGCTACAGAAATTATATTTCAAGTGCAGCACACATGAAGTGTGTCTCTTTGCAGAGAACATGCTGGAACTACAACTAAATCCTGTACTAATTTGTCTGAGACCTATTATATATTCATAAATTATACAAGGAAAATGCTTAAAAAAATCTCAAAGTGACCGTTATTAACTATAAATGTTCTGTAAAAACAATGAACGGCAGATTTCAGTCGGTCACCGTGATGCAAACATGAAATATCAGACATGCGGTAGTATAGCTACAGGTTTTATATTCAATTGCGCTGCTTTTACATTGTTTTTATATATAAACATGGATGCGTTTGATTGTGGTGCTCATGTCTAAAAACACAGCGCTCAAGTTAAGAGAAGTTCAATTATTTCCTAATTCTGACACTTTTTTTTTTTTACGCAATTGCAATTTTATATCCAGCAATTCTGACTTTTTTTATCTCGCAATTCTTTTTTTCTCGCAATTTTGACTTTTCATTTTTGCAATTCTGAATTTTTTTATCTCGCAATTGACTTTTTTATCTCGCAATTTACTTTTTTTATCTCGCAATTTACTTTTTTTTTTCGCAATCTTTTTATCGTGCATTGACTTTTTTATTCGCAATTGACTTTTTTTATCTCGCAATTAACTTTTTTTTTGCAATCTTTATCTCGCAATTTACTTTTTTTATCTCAATTGCAATTACTTTTTTTTTCTCTTTTTTATCTCGCAATTTACTTTTTTTATCTCGCAATTTGCTTTTTTTATCTCGCAAATCTGACTTTATCTCGCAATTCTGCTATTATCTCACAACAAAAAAAGTCAGAATTGTGCGATAAAGAGTCGCAATAACCGTTTTGTATGTTGTATTCAGTAGAAACGGGCTTCCAAAGCTCCCGGTGTCCAGCTCATCTGCAGTGTTTACTTGTGTGTATCCCGCGCAGGCCTGCAGTCGATCAGGGTTTCAGGTTTGTGTTCTGGTCTCTTTCAGGTGACTAAACTCGACCGAGACCCGGCGTCTGGAACAGCTCTGCAGGAGATCGGCTTCTGGCTGAACCTGGAGCGAGCTCTCAACCGGATCCAGGAGAAGAGAGAGAGTCCGGAGGTGCTGCTGACACTCGACATCCTCAAGCACGGCAAACGCTTCCACGCCACGGTCAGCTTCGACACCGACACCGGTGAGCGCGCGCTGCGAGTTATCTCAGGCCGTTAGTCTATGATTCTCCACATGTGTGTGTGAACGGTCTGGTGTGTTTCTCTCAGGCCTGAAGCAGGCTGTGGAGACGGTGAACGACTACAACCCTCTGATGAAGGACTTTCCCCTCAACGATCTCCTGTCGGCCACCGAGCTGGACAAGATCCGCCAGGCGCTGGTGGCCATTTTCACTCACCTTCGCAAGATCCGAAACACCAAGTACCCCATCCAGCGTGCCCTGCGTCTGGTGGAGGCCATCTCCAGAGACCTGAGCTCGCAGCTGCTCAAAGTGCTCGGCACTCGCAAGCTCATGCATGTGGCGTACGAGGAGTTTGAGAAGGTACGGCTGAGCCAGTAACACTCGCTACGAGGGATGGGTATAACACCTGTATGTACAAGAAACTTAGTTTCATTTAAATGCCCAAGCAATCGATTAAAATCTCCGACGCTAACATAAGAAGCATCAACACCTGTGGCCTGTTTCTGCGTCTCAGAACGGCTCCATTCACACTGAATGAATGCCGTGAACTCCTTTATTACATGTGCTGTTAGTTTAGCTTGCGTTTGGGAACAACAGACACCAGTTATGCTTTATTTCAGCGGCAGATGAATACAGCATTTCACTAGATTTGTAGCGAGACATGTTTTTGTGCCTGTTTTCACCGAAGCTGGAGTTTCCTTCAAAATAAAAGCTTTAAGTGCAGCATGAATCCTGACCATTTTTAATGCAGCCTAAATTCAAAATATCTTTCAAGTGTAGAAATTGGGACAGAAGCAAAAATAATATACCTATAAAATATTAATTTTCATTTATAATTTATATTACAGTGCAATTGTTTTACAATGTGGCTATTATTACTGTCATTATTATTATATTCTAATTAGTTTGTCTTCCTTAAACATCAGTGTGAATGTAATTTAGACTGAGACAGTATATCATTAATAAAAAGAGGGTTGAGTTCAGTTTAAAGTTCAGCTACGAGTCAATTCACTGAGTTTTTCTGACTCTAGTTTTCTTAGTTAAGAAACATGAGTTGCAGCTCTTAATTTTGAGCTCTTAAAGTGTATTAGATAGAATAATTGAACTTTAAAATGTACACTTTTTTATTTAATAAATATCATATCATGGACATTATCGTGAAATTATCATATTGTGAAATTGTTATATCGTTACATCCCTAACATTTATTAGTGCTAACAATGAAATTTTTGCTCAAAACGAACCAAAATTATAAATAATTTCCACTCAGGAAAGACTTGGTGGTGTTTCAAAACAAAGGGAAATGCATATCGGTCCGAAATGAGTTGAAAAATATCTATTATCGTACATCTCTAAAACATATATTTTTTTTAAAGAGTATCAGTTTAAGGCACCGGTACGGTTTTAAAAGTATTGATTTGGATCCGGTATGATACCCAAAGGAGACCCAGCCCTGCTCTCTCCCGCCTCACGCTCTTCCTCCTCCTCCTCCGCAGGTGATGGTGGCGTGTTTCGAAGTCTTCCAGACGTGGGAGGACGAGTACGAGAAGCTGCAGGTGCTCCTGCGGGACATTGTGAAGAGGAAGAGGGAGGAGAATCTGAAGATGGTGTGGCGTCTCAGTCCGGCCCACCGTAAGCTCCAGGCCCGCTTGGATCACATGCGGCGCTTCAGACGGCAACACGAGCAGCTGAGAGCCGTCATTGTTCGTGTGCTCAGGCCTCAGGTATGCTACATTTACATGCAAACAAATAATATGTTTGTAATCGGATTGACGGCTCAATCGGACTGAAAAGACTTCATGTATGGATAAATATTAATTTCACTGTAAAAAAAAAGTAAAACTTTTTTTGGCATGCACACACTGCACAAATATGGAGTTTCTCACATGGTCTATCATGAGCGTTTTAGTTCATATTAATATGACCCTGAATAAATTATATTTCCATTGATGTATGGTTTGGACAATATTTGAAAATCTGGTGCAAAAAAATCTAAATATTAATAAAATAATCTTTAAAGTTGTTCAAATGAAAGCAGTCATAAGCAGCACAGGTATATTTGTAGCAATAACCAACAATACATTGTATGGGTCACAATTATACATTTTTAAGTTATGACAAAAATCATTAGATATTAAGATCATGAAGATATTTAGTACATTTCCTATCATAAACTTAATTTTTGATTATTAATATGCATTGCTAAGAACTTCATTTGAACAACTTTAAAGATGATTTTCTCAATATTTAGATTTTTTTGCACCAGATTTTCAAATATTGTCCAAACCATACATCAATGGAAATATTATTTATTCAGCTTTCAGATGATGCATAAATCTCAATTTCACAAAATTGACCCTTATGACTAGTTTTGTGCTCCAGGGTCACATATTAATGACTTAATCTGCAAGACCTTATTCTAAATCCTTAATTCTACTCAACTTAACAACTACTTTACGAAGTATTAATAATAAGCAGTAATTAGGAGTATATTGAGGTATAGTTAGTTAATAGTGAGAACTGGACTTAAATCTAAAGTGTGAGTAGAATAATTAATGTTTTTAATAGTAAAAATTAAAAGAAGAGTCTCGTATCATTAACTTGTCGAGGTTGATATAAGATTTAGAAAGTAATTAAATGCGTTCTGAAGAGAGAAGTTTGTACAGTAATTGTTGAAGAGCACCTTACCCAGCGCTGGTGGTGAAACCAAAGCTAATAAAGCCGTGTTCCCCTCTCCAGGTGTCTGCCGTGTCCCAGCATGCTCAGGGAAAGACGTCCGAGCCCGACGATATGAAGGTGGCCGAGGTGTTCTTCGACGCCGCAGACATCAACGCCATCGAGGAGGTCAATCTGGCTTACGAAAACGTGAAAGAAGTGGACGGACTGGACGTCTCGAAGGAGGGCGTGGAGGCTTGGGAAGCGGCCATGAAGCGCTACGACGAGCGCATCGACCGCGTGGAGACTCGCATCACGGCACGCCTGCGCGACCAGCTAGGCACCGCCAAGAACGCCAACGAGATGTTCCGCATCTTCTCCCGCTTCAACGCCCTGTTCGTGCGGCCACACATCCGCGGAGCCATCCGGGAGTACCAGACGCAGCTCATCCAGCGCGTCAAAGACGACATCGAGGCTCTGCACGACAAGTTCAAGGTGCAGTATCCTCAGAGCCAGTCCTGCAAGATGAGCCACGTGCGAGACCTGCCTCCGGTCTCCGGCTCCATCATCTGGGCCAAGCAGATCGACCGGCAGCTGACGGCCTACATGAAGCGCGTGGAAGACGTCCTCGGGAAGGGCTGGGAGAACCACGTGGAGGGTCTGAAGCTCAAGCAGGACGGAGACAGCTTCCGAGCCAAGCTCAACACGCAGGAGATCTTTGACGACTGGGCGAGGAAGGTTAGACCTCAGTTCTGCCTTTGAGTTAGTCGGCCTTAAAGGAACAGTACACTAAAATCGAGGGGTGAGAACTAGACATTTCACCAACTTTACCATAGTTTGATCTGACTTTGTGCGCTGATTTCAATTGTTTATAACACAAAATTGTACACTCGTGGATGATAGTACTTTAGCCAGTAGAAAGAGCTCATTAAGAGCTTTCATTTGATGTAGATGCCTCCATTTCACCAAAAATGTCTGGTTCTCACCCCTCGAAATCGGCTCGTTTTACGGAGTTAAAGAGCTTACCGTTTTCGAATCCATTCAGTCAATCTCCGTGTCTGGCATTAACATTGTTAGCGTAGCTTAGCATAGATCATTGAATCTGATTGGACCGTTAGCATCTCGCTCAAAAGTAACCATAGAATTTTTATATTTTTCCTATTTAAAGTAGAGATCGACCGATTTATCGTATTCCCGATATTTGCGCATTTTACCGATATCGGTTTTGTAATATTGGATTGAATGCCGCCATCTTTTGTTGTTGTTGTTAAGATGACTGAAAGGAGGAAAAACCAAAGTGAAGAATGGACTTCAGTTATTTATTTACTTTATAACAGTCAATAAATATCGGTTCTGCATATCGGTTATCGGGTACATAAACATATCGGTTATAAAAAAATCAATATCGGTCGATCACTAATTTAAAGCTTGACTCTTCATCAGTATTTCTCTATGGTTCTCTGTTTTGGTGACCCTCACCCATTTTACATCTGATAGTTTGTGTTTTATAGTTTATAACTGTGTTGATCTGTTTTGTTTTGCATGTTTGCGTGTAGTAGGCCTGTCGCGATTAATCAACACATCGACTGAGGTGTGTTTGAGCTGATATCTAGCTCTCCAGAGACCTCTGTTTTAAACTGCTATATTAATAAACACTGTTGTTGTATTGAAAGGTGCAGCAGCGTAACCTGGGCGTGTCCGGACGCATCTTCACCATCGAGAACACGCGCGCCCGCGGACGCACCGGAACCGTGCTCAAGCTCAAGGTCAACTTCTTGCCCGAGATCATCACGCTGTCCAAGGAGGTGCGCAACCTGAAGTGGCTGAGCTTCCGCGTGCCGCTGGCCATCGTCAACAAAGCCCATCAGGCCAATCAGCTGTACCCCTTCGCCATCTCTCTGATCGAGAGCGTGCGCACCTACGAGCGCACCTGTGAGAAGGTGGAGGAGAGGATGTCCATCTCGCTGCTGGTGGCCGGGCTGAAGAAGGAGGTGCAGGCGCTCGTCACCGAGGGCATCGCTCTGGTCTGGGAGTCCTACAAACTCGACCCGTACGTCCAGCGTCTGGCCGAAACCGTCTTCAACTTCCAAGAAAAGGTTAAATTAGTGCACCAATCAGATGATTGGACACACACACACACACACGCACACTTGTTATTATGAGGGCACTATGATTTCCGCGATGATGAAAATGGAATTTATCGTTTAATATCACAGCATTTGTCAAGGTTTGTATGAATTAATCAAAAGTACGTCTTACGTGATATGGACTAAATATTACGGCGTGTCATGGTGCAGACATGCGGTTTTGTTAACTACTCAAATACTGAAGCTGTCTCTCTAAACATGAGGTCATAAATACATGCACAACGTGAGCATAGTAAAACTAGCTATACACACAGAAGTTTAAAAGAATTCACGGCAACCAGTCAAAATAAAAGTTCAGCTTAAATTGAAGTCGTTGTGGCAGAGATGCATTACTGTAAATGGTAGAATGTAAGTAATACTGCTACTGTTTAAAAATTAAAATTATTATTTCTTCCATGTTTTGATTTGATTGAAAATCCCATTTATTAGGCATAAAATACAATTGGTTTCCTTTTCATGTTTTCAATTTGATAAGGCTATTGTAAGAATTAATGAAATTGGTTTTATGCATTCAAATTATTAGACATGCTAAAACTGAATTTGGTTTGAACCATAAGGTGTGAAAAAATAATGCATTTTATTGAGCCCTAAACATGTCGTTTTTCTTAACCTTTTAATAAACACGTTAATTTATTAATTAAAATCATTAAATGTATATTAGACATGCAATTAATAAAATTCAATGTAAACGCTTAAAAAGAGTCCAGAAAAATATAAACGGGGGAAATAGAAAATAGATAGAAAACACAAAAAATAATAACAATAATAAAAAACGAAACCCCCCCCCAAAAAAAAAAATATATATATATATATATAAAGTCCAGAAAAATTAAAACGTGGGAAAATGGAAACCAGAAAATAATAATATGAAAAAAAAGTGGCATCCAGAAAAAATAAATAGATAAATAAATAAAAAATGCATCCAGAGAAAAAAAATTTAATCAAGAAAATGTTGAACTGAATTTGGATAAAATAGCTTTCATAGGGTCCTATATTACGTGCATTATTAAACAACAGTCATCAAAATGGTGGGAATTGTCTTGTTACTTACAATACATTGTCCAAGCTTTGGATGGGTTTTCACGAGTGAAGTGCATGATTATGCTTAAACTGTTAATCAGGATTGTCATGCTCATTAGTATTTTTTTACATTTTGCTCTTTGACATAAACCTAAATAAAGAGAACGTCAGTTTGCATTGTGGCAGATTTAGTCACCGTGAACCGCGTGAAGGACTGCGTGGAAGAAAACAGACTAGATGAATATCTCAGTAGAGCTCGCTAAACTCTTAACTTGCATATTAACCAGTGTTTTCATATCATCAGCACTGTGTGAAAGGCAGAGAGATGGTTGCCAGATTGGGAATATGAAGTCAAATACAGCAGAAAATGTATCGATTTAAAGAGCTCTGATTGGGGGATTAAACTCTTGAAATCTGGCAACCGCAAATGAAAGTTTTCAGGATGAATAACCAGCAGGCTTTAATGTTTTAATAAACTGAGAGTAGCAGAAATTGTGATTGTGATTAAAATATGATTTATTGTGCAGTCTGACAGAAGTATGAAAGTTTAAGATCACTGATATTCACTGCACTCAGCGATCGTGTAGACCAGTCGCCGTTTGATGACGATAAAGGATAGTTTTACATTAAGCTTTGTAGGCGATTTCCTAATTTATGATTATAGTAAGTTTTAATACTGCTTTTTAAGTTAGGCCTGCTTCAGTTGAAAGCTTAATTGGAGCTAATAATCTGTATCAGCCCATCGGAACGGTTAAGAAACATAAATGCGGATGTGTGTGTCCATAATTGGGTTGGTAGTGTTTTGTTTACTGATGAAAGGAGTCGTGGATGTCATGTTGACCCGTGTGTTTCGCTCGTAGGTGGACGATCTTCTTCTGATCGAGGAGAAGATTGATCTGGAGGTGCGCTCACTGGAGACCTGCATGTACGAGAACAAGATGCTGACGGAGATCCTCAACCGCATCCAGAAGGCTGTGGACGACCTGAACCTGCACTCCTACTCTAATCTGCCCATCTGGGTCAACAAACTGGACATCGAGGTGAGTTCAGCTGGACACAAGCTAAATTATATGGACCCCCCCGCCCCCGTGAAGGACAAGTTAGTTTTATTTTCTCTATAGCTCCAGATCACAACAGTCATTTAAAGTTATCTTTCCGTGTGTCTCTCACACACACACACGCTCACACACCGCTACACACAAACAACACACTCGCTCACACACACACTCTCTCGCACACACACGCACACACAGCACACACACACACACACACACACAACACACACACACACACACAACGCACACGCTACACTCTCACGCTCACACACACACACACACACACACACACACACACACATCTCATCTCACACACACACAGCTCACACACACACCACACACACACACACACGCTCTCACTCACACGCTCTCACACACACACACACACTCTCACACTCTCTCACACTCACACAACACACACACACACTCACACACACACACACACACACACTTCACACTCTCTCTCACCACACACACACAACACTTCACTCTTCACACACACACACTTCACATCTTCACTCATCACACACACCACACACACTCTCACTCTCACTCACTCACACACAAACACACACATTCTCTCACACCACACACACACACACATATATACCTCACTCACAGCGCTTACACGCGCTCTCAATCACACGCGCTCTCACACGCGCTCTCTCACACGCGCTCTCACACACGCACGCGCTCTCACACGCGCTCTCACACGCACACACACACACTCTACACACACACTCTCATACACACACACACACACTCTCACACACACTCTCACACACACACATCTCAAACTCACTCACACAAAACACACCACACTTTCTCACACGCTCACACACACACACACACACTCTCTCACACACCTCACACACGCACTATACACTCTCACTCACACACACAAACACACACACACACACACGCACTCTCACTCACTCACACACTCACACACGCTCTCTACACACTCACTTACACACACGCTCTCACACTCACACACTCACATACACACACTCACATGCACATACACTCACACACACACACACACACACACGCACTCTCATACTCACTCACACACACACACACACACACACACACACGCTCTCTCACACTCACTTACACACACTCTCTCACACTCACTCACTCACACACACTCACACACACTCTCACACACACACACTCACTCGCTCACACACACGCACGCACACTCGCTCACACACACGTACGTAAATGTAAATACACAACAGAGTTTCTGAGGAAAAAAATCATAAGGCTTTATCATAAGAATAAATGAAACTTGTTTTTTATACTTTCATGCAAAACACAGAATTTGGTAACAATAAAACATAAGGTTGGAATTGGTGTTAAACTTTTAATAAATTTAAGCTAAATTGTCTTAAGTTTCATGATTTTTATTAATTAAGACATGCCTTTTGATTAATACAATTAATTTACAATTAATACACACACACACACACACACTCATCTCTCTCTCTCTCACACACACTCTCACACACTCTCACACACTCTCACACACGCTCACACATCTCACACTCACACACACACACACACACACTCACACACACACAACTTACTCACACACACACACACACTCACCACACACACACACGCGCTCACACACGCACATACACTCTCTCTCTCACACACATACACACACACACACATACACTCACACTCTCATCACACACACACACACTCTCATACTCTCTCACACACACACACACACACTCTCATACTCTCTCACACACGCACTCACTCTCACTCTCTCTCACACACACTCACTACTACTCTCACACACTCACACTCACTCACTCACACACACACTCACACACACATATACTCGCTCACACACGCTCTCACACGCGCTCTCACACACACATACACTCTCACACACACACTCCTACACTCTCACACACACACACACACACACACACTCTCAAACTCACTCACACAAACACACACACTTTCTCACACGCTCTCACACACGCACATACACTCTTTCACACACTCACACACGCACATACACTCACACACACACACTCTCATACTCACTCACACACACACACACACACTCTCACACTCACACACACGCTCACACACACTCACTTACACACACACACACACGCTCTCTCACACTCACTCACACACACTCTCTCACACTCACTCTCTCTCACACACGCTCACACACATTCTCACTCACTCACTCACTCACTCGCTCACACACACACACACACTCGCGCGCACACACACTCGCTCACACACACGTACGTAAATGTAAATACACAACAGAGTTTCTGAGGAAAAAAATCATAAGGCTTTATCATAAGAATAAATGAAACTTGTTTTTTATACTTTCATGCAAAACACAGAATTTGGTAACAATAAAACATAAGGTTGGAATTGGTGTTAAACTTTTAATACATTTAAGCTAAATTGTCTGAAGTTTCATGATTTTTATTAATTAGACATGCCTTTTGATTAATACAATTTAATGAGACCATTAAAAAATTACCCCCCGAGTCATACACCAGGGACAGAGAGCCGTGTTTGATCCGATGTGATGGTGTTTCCTCCGTAGATTGAGCGCATCCTCGGGGTGCGTCTGCAGGCCGGACTCAAAGCTTGGACGCAGGTTCTCCAGGGACAGATGGAGGACAAGGCTGATGTAGACATGGACACCGAGGCTCCTCAAGTCAGTCACAAGCCCGGAGGAGAACCCAAGATCAAGGCAAGACCTGGTTTTCAGACCTCTGCATTGCTTCGTAACGTCACGCTAAACCATGTTTTCTTCATCCGAACAGAATGTGATCCACGAGCTGCGGATCACAAACCAGGTGATCTATCTGAACCCGCCAATCGAAGACTGCCGCTACAGGTTGTACCAGGAGATGTTTGTTTGGAAGATGGTCATTCTGTCTCTACCCAGAATCCAGAGTCAGAGATATCAGGTGTGTTTGTATTCAGCTCCTGTCTTAAAGACACAGTACACACAAACATTTTCCAAACGCATGTAAGTAACCAAAAAAAAAAGATTTCCAGATTGTAATGATTCTCGTTTTTATGAAATTATTTCAATTCTTAAATCCCAAGAATTTATTAATCTAGCCCAGCGTTTCCCAATTCCAAAAATTCACAAAAAGTACCATTATGACTAATTTGTGCTCACATTTTATTGATACTATTTGGTGCAAAAAGATGTGAAAAGTATAATTTCAAGTTATTTTATACCTGCTGAACTTTAGCAAGTGTATGGCAGTTATTCAGTCAATAGCAGGGAGTTATTTTATTAACATTAAAGCTATAATTCCCCCATAAATTAACATTGTCATCATTTACTGGTTTTAAACCTGAATGAGTGTCTGTCTTCTGTCGAGCGCAAGTTATTTTGAAGAATCTGGGAAACCAAACAGTTTCCGGTAGCCGTTGACTTCTATAGTTTGCCACAAAGTACTGTATATACACAAAATATCATCGCTTGACATACAGGTGTTCATCCCCCGCTTTAATACAAGTTACAGCACAGGTGTTGACCGTCTCTCTTCACGCAGGTGGGCGTTCACTACGAGCTATCAGAAGAGGAGAAGTTCTACAGGAACGCTCTGACCCGAATGCCTGATGGTCCGTCTGCGCTGGAAGAAGCTTACAATGCTGTGAAGGAGATCGTCTCGGAGGTGGAGCAGTACGTCAAGGTAACGGCGTCTGCTCTTAGAGCGAGTGAAGTGTATTCGTACGCGCGTCTGACTGCGTTTGCTCCGTCAGGTGTGGCTCCAGTACCAGTGTCTGTGGGACATGCAGCCCGAGAACATCTACAACCGTCTGGGAGAAGATCTCAACAAGTGGCAGGCGCTGCTGGTGCAGATCCGTAAAGCTCGAGGCACGTTTGACAACGCAGAGACCCGGAAGGAGTTCGGGCCGGCCGTCATCGACTACGGCAAGGTCAGGAGCAAGCCGCTCGCTCACGCTTGGCTTGGGAGCTTTCTCTCAATCACGCTGTTGTTCTTCTACCGCGTCGTCTAGGTCCAGTCCAAGGTGAATCTGAAGTACGACTCGTGGCATAAGGAAGTGCTCAGTAGGTTTGGACAGATGTTGGGCAACAACATGCTGGACTTCCACTCGCAGATCTCCAAGGTGGGAACATCGTCTCGTTTGTGTGTTCGTTAGCTCAAGCGATTGTTCTGAACTGTTCTGTGGTCCTCGTGCAGTCTCGTCAGGAGCTGGAGCAGCATTCGGTGGACACGGCGAGCACCTCTGACGCGGTGACCTTCATCACGTACGTGCAGGCGCTCAAACGCAAGATCAAGCAGTTTGAGAAGCAAGTGGACGTGAGTACGATAGACCTCCGGCAGAGTCTCAGCCCTCTGGGGATGTTCGGACGCTTTTGAGCCAAGTCATTTTTGGGGGGGATTTTTTAGAAGAAAAAAAAAGAATAATAATTATTTTTTAATAATGACAAAATATTTTTTTATATAAAAAAAGGTTTTAATAATAATTTATAATAAAATTGTATAATAAAAAAAATATTTTGTTAAGTAAAAAAAAAAAAATATATATATATTTTGTTACATAATAATAATATTATTTAATAATAACAACAAATAAAAAAAAAAAAATTATAATAAAAAAATTAGAATTTTAATAAAATATTTGTTCTAACAATAAAAAAGTATTTGTTTAATAATAAAAAAATTAAATATAATAAATAAATATAATTAAATAAATATAATTTTTTTTTATAATCATTTTATTTTTTATAATAAAAAAACTAGATTTTTTTTTACTTCACCTGAACAGCACCAGAGAGTTAAATACGATTTAGTGGAGATAATGTTACTGTAAGACAAATGAATCCGTGTTGCAGAAGCTTGATTGAAGTCTGGTCTTCCGCAGCTGTTCCGTAACGGCCAGCGTCTGCTGGAGAAGCAGCGGTTCCAGTTCCCTCCGTCCTGGCTCTACATCGATAACATCGAGGGCGAGTGGGGCGCCTTCAGTGACATCATGAAGCGCAAAGACACCGCCATCCAGCAGCAGGTGGCCAACCTCCAGATGAAGATCGTGCAGGAGGACCGCGCGGTGGAGAACCGCACCACGGACCTGCTGTCGGACTGGGAGAAGACCAAACCTGTGGCAGTACGTGTCCGGAGACGCTCCGTCGCCAACTAGTGCTTGTGTTCGAACTGCATTCGAGTTTAAAAGACATGATTTCTCAGCTACAGGGAAAAAAGCTTATGGCCACAAGAGGGCTCATCGAGTTAAATATCACTAACGCATGTTTATTCAAAGCAATAAAATAACACGACTATCTGTGAAAAAATGCATGTTTATAAACCATAGATAATTAAATTGCTTAATTAGAAACAAAACAGCATAATTTAATACCAATCACAGAGTAACGTAATTTTTTTTAATTTAAAAACATGTTTTTTGAATCTTACAATAGTTTTAAATGGCTTTCTATAGAAAATAAGCAATATATGTGTTCTGTGTGAACGTTTGAGTTCTGACGTGAACGACATCGTCTCCGCATTGATGCTCTGTTTTGTGTGTTAAATAAACGACGTATCAGTCGGTTACACTGGAGAGGCTAAAAAAAGCATTAAAATAACACCTACCTACATATCGTCATCACACCGCTACAAGTCAAATGCAACGCTTTACATTCGATGGGGATTTTTATTTTAAAATTGACAAATATTCGAAATGCATAAATATATATGATTTTTTATATATGTATTTTTTTTATTATTATATTTGTTATATATATGTATTTATATATATATATATAAAATATATATATATATATATATATTTATTTTTTATTAATTAAAAAAAAATATATATATATTATTTATTAAATTCTTTAAATATATATATGTATGTGAGTGTGTTCAATTCTCTCTCTATATATATATATATATTATTATTATATTTTTTATTTATTATTATATATGATTTATTTTAAATATACAATTTTTATTTATATATATATATATATATGTGTATGTATGTATATGTGTATATAAAAAAAATATATATATTTATATATTTTTTTATATTTATTATTTTTTGTAGTATTATTTTTATTTTATTGTTATTTTTATTATTTTCCGAGAAAGTTGCTAAAGGAAGGTCGATTTGTTGCTATATGATGTTGTGATGTCATTGCGCGATGACGTCATCAGCAAAAAAATATATTTTCTATGTTAATTTAGATCTGTTTGTAAAATAATATACATAATATTAAAATAAAAATAACTATTTTAATGCATTGAATTATTGAATGCTTACACATTTTTGAATGATTACAATAAATGTTTTAATAGCAGGTAATGCTACACATTCTCAACAGTTATGCTTTAGTCCCTTTCAAGGATTAGTCGTGGCTTTATGCAGTGCATTAGTTACTCCTGAGAAATCTCGGCACAATCTACTATATTAATATGAAATAATTGTGCGTGCTTTTTTTTCCTGCATTTTAAACTAAGCATTGTGTTTTCAGGTTACGGGGTTATAATAGATAATGTCCTGTAAAATGAATCTTTCTTACGGTGTAATAACTGCTCAACAGTCACATGTATAAGCTACTAACAAAGTGCATCATAAATTAGCAATTATTAAATTATTATTATTAATAAATTGAACAACTGCAAACAGCAGCTAACTAGTTCACGTAATGTCTACTGCTCCCTCTTGGTGTAATTTATATGGAAAATGTACCACTTATCAAAACTTGCCAAATTGTAAAAAGTTGCGCTTTTTTTTGTCTCGGTGCTTTTGGAAGAAAAAGTCAGAAGTTGCTATATTTATCACCACGTGATGTTTACAGCTTTCTCAGTGTTTGTCTGCTTGCTGTCGCTGCAGGGCAGTCTGCGTCCAGAGGAGGCACTGCAGTCGCTCACCATCTACGAGGGCAAATTCGGCCGTCTGAAGGACGACAGAGAGAAGTGTGCGAAGGCCAAAGAAGCGCTGGAGCTGACGGACACGGGCCTGCTGAGCAGCAGCGAGGAGCGAGTGCAGGTGATGATGTTCAGAGATATCGTACACTTCATAGCACAGATGCTACGAGAGCGGACTTTACTATTTACTATTTGTGAGCCTGGAGCAATACATTATATGGGAAATTTTTTTGACATGCGCACACTTCACAAATATATTCTATCATGAGCGTTTTAGTTCATATTAATATGACCCTGGAGCACAAAACCAGTCATAACGGTCAATTTTGTGAAATTGAGATGTATGCATCATCTGAAAGCTGAATAAATTATATTTCCATTGATGTATGGTTTGGACGATATTTGAAAATCTGGTGCAAAAAAATCTAAATATTAATAAAATCATCTTTAAAGTTGTTCAAATGAAAGCAGTCATAAGCAGCACAGCTATATTTGTAGCAATAGCCAATAATACATTGTATGGGTCACAATTATAACATTTTCTTTTATGCCAAAAATCATTAGATATTAAAATCATGAAGATATTTAGTACATTTCCTATCATAAACTTAATTATTGATTAGTAATATGCATTGCTAAGAACTTCATTTGAACAACTTTAAAGATGATTTTCTCAATATTTAGATTTTTTTGCACCAGATTTTCAAATATCGTCCAAACTATACATCAATGGAAATATTATTTATTCAGCTTTCAGATGATGCATACATCTCAATTTCGAAAAATTGACACTTATGACTGGTTTTGTGCTCCAGGGTCACATATCAATTTAATTTAGATTTTTATAAGGCACATTAACTCTGTTTGCTGCATACAAACATGTGGATATAGCATTGATCTGAACATAAGATCACACTGTGAATGCAGATTCAGTCTCTGCTTTAGGAGCAAATATAGCAGCTTCAAGCAGCCCATAAACACTGCTTTAACTGGCATTACAGGCAAGATGAAGTAAAAATGCCAATGAGATTCTGGTCTTTCTATCCCCTACTGTAAGACCTCTTGGAATTGCAATTAAGACTTTTCTTATACCATGTATTTAAACCTTAATTTGACCTGCAGAAGCCCCGACTGCAAAGCACAATAGCCCCGGGACGTCGTGCTAGCGGTTTTACGAGCCCTGCTCTTGTTAACGCGTGTGGTGTTGTTCATCAGGTGGCTCTGGAGGAGCTGCAGGATCTGAAGGGCGTTTGGTCGGAGCTGTCGAAGGTCTGGGAGCAGATCGATCAGATGAAGGAGCAGCCGTGGGTCTCTGTGCAGCCGCGGAAGGTGAGCGGACGCACCTGCCGTCTCGTGTGACTCGAACCCGAGCCTCTCTTTCACAGAGTCTGTTCTTCTTTTGTGCAGCTGCGCCAGAATCTGGACGCGCTCCTCAACCAGCTGAAGAACTTCCCCGCTCGACTGCGGCAGTACGCCTCCTACGAGTTCGTGCAGAGACTGCTGAAGGGATACATGAAGGTGAGCCGGCCTGCAATCACACAGTATATCCTACACATGAAAAGATTCAAAGGTGTCACTTGAGATAATAAGTATTATTTGTGTTCTATGATTCGGTGGTATAGTGTTATTAACACATTACTGCAGTCATAACAATTATTTTATATCTTAGCCCGGCTATTTTAAACTCTTTGATCACATTCTAGACTTACTATTCCTAGTTTTCAGTCACGTGACCGTTGAAGACGGCAAAACATTCATAGAACTGCAGCACAAGTCAGCCGCAAATATTTAATCATTTCTCAAAAGAATAAAACTAAGGTATTTCTGAACCAAATGCAAGTTCTGGCTATTTTCAAATCCATATTAAGCACACGCGGCAATATTTAAAACATTGTAAAAACACGTAAAGTGCCTTAATATATTTAAAACGGTGATATTAAATTCAGTAATCACCATATTAATGATGCATAGTTTACACAGGCAAGGAGACGAGGCCGGGATATGAACGCAATCCGCGTTCTCTATTTGAATTGAAGCTTTGCACATTGTGTTTATGTTCTGACTTCATCTTATTGCCTGTACAGAGTATACATCATCAATAAGGTGTGTACTGAATCTCGCCTTTTAATATCTGCGTTTTACTACATGATGTAATCTGCATAAAAACAGCTGGCGGTCGGGGGAGCAAAGCTTGGTTTTGGTTCCTATAATAGTGTGACATCACTTGAAAACTATTAATTATGCATAAAAATATAAAACATTACAGGAATACTGAGATAAATCAAGGTATTTCAAAATTGTATCTTATTTATCAAAATGTATCAGTTTTATATCAGTGCTACAAGTATTACAATATCAAAATTGTATCTTATTTATCTAAATGTATCAGTTTTATATCAGTGCTACAAGTATTACAATATCAAAATTGTATCTTATTTATCAAAATGTATCAGTTTTATATCAGTGCTACAAGTATTACAATATCAAAATTGTATCTTATTTATCTAAATGTATCAGTTTTATATCAGTGCTACAAGTATTATAATATCAAAATTGTATCTTATTCATCAAATGTATCAGTTTTATATCAGTGCTACAAGTATTATAATATCAAAATTATATCTTATTCATCAAATGTATCAGTTTTATATCAGTGCTACAAGTATTACAATATCAAAATTGTATCTTATTCATCAAATGTATCAGTTTTATATCAGTGCTTCAAGTATTATAATATCAAAATTGTATCTTATTTATCTAAATGTATCAGTTTTATATCAGTGCTACAAGTATTGCAATATCAATTTTAACTTGTATCATTAGAATTTTTAATGTAGTGCAACATTTTAGTGTACTTTTAGCTAGCAGCTGCAATTGGATTTCTATGTAAACCGAAGTTCACTGTTATCCCAGCGGTCGTAAACATGATTACTGATTCTACAACCACACTTGGCTAAACTGAATATATGTGTATTCATATAATAATAGTAGACGCCCTAAAGATAACGATAACTTTACCAGCCTTTAGTTTTGCAGCTTTCATCTTCTCAAGGTGCAACTGCTTTGGTCATGTGACAATTTGCACTAATTATATAAAGCTGCACATGTTTAATTGAGACGCTTAGTGTTTCCATATTTGCAGGAAGTGCACTATAACTGAAACCCATCTTTACGGTGGGCTTAAATGGGTTAAGTATGCTGGGATAGAGCCTAACCCGGTACCTGTGCTGATCCTCAGGTGAACATGCTGGTGATCGAGCTGAAGTCGGAGGCGCTGAAGGACCGGCACTGGAAGCAGCTGATGAAGCGTCTGCATGTGAACTGGGTTCTGTCGGAGCTGAGTCTGGGTCAGATCTGGGATGTGGACCTGCAGAAGAACGAGATGGTGGTGAAGGACGTGCTGCTGGTGGCGCAGGGAGAGATGGCCCTCGAGGAGTTCCTCAAGCAGGTGTGCAAACGTCATGTATCTAACATTAACATGGGATTTCTGTCCCTTCTGTCTACAACAGCTCATGTGTTTTTAAAAAAACGTGTGTGTATTTGATCGTTTAAGAGCAGTAAGATATGACAGAGAACTTGGTTTAGGACACACATGCAATGTGACAGATGCTTTCTGTGTGCGTGCTTCGGATATGGACTTGATAATGAAAAGCAAACGGATGTTTTTTGGCAGAAGGTACGAGCTGTAATGGAGCAGCTCTATTCTGGAAAAGGGGGCGGGGACAAGCAGCAGCTCATTTGCATTTAAAGAGACATGCACAACAGCCGGTTTCTGCTTCCACTCAAAATAGGCATTTTCTAAATGACGTGGGGTGTTTTGAGCTGAAACACATTTTAGGGACACCTGAGACTTGTTACATCTCGTAAAAAAGGGGTGGTGTTTAAAGATGTGTGTTAACGGTTTCCTCTTCACTGCAGATTCGTGAAGTCTGGAACTCGTACGAGCTCGACCTCATCAACTATCAGAACAAGTGTCGCCTGATTCGCGGATGGGACGACCTGTTTAATAAAGTCAAGGAGCATATCAACAGCGTGTCTGCCATGAAGCTCTCGCCCTACTACAAGGTACCGAAGCGAACCAGAGCAACCGTATGCTAGAGAGAAACGTTCCTCCGTGACTTGTCTCTGTTCTCCGCAGGTATTCGAGGAGGATGCTCTGAGCTGGGAGGACAAACTTAACCGCATCATGGCTCTGTTTGACGTCTGGATCGACGTGCAGCGCCGCTGGGTTTACCTGGAAGGAATCTTCACCGGAAGCGCAGACATCAAACACCTGCTTCCCGTGGAGACGCAGCGCTTCCAGAGGTCAGATCTGATCAAATACACAACTGTGCTTTGATAGATTACTCGTGGTTTAACATGTGACTCGTCTGATTTCACAGCATCAGCATGGAGTTTCTGGCCCTGATGAAGAAGGTGACCAAGTCTCCTCTGGTCATGGATGTCCTGAACATTCAAGGGGTTCAGAGGTCGCTGGAGAGGCTTGCTGATCTGCTGGGAAAGATCCAGAAAGCGCTGGGAGAATATCTGGAGAGGGAGCGCTCGTCTTTCCCCAGGTCAGACATTTCGGCTTTACGATATAAGGGGGCTGGGTATAGAGTTCAATACTTTTTAGGCACCGACCGCATTGCATCGATAGTATCGTTTGGTAGCAAGTTTGGATACCTAAGGGGTTAATCTCATCCATGTCAGTGAGGCAGTAAGCCTGCAGCACCGGGGTTTGTTCGACTAGAAGTGATGCGGCGCAGATCAAACAGAGTTTGAGCGATTGGAACTCGTTCGGAGCCGTCTGCTCTCTATATCGTGCTTTTTTATTTACTACACACAGACTGAAGCGTGTGACCCTCGCTAGGGGGGGTGATATGACAAATCTTATATCATGATATGACGCATTTTATATCACCATAACAATATATATCACGATAGTGATATTTTTTTTTTTTTTTTTTTTTAAAGGTTTTAATTATATAAAAATCTTTAATGGCATATAATTGTCCTAATCCTTGTCACCAATATCAAACTAATACAAGCCTAAAGAGAGATAAATAAATAAACAGTCAGTGATGAAATAAGGATAAGAAACTAATTACAAGCAATAGGACAAAAACTACTATAAATAAGAAACGCTACATTGTGTAAATGAATTAGTCTTCACTGTGTTAATTATATCTATTTATCTATGATATATATAATTAACACGTGTATTATGTATAGATTCTGTACATATTATAACTATATCATTATTTATTCTGATTAAAGTTTCTAAAGTGATTTAGTCGAGAGCAGTGTGCTATGATTAACATGAACGAATATAGGAACGCTTCCCCTTTAAGACCGAAGTCCGGATCTAATATAGCTCCTGTATGTGTTTCTCTTTCTGCCGTTTACTCTCTCTTAAGACCTAAATCACTGTGTTAACAAAGATACTTGCAAAGATGGGGATTTTGACGCATATAAGTGTGTTTATGTAATTGTTTAAAGTCGGCTAAAAAGAAAAAGCGCTCCTCTTACACAGAAAGAGACGGCACACGCATATAACTCTGTTGTTTGACATTCAACGGCTTAAATCGGTGTACATGCTACAGATGTAGTCCCTCGTTTAGTAACGAGCTCCTGGTTTTGTGCTCGTTCGGTCTTCACGCTCCGTGGGGGGGGGCGGCGTATAAAGATCGCAGTCACTCAAGGTATTACCGGAAACAATGTATTTTGCGACACCACGATATAAACGATAGAACATAATATGAACCGATAAACTTTTTATTTCGTCCATCCGATATATATCGTCATATCGCACAGCCCTACTCTCTGACGTTTATATGATGTGTTAACCAGTGATTTAGTCACAAAGAAACGCTTTCAAAAATGTGCATATTAATAGTTTTGGAAATGTTAGCAGTTTTTGCTGTGCTGTAATATAATCCCATGTTGATTGTGGTGTTAAGCTGGTGAAATAAGTGCAGGCCGTGCTTCAGTACGCTCACGGGTAGGGATGGGCGATATGGGCTTAAAAATATATCACAATATTTCTGGCATTTATTGCGATAACGATATCAATGACGATAATTCAGGGAATCCTGTTTCTTTAGAGAAAAGTATTATCTTTTCTGTTTTTACCCCAAATAGGGTGTTGTGAGCATTACTGAGTAGTAGTACACACGTAATGCAATGACTGTTTAATTCATACTGGACGCCGGAGGGCGCCCTTGCGCAGAAATTTCACAAATCCATAGCAGAAGTAATACTACTGAAGACGCTCCATGAAGGTAACCAGTTATCGCTGAATAAAACGCACAACGAAGATAAGAGAAATTTTAACTGATGAAACTTGAAGACAATAAACATACGATTGCACAAAATATATAGTTTGTCTGTGTTCTTCAATCTTGGGTATTTTTATAAGGAGAGTATATTTATAATGCAATGCTAATCGACATAGCCTTTATCACTGTATATAATACTATCATTCTGGTCACAAAATGAAGTATTTCAAACACTCGACTATGTTATTGTTCATTTGGAGGAAAAGCATGTCAATAAATTATATCTTTGTTGGACAACAGATTTGTAAACAGGCTCATACATATGCAAAACTGTATCGCACACATACTGTACTACATTTATTTGATTTTTTTGTGCACTGTACAGTTATAACCAAACCAGTTACAGATTTTAAAAGGAGCTCGAGCTCATCATTTAGGATAAACTCCTGTTTCACGTCTGCCTTCCGCGATGTCGCTCCGCACTGTCGCACACAGAAAATGTAAACAACTGACTTTATCGTTATTATCGCGGGAAGACTAATTCTTATCGTGAATTTTTACCGGTATATCGCAAACGATAAGATATCGCCCATCCCTACTCACGGGTGTCTGAATCACCAAGACTTCGAGGTGCTTCTGTTTCCCGCAGGTTCTACTTCGTTGGGGATGAAGATCTGCTGGAGATCATCGGCAACAGTAAGAATGTGGCCAAGCTGCAGAAACACTTCAAGAAGATGTTTGCTGGCGTTTCCAGCATCCTGCTGAACGAGGACAGCACCGAGGTGCTGGGCATCTCGTCCCGAGAGGGAGAGGAGGTACGTCTCGTCCGGAGAGAGAGACATCTGGAACATCTGGGATGTGTTTGTTTGGCCAAAACTTTACAGTCACTGAGGCGCCCGATACGAGACTAGTTCAGTTTCAGCTGTAAAGCCGCTCTACGTGTCATCATTCAGATCAAGTTTTGTTCTCATTTGAATAGTGATGTAACGATTCACTCAGCTCATGATTCGTGTGTTCAGCTCAAGTGTTTCCTTGGTTGAAAATTAATACCATCTAACCTTTTCTAAAGACAGTCAGTTCTCTTCAGACATACATTCATATAAACCCCTAATTGTATCGCGGTTTGTTTGGCATCTCAACCGATTTTATTCGTCACATATATTTGAATACATTTTCAACCTGCTCGCGGTTCATGGTTACATCCCTACATCTGCAGCATCAGTGCAAGTTAAATCAATAGTATGATGTTAGTTGTCTTCATGTGAATGCGCTGCTGTTTTCAGGTGCTCTATAAGACGCCGGTGTCCATCACGGAGCATCCGAAGATCAACGAGTGGCTGACGCTGGTGGAGCGAGAGATGCGTGTGACGCTGGCCAAGCTGCTGGCCGAGTCTGTCACGGAGGTGGGTGCCTTCAACAAGGGCACAGGCATCGACCTGAGCACCTACATCAACTGGATCGACCGATACCAGGTGACCCGTCCTCCCAGACTAACCCAGCGTCTGTACAGCATGCGTCTTCATGAATGCTTAACCTCCGTCTCCACTGCGTCCAGGCCCAGCTGGTGGTTCTGTCCACGCAGATCGACTGGTCTGAGAACGTGGAGAACGCTCTGACCACAATCGCCGGCGGGGTGGACATGGGTCCGCTGCAGGCCGTGCTGGTCAACGTGCAGGCGATGCTCAACCTGCTGGCCGACACGGTTCTGATGGAGCAGCCGCCGCTGCGCAGAAGGAAGCTGGAGCATCTGGTGAGGAGTCAGACACTCGTGTGTGTGTGTGTGCTGAGAGTGTGTGTGTGTCAGAGTGTGTGTGTGTGCGCCGAGAGCTATTACAGCTATTTTTTTGTCTTGTGGACTGAATGTAAACATCTTTTATGTAAAATATCTTACTCAGGACAGTACTAAATTAAAAATAACATGCATTTTATACAATCTCTTATTTTGTTAAAATCACCCACACTTTCACTGATTCTGCAAAGGGTTCACAAACTTTCGAGCAGCACTGTACATGGATGCAGATATCTGCTCCGAGTACATCAGTATGACGAGTTGAACCATGAGCTCTGTCTGATCATCTGTAGCCGCAGACGTGTTCGTGATTTGCGTGTTTTTGTTTATTCGTAGATCACCGAGTTGGTGCACCAGAGAGACGTGACCCGAACTCTGATCAAGAACAAGATCGACAACCCCAAATCCTTCGAGTGGCTCAGCCAGATGCGCTTCTACTTCGACCCCAAGCAGACCGACGTCCTCCAGCAGCTCTCCATCCAGATGGCCAATGCCAAGTTCAACTACGGCTTCGAGTATCTGGGCGTGCAGGACAAGCTGGTGCAGACGCCGCTGACCGACCGCTGCTACCTGACCATGACGCAGGCGCTGGAGGCCCGGCTGGGAGGATCGCCCTTCGGTCAGTTGTCCATCTAGACGGGGCTCCTGTGGGCCCGTATAAAGTCATACATTTAGTTCGATCGGCCATAGCAAGTCTTAAATTGTACAAGAAAGTCTTAATAATGATTTCAAGAGACCAAAATTGCGATACGGCTTAATGTGTGCCGATTAAACTTCAAAAGGCTATGAAGCCAGCTGCTGCTTACTGCCGCTCCGAGAGCGCCTCCTGCTGGCGGAGAATAAATGTGCGTTTTTCAAGAAGCCTGTGTTATTGTTCAGAGAATAAAGTGAAAACACGTAGAGCTGTGAATGTGAACTGGTGGATCGATTATGCATTATACAGATATAAACCGTAAAATTCATTGTTGTTTAATTAGTTTATAATAGTATAGATTAATATCGTAATATTTTTGACTCGTCCGATTTATTACAAATAGTTTAAAGGTCGAAATGTAAAGAGAACCTGTAACTGTAAATCATGCTTTTTACAGTTTTAATATGTGAACCTGGAGCACAAAAACCAGTCATGGGTCCGTTTTTATTTTATTTTAGATTTATGCATCTAAATAATATTTCCATTGATGTATGGTTTGGACAATATTTGAAAATCTGCAATATGAGGGTGCAACAAAATCAGCTTTAAAGTTATTCAGATACATATTAATAATTACAAATTAAGGTTATGGTTGGAAATGCACAAAGTATCTTAATATTCTAATGATTTTTGGCATAAAATAAAAATGTATAATTTTGACCCATACAATGTATTATAAATATAGCTGTGCTGCTTATGACTGCATCTGTGCTCCTGGGTCACGTATGTTGCTATATTGCCGGTATTAATGTTATTTGCGCATAAGTCTTAATCTTGAACTCGTAAGCAGTGATGATGTGCGTTCTTGTTCTGTAGGTCCTGCTGGAACGGGAAAGACCGAGTCCGTCAAAGCTCTGGGTCACCAGCTGGGCCGCTTCGTCCTGGTCTTCAACTGTGACGAGACCTTTGACTTCCAGGTACGACTGGCGCCACCGGATGGGTGTCGTGGGGGGGGGGGCACTAACGGCTGTTTAATCACAGGGTTTGGTGGTGTTGTGTTTCAGGCGATGGGCCGCATCTTTGTGGGTCTGTGTCAGGTGGGCGCCTGGGGCTGCTTCGACGAGTTCAACCGTCTGGAGGAGCGTATGCTGTCCGCCGTGTCCCAGCAGGTCCAGTACATCCAGGTGGCGCTGAGAGAACACAGCAACCCCAACCGAGACCGCAGTATGTGCATGATATACATCAGAACTAGGGCTGTCAAAACATTGCATTTTGAGTTTTAGGTGCAACGAGGCAGCCTTATGTTCAATCATAATATTGCGGAAAAGGATGCAGAGATGTTGTTTACGTCCGAACTGAAACAAGCCGTTCACACACAACGCATATATTGCACGTTTGCTATAGCATCTCGCACAAGAGCATGTCTAATTAAAGGGATACTCCGCCTCAAAATGATAATCTTGTCATTAATCACTTACCCGCATGTCGTTCTGAACCCGTAAAAGAACTCGTCTTCAGAAAACACAATTTAAGATATTTTGGATGATAGTAAATATGACTATAAAGGTCCAGAAAAGTATGAAAAGCATCGTCACAATATTCCATCAGTGGATCAACCGTAATGTTATGAAGCGACGAGAATACTTGTACGCAACGAGTAAAAATAACAACTTTATTCAACAATTCGACGACTCTGCGTCAGCGTAGCACCATTTTGGATATTTATTTGCGTACAAAAAGTATTTGTCGCTTCATAACGTTACGGTTGAGCCACTGATTGGTTAGTGATTAATGACGAGATTATCATTTTAGGGCGGAGTATCCCTTTAATGCAAGTACAACTTAAAAAAAAACACGTCTCGAGACTAGGGTGTGCGATATATATCGTCTGCGATTTATATCGTAATTGTTGTTTTAACGATGTGCAATTTGACAATATCGAGTATTTTGCAAACCTCCGGAGTGCACGCGTACATTAGCCCTAGCGTACGCGGTGATGAAGGGGTTAAACCGTGCACGAGCGCATTTAGAGCGTGTTCTTTCGGTGCATGATTCAGTCGATTAAAATGCATTAATGATCGCAAAATTCAAGATATGGGGCAGAAAATGTGTATATTTACGTTTCATGCCGTTTAAAAAAAAAAATAAGCACGATTCCAAATATTGATTTTATACGACAGTTCAATAAACAAGTTTTATACACCATATAGCCTGTTTTTGCTTTATTTCGCCGATAAAAAGCAACGTCTTGGAGTCTCTGTGCAACGCAAAGTGATTTGTTTCTGAATGATTCAATCGTTTAAATGATTCGGTTCAGTTGTCATGACTCGCTTATTAACCGTGACTTTCTGCCACCTACTGGCGGTTTTAATTTCACATTTAAAGTATTTTTTAATTTTGATCAGAATTCAATGTTTTGTTTAAAATCTTTATTTGTAACTGGTTAAAGGACTCCATGTCCCTCTGAGCTGCATTAAACCGTGTGTAAATACATCTAAATGTCACTTCAGATATATTTTGATGAGACTGGTTTCATCTGTTTGGTAATAGCCTAAATGTGTATTATCTTAATTGACTGATTAAATGTAACAATTTGACTCAAAAGATGTAGACTTTTAGGGAAAAATGTCTTTATTAAAGGTAAAAATCTATTTAAACTTAAATTAAAAGATTAATTAATCGCTGATGTGAACGGAGCACACAGAATATGAATAATATCAGAAATTGTAGCTGTCTGCGGTAGTCAGAAATCAGCACAATAACACAATCGGCAAAATATCGTCTTTTTGTTCAATATCGCACACCTCTACTCGAGACTTGATGGCGGTTTTTCTGCATCATGTTTTTAAATTAAAAGTGTTGTGTGATTGGCTTTCGATCCTTTGTGTTATACTATGCTGTTTATAGTGGTTTAATCATAATTGGTTTGTTTTTGTTCACAGATCGTCGTGTTATTTTATTGCTTTGAATAAGCGTGCGTTAGTGATATCTTGCTCGATGCGCCCTCTTGTGGCCTCGGGAGAGAAATGAGTGTAATTTTAATTTTTTAGCCTTACTGATGAAATTATGCCTTTTTAGATTAGAATATAATCGATTACAACATTCGATTTATTTTTGACAGCCCTAATCAGATATCAGGTCATGTGACTCATCTGATATCAGGTCATGTGATATCAGGTCATTGCTGTGCTGTGTCCAGGTGTGCCGGTCACCACAGAGCTGCTGAACAAACAGGTGAAGGTGAGTGCGGAGATGGCCATCTTCATCACCATGAACCCCGGTTACGCCGGACGCTCCAACCTGCCCGATAACCTCAAGAAGCTCTTCAGGAGTTTGGCCATGACCAAACCGGACCGGCAGCTGATCGCTCAGGTCATGCTGTACTCGCAGGGCTTCCGCACCGCGGAGATCCTCGCCAAGAAGATCGTCCCGTTCTTCAAGTACGCTCGTGTGTGTGTTTGTGTCTCTGTGTGTGTGTGTGTGTGTGTGTGTGTGTGTGTGTGTGTATGTGCGTGAGTGTCTATGTGTGTGTGTGCGTGTGCGTGATTGTCTCTCTGTGAGTGTCTCTCTGTGTGTGTACGTGAGTGTCTCTCTGTGTGTGTGTGCGTGAGTGTCTCTCTGTGTGTGTGTGCGTGAGTGTCTCTGTGTGTGTGTGTGTGCGTGAGTGTCTCTCTGTGTGTGTGTGTGTGTGCGTGAGTGTCTCTGTGTGTGTGTGTGTGTGCGTGAGTGTCTCTCTGTGTGTGTGTGTGTGCGTGAGTGTCTCTCTGTGTGTGTGTGTGTGTGTGAGTGTCTCTGTGTGTGTGTGTGTGTGTGTGTGTGTGTGTGCGTGAGTGTCTCTGTGTGTGTGTGTGTGTGTGTGTGTGTGCGTGAGTGTCTCTCTGTGTGTGTGTGTGTGTGTGTGCGTGAGTGTCTGTGTGTGTGTGTGTGTGTGTGTGTGTGTGTGTGTGAGTGTGTGTGTGTGCGTGAGTGTCCCCCTGTGTGTGTGCGTGAGTGTCCCCCTGTGTGTGTGCGTGTGTGTCCCCCTGTGTGTGTGCGTGTGCGCGTGCGCGAGTGTCTCTGTGTGTGTCTGTGTCTCAGTGTGTGTGTGTCTGTGTGTGTGTAACCCTGCTTTGGTCTGTCGTCGCAGGTTGTGTGACGAGCAGCTGTCGTCTCAGTCTCACTATGACTTCGGTCTGCGAGCGCTCAAGAGCGTGCTGATCAGCGCCGGGAACGTCAAGAGAGAACGCATCCAGAAAATCAAACGAGAGAAGCGCGAGCGCGGTGAAAACGTGGACGAGAACGAGATCGCGGAGAACCTTCCGGAGCAGGAGGTGAACAGACGGTCTTTTCTTGTGGGCGTCACTTGGGGCGTGGTCAGTGTTTTGTGGGCGTGACTCGTGGTTAGATTTTACTTGGGGCGTGGTCAGATTTTTCTTGTGGGCGTCACTTGGGGCGTGGTCAGATTCTTCTTGTTGGCGTGACTTGGGGTGTGGTCAGATTTTTCTTGTGGGCGTGACTTGGGGCGTAGTCAAATTTGTATAGTGGGCGTGACTTGCGGCGTGGTCAGATTTTTATTGTGGGCATGACTTGGGGCGTGGTCAGATTTTTATTGTGGGCATGACTTGGGGCGTGGTCAGATTTTTCTTGTGGGCATGACTTGGGGCATAGTCAGATTTTTATTGTGGGCATGACTTGGGGCGTGGTCAGATTTTTATTGTGGGCATGACTTGGGGCGTGGTCAGATTTTTCTTGTGGGCATGACTTGGGGCATAGTCAGATTTTTATAGTGGGCGTGACTTGGGGCGTAGTCAGATTTTTATAGTGGGCGTGACTTGGGGCGTGGTCAGATTTTTATTGTGGGCATGACTTTGGGCGTGGTCAGATTTTTATAGTGGGCATGACTTGGGGCGTAGTCAGATTTTTATTGTGGGCATGACTTGGGGTGTGGTCAGATTTTTTTAGTGGGCGTGACTTGGGGCGTGGTCAAATTTTTATTGTGGGCATGACTTGGGGCGTGGTCAGATTTTCCTTTTTTGTCTCTAGCTGATCACATGTCGGAGTAATCTAATTACACCTTTGTGTTTAGTAACTAATACTGTATGTATGTGGATGAAAGCAGGACATGTATCCTACTTTTTATTGTTTTATAAACATTTGGGCAATGATATAGTTTAAATTCAGGCTTCGGATGATTGTTATTTTTGATGAAAGCACTGGTGAGATGAATGAGTTTGAAGAGTAAAGATCTCCGACTCGACCGCCAGATTCTGATCCAGAGCGTGTGTGAGACCATGGTGCCGAAGCTGGTGGCCGAGGACATCCCGCTGCTCTTCAGCCTGCTCTCCGACGTCTTCCCCGGCGTCCAGTACATGCGAGGAGAGATGACGGCGCTGCGAGAGGAGCTCAAGAAGGTCTGCGCGGAGATGTACCTCACGTACGGAGACGGAGACGACGACGTGGGCAGCACGTGGGTGGAGAAGGTAAGGCGTGCTTCAGAGTACAGCACATTAGGGATGGAACGATTACTGGTTTGATGATTAATCAGGATAAAATTCCTTTAACTATAATTAAAATCTCATTTGTGTACTGCGATTTGAACAACTATCCAGCAGAGTCATACAGTGGGTACGGAAAGTATTCAGACCCCCTTAAATTTGTCACTCTTTGTTATATTGCAGCCATTTGCTAAAATCATTTAAGTTCATTTTTTTCCCTCATTAATGTACACACAGCACCCCATATTGACAGAAAAACACAGAATTGTTGACATTTTTTGAACTCCTTTGACCTCATGATTCTCATTTGCTCTGACATGCACTGTGAGCTGTAAGGTCTTATATAGACAGGTGTGTGGCTTTCCTAATCAAGTCCAATCAGTATAATCAAACACAGCTGGACTCAAATGAAGGTGTAGAACCATCTCAAGGATGATCAGAAGAAATGGACAGCACCTGAGTTAAATATATGAGTGTCACAGCAAAGGGTCTGAATACTTAGGACCATGTGATATTTCAGTTTTTCTTTTTTAATAAATGCAAAATGTCAACAATTCTGTGTTTTTCTGTCAATATGGGGTGCTGTGTGTACATTAATGATGAAAAAAAATGAACTTAAATGTTTTTAGCAAATGGCTGCAATATAACAAAGAGTGAAACATTTAAGGGGGTCTGAATACTTTCCGTACCCACTGTAAGTAATATTCTCATCGTTTAAATGATCCGGTTCAGTCGCAATGACTCACCTATGAAATGAATCAATCGTTTAAATGATTCGGTTCAATCACAATGACTCACTTATGAAATGAATCAATCGTGTAAATGATTCGGTTCAATCGCAATGACTCACTTATGAAATGAATCAATCGTTTAAATGATTCGGTTCAATCGCAATGACTCACTTATGAAATGAATCAATCGTTTAAATGATTCGGTTCAATCGCAATGACTCACTTGTTAACACTGACATTCTGCCACCTGCTGGCGGTTTTAATTTCACATTTAAAGTCTATTTTAATTTGTTTAAATAATTTCAACTATCAGTATTCAATGTTTTGTTTAAAACGTCAAATCTATGCGTTTGTAACTGGTTAATGGATTCCGTGTCCCTCTAAACAAGCATTAAACAGTGTGTGAATACATCTAAACCCTTCAGAGGCAGCTTCTGCAAAGATTAATTTACTGGTCTAATTTGTTTGGGAGCAGCCTAAAGCCCTGCGTCTTCTTCCTCAGGTGCTGCAGCTCTATCAGATCACGCAGATCAATCACGGGCTGATGATGGTCGGCCCGTCGGGCAGCGGGAAGACCATGGCCTGGAGAGTCCTGCTCAAAGCCCTGGAGAGGCTGGAGGGCATGGAGGGCATCGCTCACATCATCGACCCCAAAGCCATCAGCAAAGACCACCTGTACGGCACGCTGGACCCCAACACACGCGAGTGGACCGACGGGCTCTTCACACACGTGCTCAGAAAGTGAGTCCTCGTCGGTCATCAGCGCTCTTGGGTTCTGACCGAACCCAAACACATTTCTGTCACCAGTTGGGTTTTGGTTCCTGACGTCTCTGGCTACGATGTTGGCTTATGATGCTTTTGGGAAACACAGCCCTGATTTAACTGAAAATTGAGTGTTTACTGTTGTGCTTCTGTATTATTATTTTCATTATTAAATGAATCAATCGTTTAAATGATTCGGGTCAGTCAAAATGACTCACTTATGAAAATGAATCAATCGTTTAAATGATTCGGTTCAGTCGCAATGACTCACTTATGAAATGAATCAATCGTTTAAATGATTTGGTTCAGTCGCAATGACTCACTTATGAAATTAATCAACAGTTTAAATTATATTTTCATATTTAATACAGTAACACTGCTTTGACAATCTGTATAGTTAAAAGCGCTTAATAAATAAAGCTCACGCGCAGTGTTGGGGGTAACGCATTACAAGTAACGTAATCAGATTACTTTATTTTAAGTAACTAGTAAAGTAACGCATGACTTTTAAAAGTAAGTTTCCCACACATTGTCCTCCTATGCTGTGTTTTTGCTCACTCAGGATCATCGATAACGTTCGCGGAGAGCTGCAGAAGCGGCAGTGGATAATTTTCGACGGTGACGTGGATCCGGAGTGGGTGGAGAATCTGAACTCTGTGCTGGACGACAACAAACTCCTGACTCTTCCCAACGGAGAACGCCTCAGCCTGCCGCCCAACGTACGCCGCAGCTGATCTAGCGATGGAGTCTGTGATGATGATGATGGTACTGATGCTGCTCTCTCACACAGGTGCGCGTCATGTTCGAGGTGCAGGACTTGAAGTACGCCACGCTGGCCACCGTGTCCCGCTGCGGGATGGTCTGGTTCAGCGAGGATGTTCTCAGCACAGACATGATCTTCAACAACTTCCTGGCGCGTCTGCGGAGCAACCCGCTGGATGAGGGCGAGGATGAGGCCCAGCGCATGAGGAAGGCCACGGAGGACGAGAGCGAGGAGACCGCCTCACCGATGCTGCAGGTACACGCCGTGAACCACGTTCAATTATTCAACCCTTAAAGAACATTTTAGGGGCAGCTGACATGCCTGCACTTGTCTTAGTGTATTCAGACCTACTCTAGCAGTCAGCATCAAGTGCCATATATCATTATAACCAGTAGAACTCGGAAGTTTCAATCCAGCAATCCCAATTTCCTTTGTTTTCTCTCAGAATTAACGCATTTGTAGAATTTTAAGAAAACGCAAGCAATAATTGGGTTTGTTTTTTTACTGTGTACTCAAACAGAAACTCCTGGACTCTCTTTAGAGAGCTGTATCTGGGTGTTTTACTTCCAAATAACGTTTTGTCTACATTTAACATTCCCAAAGCAAGTTATAGCCATTTATTAACATATTGCTATAGGTGCTTTTCAGTGAAAAACAGGTCTATTTACTTTACTAACAATATAGATGTGTCCAACTGCATGAAAATGGAAACAGTGTTATATGATAACAAAATACAGTTATAAAAAAAAATCATATATATTTTTATCCAAGTATGAACAACAAACAGCACAGCAAGTTGTGAAAAATAAAAATACAACCAGTGCAAATTCACAAACTACACACAACATGGGTGAGAAATATATAGTGCAATAGAAAACAATAGTACAAATTAATTATATGAGTATTATTTACATAATAAAACCGCTAGCTGTTCTCTGGACATCGCTTCGTGACGTGAAGACATAAACTCCAGTGCTTTATCTGATATGTACCGCTTTTTCATCCTTGTTTTGGTTTGTTTTATACCAAAGTCTTGTGTTTTTAAGAGAGCGCTCTTGTTTGTTTTCATGCACGCACGACACACTTCACTCTGCATTTGCTCCGATCCCAAAGAAACTGGCTAAACAATGGTTCAAAACCTATGTTTATTGGTTAATTTGTGACCGTTTGAACCAATCTGGGCACGGGGGCGGGACTAAGCGTCAACAATCTTTCATGCATTGAAATGCATTGGTTTCTTCTGACCAATCAGTGTAGTCCAAATGTGATGTAATCATGTACGCTACGGAGCCTCTGAATATCCAAATGAGACGAATGCAGAGAATCTGTGCTTTTATGCCACATTTTAAAGTTGAGGGTCGTTGCTCTATATCTCCAATAATATGAGATGTAAATGATCCAAACATATAATGCAATGCTGATTGAGAGATGAATAAATACACTCCTCAGAAGACGTGAGATGAAGATCGTTCAGTGAAAGTTAAGCTTATGGAAACAAACGCTGCTCTAAAGATCAGATTTGAGACTAACACATGATTGATGGAGAATCAAGTAAAGCTGAGCTGCTTCAGAAAGTGTTCATCTAGAGATAGTTTGTTAATTTAGAGGCATTCACATCAAATATGATACAGTAGCTTAGATTACAAACCTTGAAACGAGGATCTAGAAGTACTGATGGATCATGAAGAGTCCCGTTCTGCATGCTGTTTATCTTGCGTCCGTCTCTATCGCTCAGTTAGTCCTTCACACATGTTCTTATCCTCTTGTGTTTAATCCACAGATCCAGAGGGACTCCGCTGCGATTCTGCAGCCGTACTTCACCTCCACCGGTCTGGTCATCAAAGCTCTGGAGCACGCGTCTAAGATGGAGCACATCATGGACTTCACGCGGCTGCGCTCGCTGAGCTCGCTCTTCTCCATGCTTCATCAGGCCTGCCGTAACGTGGCGCTCTACAACAACAACCACCCGGACTTCCCCATGCCCGTCGAGCAGCTGGAGAAATACATGCAGGTGTGGCACGCCGTTATACTGCGCTTTTAACTGCACCGATTGTGGCAAAGCTGCTTTACAGTGCTAAACCGGAAGAATAGTGTCAATAATGCACAACCGTAAACACTCAATTGTTCAGTTAAAGTCAGTTCATCATTGATTCAGTGATGCCATCGTCCAGCTCATATGTGTCCCAAAATATGAGAGTGTGTAGCAATAGTCAAAATTATAATTTTTATTTAATGCCAAAAATCTGTAGGATATTAAGATCATGTTCCTATCATAAAAAATATTATTGATTATTAATATGCAGTGCTTAGAATTTCATTTGAACAACTTTAAAGATGATTTTCTCAATATTTAGATTTTTTTGCACCAGATTTTCAAATATTGTCCAAACCATACATCAATGGAAATATGATTTATTCAGATGATGCTTTGACCCTTATGACTGGTTTTGTGGTCCACGGTCACATTTTGTTGAGAGAAATATAAAAAAATCTGGAATATGATTAGACATTTTTTTTTTATCATCTTTAAAGTGTTCAAATTAAGTTCTTAGCAATGCATATTACTAATCAAAGTATTTTTATGATATGAAATGTACTAAATATCTTCATGGAACATGATGTTATTATTCTAATGATTTTTGGCATTAAATAAAAATTATAATTTTGTCCCATACAATGTATTATAAATATACCTTATGACTGCGTCTGTGCTCCAGGGTCACAGATGACCCTAACCTTTAACCTCTGCCATGCAGAAATACCTGATCTACGCAGTGCTGTGGTCCTTCTCGGGCGACAGCAGGCTGAAGATGCGAACAGAGCTGGGAGAATACATACGGCGCATCACCACCGTGTCGCTCCCGTCCGCGCCGAACGTGCCGATCATCGACTACGAGGTGCGAGCAGATGCAGTCTCCGCTCGAGTGTGAGTGTGAGGCGAGCGTGTGACGCTAACGCTGCTCTGAATCCTCAGGTGTGCATCTCGGGCGAGTGGCAGTCGTGGCAGGGGAAGGTGCCTCAGATCGAGGTGGAGACACACAAGGTGGCGTCGCCGGACGTGGTGGTGCCCACTCTGGACACGGTGCGGCACGAAGCTCTGCTCTACACCTGGCTGGCCGAACACAAGCCTCTGGTGCTCTGTGGGCCGCCGGGCTCTGGGAAAACCATGACCCTGTTCAGCGCCCTGAGAGCCCTGCCGGACATGGAGGTGAGGAGTGCTCACTTTAATACAGACATACTCTAATCTGAGAGTATCTCAGACACACCTGAGCATGCTAATCAATGTCTTCAGGATCGTTAGAAAATCACAGGTAGGTGAGTTTGATCAGGAGCTCAACTCTGCAGGAAAGTGGATCTCACACTGCTTTAATAAATTACATTCAGAGAAAGCCTATTAAATCAGATTTTCTCTTTATTTTGTTCTTTGATTAACATTAATTTGTTTCCCAAAATCTGTTCACTTTATGACAAAATGTGTTTTTTTAGCGTTTTTACCTTTGTGTGTAATCGTTTGGATTCCATTACTTTTTTATTTATGCGCACACACACGCGCACACACTTTGATTCCGTACTTTCAACATTTTATTATTTTTTTCTAGATATTTACAACAATCGACAGACGATTTCCCGTTAAGTTTTGGTCGAAAGTGCGCGCCGCTGTGAAGGGAAGGAATGGCAGCCCATAGAACATTAAATAAACGTTTGCGGGAGAGTTGTTAATTCTCTCTTCTATCAAGGGCTTTCATTTGGCACTCCTTCACTGAGCGCGATCTCGCTTCTAGAGGATAAACAAAAGTGTCAATACTGATTGGTTTAACCACGATATGACCTAATGTGTGTATTTGAAGCACAGGGAGTCTCTATCTCAAAGGTGCGCCCTCATATTTTTTTTAGTCTCTAGCGCCACCACTTGTACAAATTTTCACTCATGTTTATGCTAATAACTGACTCAAGCCGAGTCGAATCAAGTCCAGAATTAAAACATCGTCGGGTTTAGTAAAAAAAATAATTTTTCAGGATGTCATTTTGTTCTAGATAAATTTTCCCCAGACTCTAGAACTTAAATTTTGTTAATCAAAAAGCATGTCTTAATTATTTAAAATCGTGAAACTTTAAATATTAAACTGCAATTTATTAAGTTTTCAAGGCGTTATGAATATTTTCAGTTTTATCTATTTTTAATTCGGTTTTCCATAAATTTTCTGGATTCCATTTTAACGTTTTCATTAAATATTAATTATCAAAAATGCATCTATAATTAATAGATTTTTTTTTGTGTGTATTTACATTTTTTCTGGTAAACAGTCTTTCTGGTTATAATATTTGTATTAATAGAAGTACCATCATTGCATTAAGTAATATTCCTGTCACGGTTTCTTCAAGTTAAACCGAACTTTTATTTTGGCGGGTTGCTGTGAAGACCTTCAGGTTTCTGTTTGTTTATGATTATGATATTTCTACTCAATAGAAACGGTGAAAGGCTCATGAAGTGACTCTCGGAGCAGTTCCAGAGATCATATTCATATATTGAGGCATGTGTATTAAACGAAACCGCACGTTCATTAACACAGAGACACTCAGGATTCATATTTACGTATGTTTAATATTCACATACACTAGTGTTTTGATTTAAAGAGATAGCGCACCCAAAAAGGATAGCTCCGTCACCCTTGTGTGGGTCCAAACCTGTAAGACCTTCGCTCGTATTCAGAACACAAGTGAAGATATTTCTGATGAAGCTCTCGGACCCGGCACAGGCGCTCTTGGTTTCTAACGTGTTCTGTGATGCTTGGACCCGGTGTTGTCCTCCAGGTGGTGGGTTTGAACTTCTCCAGCGCTACGACTCCGGAGCTGCTCCTGAAGACCTTCGATCATTACTGCGAGTACCGCAGGACTCCCAACGGCGTGGTTCTGGCTCCGGTGCAGCTGGGCAAGTGGCTGGTGCTCTTCTGCGACGAGATCAACCTGCCCGACATGGACAAGTACGGCACGCAGCGGGTCATCTCCTTCATCAGACAGGTGTGTGTGTGTGTGTGTGTGTGTGTGTGTGTGAGAGTGTGTGTGTGTGTGTGTGTGTGTGTGTGTGTGCGCGCGGTGTAACCCGTGCGGTGTTGTGTTCAGATGGTGGAGCACGGCGGCTTCTATCGCACCTCAGACCAGACCTGGGTGAAGCTGGAGCGGATCCAGTTCGTGGGCGCCTGTAACCCCCCCACTGACCCCGGCAGAAAGCCGCTCTCCTACAGGTTCAGCCGTCCTCCTCATCACCGATCATAACAATAAACAGATGTGTTGCCGGTTCATATCCATAATTCAAACACGGCACAAAACGATTTTCTTCTTTCATATTTGTGTTTTCTAATACATCTACTAATTCTTGAGTTAATGTGTTTACTTGACAAGTAAAGTGACTCAGAGATACTAAATTATGGGATGTTTCATTATGACCACTCCCTCTGCTTGCTCTTCAAAAATGGGTTATATTAATTTAGTGACCCTCTTATGCAAATATGATCATATTTTGTAATTATTTAAATCTAATTTATTTTAATGCATGTCATAAATCAACATTTCAGGAAAATTTTATGGGGTTTCAAATCAAAATATGACTTTCTGTTATGAAATATGCCGATGATTTCATACATGTCCTCATATGATGGGACTAAAAGCATGTTTATTACGCATTTTGGGAGACATAACAAATTAATAGGGAAAGAAATTGACATATTGTCAATTATTACTCCCATTAAAATGCAAATTAGAGTTAGTTTATAGATGCATTGTATATAATGAGAAACCCCGTTTATGACATTTTGCAGACAGATTAGTGCTATATTGAATAATTCTCTTATACGTCGTTGAGAATCATATTTATACAAAATTTGGTAAAAAAAACAATATTACTCTTGAAAACTAACAATGTATTGATTCAAATCTATTGTTTTTGTCTATGCATGTTCATTCATGTCATTTATTTATTTTTTTAGAAATAGAGTCCCCGTATAACTTATGAAATATCTTTAAAAAAAAAATTACATTATTTTTAATGCTCTAAACCATGTAAACTAACATTTTCCTAAAATGTTTTTTTTCTCGAGTCATGAGGTTAAAATAAGTCTTGTTTTATGAAAATATCATGCAAATATAGTTAGTTTTTGCTTCAAACAAGTAAAAAATATCTTGCAATGTGGTACAAAAAATTATATTGTTTAGCCTTTGAACTAAAATGGTGTTTCTCTCCCCATTGGTAGATATTTGTACTCGTTTTAAACAAAAATGTGCATGATATTTTCATAAAACAAGACAAAATATCTTAATTCCAGAATTTGTAGATGATATACTAGAAAACAAGACACAAATACTAATGAGTAAAATCATATTTTATATCAGTAATCAGTGTATATTAATAGATTTGAACTACACTTTGACTCTTTCACGAGGGTGGTGTTCAGTGATGTCCTAACTGCTCTGATGTTTGCAGGTTCTTGCGTCACGTGCCGGTGGTGTACGTGGATTATCCCGGCCCCGCCTCGCTCACGCAGATCTACGGCACCTTCAACAGAGCCATGCTGAGACTCATCCCGTCGCTGCGGACCTTCGCTGAGCCGCTCACCGCGGCCATGGTCGAGTTCTACACCATGTCTCAGGTACATTGATCGTGTTCCCCTGACGTCACACTCTTATAGGAACGCCTGAGGGCAGAACGAGGCGTTGCTCTACTGACCGCCAGCTGTTTTTAGTAATGTAGTGAAACACTGATATTGACTCTTTCACCACCAGCGTTTTACTGATTTGCACTAAAATTTCATCATGGCCCCTAGAATATTCTATTGTGTGAATACATTAAAATATAAAGATCAGACCCTCTAGTTTCAAACAACACAACAATCAGTTTTATTCTAGCTTCAAGCTTTGTTTTTTATCAACACTTGAATAGGTTTCATAAAAAAGCTAAATATTTTGAGGAAATTGATTTGCATCAAATACTACATCTGGATCAGTTATGTTATTAAAGCATAGATGCAGGAGATGGCTTCCATCAGCGTCCCAAAACTCTTTCTGGATCCACATTTCTCTCTGTAACATCACGCAGATTTCATTTATACGCTGTTCAACGCTGATCGCATTATTTTTCATAAGCATATTCTTATATATGAGATCGCTGCGTCTTCCTGGTCTGTGTTTTTGATCGAGTGATTCTAGACTAGGGTTGCAAAAAGTTGGAAAATTTCCAGTAAATGTTGGAAACTTACCAGGAATTGTGAAAATTGTCCAGGATTTTGGAAAACTTAATGGAAATTTTTAACATTTTCCAGGAATTTTGGAAGCTTACTGGTAGTTTTTGAAACTTACTAGGAATTGTGAAACTTTTCCGGGAATTTTGGAAGCTTACTGGAATTATTGTAATTTTCCAGGATTTTTTAAAAGTTACCTGGAATTTTGTAAATATTCCGAATTTTGTTGAAACTTACCGGGAATTGTAGAAATGAGTGAGGTGTGTACTGAGCTTAGCCTTTTAATATCACTGCTTTAAATACAATGACTCTTTAAGTGTTTTGTCGCGCTGTTTTTTAGTGATTTGAAATTGCGGCGGGTGTTTAAAACAGCTAAACTACACATTTCTACTTTATTGTTTTGAGCGGTGATGCAGCTTGTAACCCGGTGGGAAATTGACAGGCTTGTGCTGCAGTTCTGTGGATCTCTGAGCCGGTCACGTGATGAACGTTATGAACGCTGATGAAGTCTTGACTGCTTTTGGATCGAGCTCTCTCTGGTGTGTTTGTACAGGAGCGCTTCACTCAGGACACGCAGCCCCACTACATCTACTCTCCGAGAGAGATGACCCGCTGGGTCCGAGGCATCTTTGAGGCGCTGCGGCCGCTGGAGACGCTGCCTGTGGAGGGACTGATTCGCATCTGGGCTCACGAAGCGCTGCGACTCTTCCAGGACCGGTCCGTTCAAACACGTTCAATGACCCCCCCCCCCACACACACATGATTTACTCACCCTCGAGGCATTCTAGGCAGTGTCTGGGAAAGTTACTTTTAAAAGTAATGCGATACAATATTGCGTTACTCCCTAAAAAAGTAACTAGTTAACCAATTACTTTTTATGGAAAATAATGTGTTACGTTACTTTCACGTTACTTTTTAAATATGAGCAGATCTTGATTTGTTTGTTTTTAAAAGGAACAATTTTGAGCCATACAACGTATTGTTGGCTATTGCTACAAATATAGCTGTGCTGCTTAAGACTGGTTTTGTGCTCCAGGGACACGTATGATCCTGTAAAGCTGCTTTGACACCATCAGTATCGTAAAAACACTATAAATAAAGCTGACTTGACTTTATTATGGGTGGATGCGCTTTATTGGACTTCTTTTGGGCTATTGAAAATAACACCCATTCACCGGCATTATAAAGCTTGAAAGAACCAGGATATTTATTAAGTATATAACTCCGATTAGCTTCATCTGAAAGAAGAAAGTCATATAGAACTAGGACGGCTTTAGGGTGAGTAAATCATGGGGTGTATTTTTTTATTTTTGTGTGACTGTCCCTTTAAGGCTCTGTAGATCACTTTGTCACTCTTTGTTTCCAAAACGTGCATCCGCAGCAAAGCTGTATGTGTTGATTCTTGTGACTTCTGTCAGATTGGTGGAGGACGAGGAGCGACGCTGGACCGATGAGAACATCAACACGGTCGCCCTCAAACACTTTCCCAACATCGACCGTGACAAAGCCCTGACCCGACCCATCCTCTACAGCAACTGGCTGTCCAAGGTGAGTGACCGGCTGAGCTCTACCGGACGTCACCGCAGACTCCGAGACGCCTGACCGCTGCTGTTCTCCTGCAGGACTACATTCCCGTGGAGCAGGAGGAGCTGCGTGACTATGTGAAGGCCAGGCTGAAGGTGTTCTACGAGGAGGAGCTGGATGTTCCTCTGGTGCTCTTCAATGAGGTTCTGGATCACGTGCTGCGGATCGACAGGTACGGAGAGCCGTGCCAGGTTTTTCAGCTACGGCTGGGCGATTTGGCAAAACATTTTTACTTTTGTTTTTTGTTTTTAGAACATTTGATCGATCCTCTTTATTTTTTTTTACATTTGACCGATTTTTGTTTTGTTTTTGTTGTTTTATTGTTTTTTTTCTCCAGAACATTTGACCGATTTTTGTTTGTTTGTTTTTCAGAATATTTGACCAATTGTATTTTTTGTTTTTTAGAACATTTGACAGATTTTCCTTTTTTTTTTTTTTTTTTGGTCTATTCTCGATTAAAAAAGAAATAAAATTCAGCTAATTTTACAAAGAATTTTTTTTTATACAAGATTTTTATTTTATTTTTTGAACATTTGACCGATTGTTGATTTTTTATATATATATATATATATATTTTTTTTTTTTTTTTTGAATTTTTTTTTTGCTCTTTGCTCATTTAGCATATGACTATGTGTCCCTGGAGCACAAAACCAGTCATAAGTGTCAATTTTTTTAAATTTAGGCGTTTGCATCATCTGGAAGCTGAATAAATAATATTTCCATTGATGTATGGTTTGGACAATATTTGAATATCTGGTGCAAAAACATCTAAATATTGAGAAAATCATCTTTGAAGTTGTTCAAATAAAGTTCTTAGCAATGCATATTAATAATCAAAAATTTATTTTTATGATAGGAAATGTACTAAATATCTTCATGATCTTAATATCCTAATGATTTTTGGCATTACAGGATCAATTGTGACCCATACAATGTATTCTAAATATAACTGTGCTGCTTATGACTGCTTGGTCACACATGGCTAAATGTAAATGACCCCCCCGCCGATGCTCTCCCTCAGAATCTTCCGTCAGCCGCAGGGTCACCTGCTCCTGATCGGCGTCAGCGGCGCTGGGAAGACCACGCTCTCCCGCTTCGTGGCCTGGATGAACGGACTGAGTGTCTATCAGATCAAGGTTGGAACGGACTAATAATAGTCGCTCCGGTTTGATGGTGGTTTGGGCTTTTGTAACGGATGGTATCCTCACAGGTCCACCGCAAATACACCGGCGAGGACTTTGACGAAGACCTGCGTACAGTCCTCCGCCGCTCCGGCTGCAAGAACGAGAAGATCGCCTTCATCATGGACGAGTCGAACGTGCTGGACTCGGGCTTCTTGGAGCGCATGAACACGCTGCTGGCTAACGGAGAGGTGCGGCCCGTGAAGAACCGCCGACACTTTCACTGTTCTGCTCGCATGATTTGGTTGCACTCCTTTTTTCATGCTCCTCAATGCATGCTGATGAATAGTTTTTCTTTTATAGTTAAATGGTAACAAAAGTAGTTAAAGTGCCCCTATTATGAATTATGAAAGTTTGGTTTCGGGATGCATGCAAGGTCAGAAAAAACACTTATAATATGCTTTTATTTTTATCTTATTTGCTCAACGACTCTCAAACAATTCAGTTTTCCAAACTCCGCCTCTGCATGACGTTAATCTGCTCTGATTGGTCGATTTCATTTAAAGTAGAGCGCAGTGTTACTTTGTGTACAGCGTTACCGGGGAAACTGCTGCAACATGTGGGCGGGAAATATGCTAATGTTTGGGATTGGTTTTATAACGACTCCGATTTATTTTGAGAGACGATGACTTTATACACGGAGCACTTTCAGATTTAACCGGTTTTAATTCACTCACACACTGCATGAAAGATCATATTCATAAATCCATAATAGAGGCATTTGAACATTTCAACCCGTTCTTTTCCATCAGTGTTGTTTGAGTTTTGAATTGTTCCACTTTTGCTGATATAAGCCGTGCTTCGGACGCTTTGTATTGATCTTTCGATCACGTTTTACAAGAAAAGACATGTTGTTCTTTACACACTTTTCACTTTTTAAGACCAAAACAAATGCTTAAAAGATGTATTCATTGTTATTCTTAATTAAAAAGCACAGCAATAAAACAGACTACAATAACAAACTAGCTTTAAAAAAATTCCTGTAAATGTCCCAGAATTAGCCAAAGGCTATTTTTCATCCGTAGTCCTTGGACAAGATGTTACAAGTCGCCGAAAGACAATTTAATTAGAAAACCTGCTAATTAAATTTGTAAAAGAAAATTTACTAGAAAATGTAAACCCTAAAATGTAGTAATAAACTCGAAAATGTAATAATTACACAATACAAATCATACAGTGGTCAATTGAAAACAATGCAAAAAATAATAGGATAGCTAGCAGATATAAAATTCTAGTGTTGACTATGTTTATTAACAAAAGCGAGGCATGCATAAACCACATGCTGTATTAATTCATATATCGACTAATAACTTATAATTGTCTTTCTATTCTTCTTTGTATGCCGTCAGCTTTCCTCTTTAGACTCTTTGATTGTGCCGTTTTCTCTCAATGTTAACATCACCCTGCACACAACATAATAGCGTATCTCCAGCACACAAACAATTAAACAAAATGCAGTTCGTTAAGAGCATGACTCAAACATGCCATTTAATTGGCATATTCAAGTTCTCTTTTATTTTTTTTGTTATTTTTATCCATTGCGCATTTCCCACATGTGTTTTAGCAAGTGTTGCAAGTTGGTGAATGAAGATTAGATTTGTTGTATTTTTCTTAAATTATCCTTTGAGCGTGTTCTGGCCCGCCATCTAGTGGCGAATTGTTTTTGGCCCGATGCCATGCGTACTTGCCGACCCCTGCTCTATAGCGTATCGTAAAGTAAACCGCAAAGATAACAATCTTTTCAAAATGCAAACACAAAGTAAAACTAAACCGTGCCTGCGTGTTTGTGTTCACAAGAAAACCATAATGTTCTCCTCCTGGTTTAAGAAGTGGTCTTTTGCGTCCGTTTTGCCGCATGAGTATGAACCCGAAACGCGTCTCTGAAATCGGCCTCCTGCAATGGAGCGGAGCAGACCATGCATTCGCACACCTCATTTTAACTTGCTCATTCTCAAACAATTGTGTTCTCGTTGCAGGTGCCCGGCCTGTTCGAGGGCGACGAATACGCCACACTGATGACGCAGTGCAAGGAAGGAGCGCAGAAGGAGGGCTTGATGCTGGACACTCACGAGGAGCTGTACAAGTGGTTCACGAGTCAGGTGATCAGGAACCTGCACGTGGTGTTCACCATGAACCCGTCGTCCGAGGGACTGAAGGACAGAGCAGCCACCTCACCGGCCCTCTTCAACAGGTGCGTTTGATTCATGCGTTCCCTGGCACTCAAACCCATGACCTTGCTATTAGGGATGCACGATACTATCGGACTGATATCGGCATCGACCCGATATGAAGAATTACGCCGATATGTCTTGCTATTAGAGATGCATGATATTATCGGACTGATATCGGCTGATAATGCTTTAAATGTAAATATCGGCCCGATATGAAGAATTATACAGATATGTCTCGTTATTAGGGATGCATGATATTATCGGACTGATATCGGCTGATAATGCTTTAAATGTAAATATCGACCCGATATGAAGAATTATACCGATATGTCTTACCGGACCTTGCTATTAGAGATGCATGATATTATCGGACTGATATTGGCTGATAATGCTTTCAATGTAAATATCGACCCGATATGAAGAATTATACCGATATGTCTTACCGGACCTTGCTATTAGGGATGCATGATATTATCGGACTGATATCGGCCGATAATGGCTTTAAATGTAAATATCGGCATCGGCCCGATATGAAGAATTATGCCGATATGTCTTACCGATATTAACTTGCATGCTAGCGATTAGATCTATTAAATTAGATCAGTGTTATGGATCGCTGTGTTTAATCTGTGAAAGCAGCACTGAAGGAGTTCGGTGTGTGTGAGAGAGTAATCAGTAATAGCCTCCCCCGGGTCCTAACGACCGCTTGGTAACGAGTTTTAAGCTGTAGGGGTCGCTGTTGGAATACTTCTAATTAAATTAAAAGTAAAATAGCCAACACTAGTAGCATTTAGACTGTTTCTGATTAAATAAAGCAGTAATTGATGTCATAAAATGAGTATGTTTTGATTTAAAGGTCAGAAGCTATAGCTTACATTAACATAAAAATTACAAACATGACACACAATAATTTTATATATACTGATTTATTCATTATTGTGTTTTATTTTAGTTTTTGCAACTCTTTTGCTTGAGACCATCTAAAAATGTTAAATCTTAAAATAAAATGTTACGCTTAACAGCATCTTTCTGAGAAGAAAATGCAGTGATTGATTATATAGTTATTTTCAGTGCTTCAATGTACTGCCAAAAAACATTCAGATGTTTTAAGTGATATTCTAATTTTGTGCATTAGTTAAAATCCTCAGCTAATGTCGACTCCTGTCTCTCACCGCTGTTGGTTTAATGCGTGTTCCTCAGGTGTGTGCTCAACTGGTTTGGCGACTGGTCCACTGAAGCGCTCTATCAGGTGGGTAAAGAATTCACCTGCAAGATGGACCTGGAGAAGCCCAACTACAAAGTGCCGGACTACATGCCCACCGTGTACGACAAGCTCCCGCAGCCGCCGAGCCACCGTGAGGCTATCGTCAACGGCTGCGTGTTCGTGCACCAGACACTGCACCAGGTCAGCGCCGTTCACAAACCGTCTGTTCAGCTACACTGTATTACTTCTGCTTTACAATCATTCAGGTTATCATGGAAATACTGGCATGAAAGTTATAGTTTGGATGTCTATTGTACCGATCATAGAGCAGATCACCTTTAGAAAGTATCATCTATCGTGTGTCGATTGCAGCGTTTCTCCACTAGGTGGCAACAAGTGACTGTTAAAACTGTATTTGTCATTGAATCATTCATTCAAGAGATTCGTTCAAAACACTGATTCATCCAGTAATGAAACAAGTGAAGTATTTATGAGTGAGTCATTTAATTATTCACTCGAGATTCGTTCAAAACACTGATTCATCCAGTAATGAACCGAGTTAAGTATTTATGAGTGAGTCATTGAATCATTCATTCAAGAGATTTGTTAAAACACTGATTCATCCAGTAATAAACCGAGTTAAGTATTTATGAGTGAGTCATTGAATCATTCAATCAAGAGATTCGTTAAAACACTGATTCATCCAGTAATGAACCGAGTGAAGTATTAATGAGTGAGTCATTGAATCATTAATTCAAGAGATTCGTTCAAAAACACTGATTCATCCTGTAATGAACCGAGTGAAGTATTAATGAGTGAGTCATTGAATCATTCATTCAAGAGATTTGTTAAAACACTGATTCATCCAGCAATGAAACGAGTGAAGTATTAATGAGTGAGTCATTGAATCATTCATTCAAGAGATTCGTTAAAAACACTGATTCATCCAGTAATGAACCGAGTGAAGTATTAATGAGTTAGTCATTGAATCATTAATTCAAGAGATTTGTTCAAAACACTGATTCATCCAGTAATGAACCGAGTTAAGTATTTATGAGTGAGTCATTGAATTATTCACTCGAGATTCGTTCAAAACACTGATTCATCCCAGTGAGTCATTGAATTATTCACTCGAGATTCGTTCAAAACACTGATTCATCCAGTAATGAAATGAGTGAGTCATTGAATCATTCATTCAAGAGATTCATTAAAAACACTGATTCATCCAGTAATGAACCGAGTGAAGTATTAATGAGCGAGTCATTGAATCATTCGTTCAAACACTGATTCATCCAGTAATGAACCGAGTGTATTGATGAGTGAGTCATTGAATCATTCATTCAAACCACTTTTTCATCATTTGTGCTGTTAAATGATTAATCGCATCCAAAATAATCTTTATTTACATAATATATCAGTGTACTGTGTATATTGTGTGTATGTATGTATGTATGTATATATATATATATATAAATACACACACACCATATATATTTTCAAAATATTGACATGTTTATATTTATATTAAAATATATTTAAAATATAAATGTAATGTATTTTTCTTAAATATATGCATGGATGGGTGTGTATTTATATATATTTATATATTAACTATGTAAACAATACTTTTATTTTGGATGCAATTAATCTCTTTGACCACTAATTTTAATATTAAAAATTGGATTATTAAATACATATTTTTTTAATTAATGCAAATGTAACACTTTTAAATAGACTGCAGCAATTAATATTTTTAGTAATAGTAAATAAAAATGTTTTTAGTTAAGAATTGTGAATCTCTAGTTTCTGTGCACACTGTGATGCTTTATTTCTCTGTGTGTGTGTGTGTGTGTGTGTGTCTCTCTCTGTGTGTGTGTGTGTCTGTCTGTCTGTGTCTCTGTGTGTGTGTGTGTCTGTCTGTCTGTCTGTGTCTCTGTGTGTGTGTCTGTCTGTGTGTGTGTGTGTGTGTGTGTGTCTGTGTGTGTGTGTGTGTGTGTGTGTGTGTGTGTGTGTGTGTGTGTCTCTGTTTGTGTCTCTGTGTGTGTGTGTGTCTCTGTCTCTGTGTGTGTGTGTGTGTGTGTGTGTGTGTGTGTCTCTGTCTGTCTGTGTGTGTGGTTTGTCTGTCTGTCTGTCTGTGCGCTAGGCTAACAGTCATATGGTGAAGCGTGGCAGCCGCACTATGGCCATCACCCCGCGACACTACCTGGACTTCATCAACCACTACGCCAACCTGTTCAACGAGAAGCGCAGCGAGCTGGAGGAGCAGCAGATGCATCTGAACGTGGGTCTGCGCAAGATCAAGGAGACCGTGGATCAGGTGCGCGCTTCACACCACATCACACATGCACCAGCTCGCTTAGTAGTTCGATTATTGCACTGTCGCTCCTCCATAAAAGCCCAATTTTGCATGTAAATCAGTACAATCATGTAACGAGACTTTTTGCAAAATGGGACGTGCTTGATTTATTCATTCATTCACTTTATTTATAGAACAACTGCACCTGCAGAAGCAGCATAAAACATAACCGAGTAAAACATTGAATACTAGCACAAACTCTCAAAGTCTAAAGACCGAAAATAACTTTTAACCCTCACTTAAAACATTTAACGAAGTAATCTCCCTAAGTTCATGAGGCAGACTATTCTAAAGCCTTGGACCCGCCACAGCAAAGACCTGATGCCCGTTTAACTTTAAACGAGTTCGAGGAACTACAAGTAATGACTTTATTATTATTATTATTATAATTATTTGATCTTAAAAACCTAAGTGATTGGTGAAGACACATCAGCAGGAGCCGTCCCATGCACTGCTTTTATAACATACACCATATTTGATCCTGAAGTCCACTGCTAGCCATTTAAAAGAAGCCAAAATAGGAGAAATATGACTTTTCTTAGCACCCACCAGCAACCTAGCTGTCGATGCAAACATGATATACTGATCTGACAGGACCCTGCTTATTAAACATTGCAATAGTCAAGGCATGACAGAACAAAGGCATTAATAATCTTTCCTCGACAGTATAGACTTCAATCGAGTAATAGACAGGGTTCGTACGGTCATGAAAAACCTGGAAAAGTCATGGAATTTGAAAACGGCATTTTCCAGGCCTGGAAAAGTTTTGGAAAAATAAATTAACCCACAAAGTTTTGGAAAAGTCATGGAAATTTGTTTCACAATCTCTGTGTATTTGAATATGTTTTAGTTGATAATATTGGTTAAATTACAATAGTTAACGTTCGCGCGATCCGTCACGTGATCTTCTCTGCGTGGGGTAACTGCGACTCGCAGACGCTGTTGCAGCTAGTATTATGTAGTAAACTCACGCAATGCCAGGAAAATGCCGATTTAACAATGTATGGCTTCATGGTGAAAAGTATAAGGGGTGGCTTGAGAAAGATCACTCGTGCAAAAGGTACACTGTGCCGTAAAACGTTCGACATTTCGAACACGGGAGAGGCAGCGCTGTCTAGCCATTCTAAAGGTGCAAAGCACCAGTCTGCTGCTGCGTGCTCTACAGCTCCCAACCCGATCAGCGGCTTTTACACTCGTGTGACTGACGTGACACCCGCTCCCAGCTGTGTGCTCTACAGCTCCCAACCCGATCACCGGCTTTTCACTCGTGTGACTGACGTGACACCCGCTCCCAGCTGCGTGCTCTACAGCTCCCAACCCGATCACCGGCTTTTCACTCGTGTGACTGACGTGACACCCGCTCCCAGCTGCGTGCTCTACAGCTCCCAACCCGATCACCGGCTTTTCACTCGTGTGACTGACGTGACACCCGCTCCCAGCTGCGGTGCTTCCCTTTCAGCCACTGTAAAAAAAAAAGACCATTCCGAGTGCCGCGTCCAGAAACGAAACCCTAACTGCAGAGGTACTGTGGGCGCTAAAGGTGGCTAATTGCGTTTATTGTGTTACTGTGCAATCGTTATTTAAATAAATGGTTATTTTGTATTCTAAACTACAAAGCTTGTCATTTATTTTAGTAAAAATATGCTGTGGTAAAACATTGATTTTTCTTATTATTTAACATGTATACATAGGTGTAACCAGACACTTATCCCACGAGACGAGATTTTTAGACTTATTTTTTTAAATCCTTAATGATGAAATATATAGGGGAAAATAGTATTTTATTCAACTGAAAAACACAAAATGCAAAAAAATGTAGGTGCATTTTGAAATCAACTTGTACTTTATGAAATTAAGCTTCTATTTTAATGAATTATAAGCAGTAATAACATGTAAACTATAGCTGCACGATTCTGGATAAATTGAGAATCACACTTTTTTATATAAATTGGAGATCACGATTCTCTCACAATTCTGAGAAAAAAAAGATTAGAAAACTAAACAAAATAATGTAATTTATTAGTGGGTCTGACAAAATGTTCATTGCTGAAGTCTTTTAAAAATATATATTCATTTGAACAAAATAATAAAATTAAATGAAGGAATCAGTGTCTCACTTCATAAAGACTTAAACTATTGGAATCTCCTGAATTAATGATTCAATTACAAATACTTTTTAAATGGGTTGTCGTTAACAATACAAGTGTTAAGATGCTTTCGTTTTGATCGCTATAGACTACGTATACTTGCTACTGCTACTATTTGATCGCTACTGTAAGTGTTTATACCCAAACTATAAACTTTTATCTCAGTACTTCTTAAGGATGCACTGAAATGAAAATTCTTGGCCAAAGCTGAAGCCGAACAAAATTAAACACTGGGCCGAAGGCCGAATACGTTTTTTCGCATTTTTTCCCCCATGTAGGCATAATTTCTTCACCATTGCATAAATTAAATAGCCAAAAGGTGCTTTTTACCGTTTTGTCCTCTTTTTCAAATAAAACAATCAATTACAAAACAACAATTTTAAAATATTTACTTAACACTGAATATTTTTTAACAATCTATCAGACATTATACCAACAAAGCACCATTTTTGAGATCCCCTTCTTGAATCAGGCATGTATTTTTTTCTGCACAAATAAATGCAGCCTTGCTGAGAAGAGACTTCTTTTAGAACATTAGACTATATTACAGATCCCAATTTAAACACTGTGTGAATGTTATAATAAATGTATTAATAGAGTTGTTGTAGTGTAATTATTATTATCATTATTATAGTCTTACTTTTTATTTTATTTTACAGAACATCATTAAAATTACAATACTAACATTTTTGAATGTTGAAGGAGCTTTTATTTTGGCAGAAACCCGCAGGAAGACCTCAGTGCTTCTTTTAGTTGACAGCAGATTTATAAATGATTCTGACGAGTTTGGGAAGATGTTTGTCGCACGTATGGCATTGGCACATGCCTTTCAAAAAAACGAATAAAATGCAACTGCCGAGTAACAGTGTTTTTAGTGCAGATTTTTCTCGCGCTTTGGACTTTGAACCCTGGCGCGGCAAGCTCGTGCAGCGCTGTTATATGCAATTTGTGCTTGTATTAGAAAACATAACATTCTGCAGTTTATTTACTAATCGTTTGAGGCCATTTCGCAATTTCAATCATCATACAGTAGCAGCATCATCCACCCGGAGACATGAGATGCAGTGCTAAACAGTCTCGCAGTCGGTGCTTTGTGCTTGTAATGAGTTTTGCATCTTTCTCTGACAGTTTTAAATACTTCCACGCTGCAGACATGTTTGCTGCATTAGCACTATTTGATCGTGTCACGTCATCGTTCGGTACAATTTATTCGGTCTCCTCGTTTATTCGACCACAATTTCGGTTGCCGAACATTCAGTGCATCCCTATTACTACTGTTATTTAAATGTCTGTAACACAGAAATAATGATGTCTGGTTGAAAAGACTGTGTTGCTCTTTCTGGACCAGCAGCAGCATGAATGCAGAATGTCTTTAACACCTGTTTCACATCGTAAGCGTCATTGGCCGCCCATATCAGTGAATGACAGCGTTCACATCGGAAGGATGATGATGGCCGACCCTCTGATTCATCAACATGGGCAGCGACAAAACATGCTTCTCACGATCCACAGACACTCACGATGTGAAACAGTCGCAATAGACATAGCTGAATCGTTGTGATTCAGGAAAAAATTGCGTGGGTGTTTGAAGCAAGATCGCAATATTTTTACGATTAATGGAGCAGCTCTTATGTAAACACTGCAAAATGTTTTGCAAGGATATCGTCATGTTCGGATCTCACGAGATCTCGTCACATCCCTAATACATAGACATTTCATGAAACATTAGGTCATGAATATTTACCTCAAATTTATGGAAAAGTCATGGAATTTTATTGGTAAAAATGTGTATGAACCCTGAATAGATCTAATCTAAAGCAACTCTTAACCACAGAATCTAATTTCATCTCTGGGTCAAACACAATACCTAGACTTTTACTTGATCCTGAGGAGAGTCTGACCATGTGTCTAAATGTGTGGCGATATCCAAGCATACTCTGGCTGGGCCAAAAAGCATAATCTCAGTTTAACTCTGGTTTAACTGAACCAAAGTATGACATCCAGTTCCTAACCTCCTCCAGACATGCCAAAGGTGAATTAGAACCATAACGCTCTACTGATTTCAAAGGGAGATAAATCTGCGTATCGTCGGCATACAAATGGTAAAACATGCCATAATTAAAAGATAAATAAAATCCAGAGATATCCAACATGAAGAAAATAATATTGGGCCAATAACGGAGCCTTGAGGGACCCCACAAGTGACAGGCGCACGGTTGTTGAAACAAAGTTACCATATTTGACTGAGAAAGCTCTATCAGCAAGATAAGACCACTTTAACACCGTCCCACGTATTACAATCAGACGAGGGAACAGATTGAGAAGAACCACATGTTCTATTGGATCAAAGGCGGCATCTCTAATTAGAGCTGCAGCATTACCCGCATCTCTAATTAGACGAATGTCATTAGCAACTCTCTGTAAATGTAATGAAGTGATTAGTGCTTCGTGATTATTCACGTAAACCCTTGTCGATCATGTAGTAAATGAACACAAGCAGTTGAGAATGAAAATAGGTGTGTAATGGTAAATTGAATCCGTGCGGCTCTTAAAGAGACGGCGCGCTATATTCCTGAAGCGACTGTGTGCTTAATATTAATCAAACAACAAAAGACTAATTAAAAATCAAATAGTGATTGTAGCTTTAATAAGAAACCAAGAACGTTTAATTCTTACTCGGACTATGCTGTTTTATTTTACATTTCTGAACACAGTGGAAGATTTAGACTAGAGGGGTGCTGGAAGATAAAAAGCAGTTAGCCAAGGCCAAAGATGTTTATCAAGGGGCATTAACTATGGAGGATGTATTTGCCCGTAGCTTTTTTATTATTACTGACAGTTGAATTTTTCGATAATTGAGGAATTTTTGTTTGCTAGTTACTAACATTATATCTTAGTACTCTGCTGTGAGAATTGTGAAATATCGCTGGTCTCTACGATGTAGATGTCATAGTGTCACAAATATATATTTGATATGTAAATAAATCACTCATATAAAGTTTTGGTCATATGGCCCACTCATAATCCTGATTACAATATAAAATTAATTAAATTAATATAAAAAAATGTGACCCTTGAGCACAAAACCAGTCATACGTGTCAATTTTTTTGTGAAATTGAGATTTATGCATCATCTGAAAGCTGAATAAATAATATTTCCATTGATGTATGGTTTGGACCCATACAATTGTGACCCATACAATGTATTGTTGTCTATTGCTACCAATACTCACCAAAATAATGTTGATTCTGATTCTTGGCGTAACCCGTGTGACGTCACAGGTGGAGGAGCTACGGCGCGACCTGCGGATCAAGAGTCAGGAGCTGGAGGTCAAAAACGCTGCTGCCAACGACAAGCTGAAGAAGATGGTGAAGGACCAGCAGGAGGCGGAGAAGAAGAAGGCAAGGGTCCCGGTTCAGCGCGTGCTTCAGTGCTTCGTGTGCCGCTGCTCTGACGGGTGTCGTTTGGTTTCACAGGTCATGAGTCAGGACATACAGGAAGCGGTTTACAAGCAGCAGGAAGTGATTAAAGACAAGCAGCTGAGTGTGAAGGAGGATTTGGACCAGGTGGAGCCGGCCGTCATCGAGGCTCAGAACGGTACGGTTCTCGCCGCTCTCCTCTGCGCTTATAACGATGCACATATTAACGAGAGGGCGACCGATATTATTATATTACTTAGTATTTTTGTCTTGTTTAATATCTAAACATTCTTGAATCAAGATGCGTTTACTTGACAAGAACCGTGAATCAAAATATTAAGAAAAAAAATTACATCTGGTTAGTTTTTGCTTCAAACTAGTAAAAATATCTGTTAATGGGGTAAGAGAAAAATTGTTTAGCCTTTGAGTTAATATTATTTTTATTACCCCATTAGCTGATATTTTTGCGTGTTTTGAGACAAAATAAAAAAATTAATAATGTAATATCTTAAATAATTTTACTCGTACAGTAAATGCATCTTGATTCAAAAATTTGATATTTATACTGGAAATTGAGACAAAAATACTAAGTCGAACCACACCAATACCGATTAATCAACCAATAGTTTTTAAAATAGTGCTTTAATTTTAATGCATATTAATATTATATTGATCATTAAAATTAGTTAGTGTAATACCTAATGTTAACAGTAGAAACTTAACATTTTAAAAAATGTATTAGTAACAGTAAATATAATTACCACTCTTAACAAGAAACAACACTTCTGCAGCTTTCATTCATCTTAACGATGTTACTAATGGAGTAAAGTATTACCATTTCAAAAGACCTCTTTAGATAAATACCCATAGTAGCTCTGAAATTACATATGTATGCTGTGTGTATATACTCTCAGACTTAATTTGCTTCTATCTAGGACCTCTAACTAACCAGAAGAGGCTCGTCGACCAAAATCATATTAATCACTTAATCGCAGAAAATAAAAAAGCTTAGTTTTGAGCACTGCATGCTTCAGAAACAGCCGTACTCCGCTCGTTTCCAAAGCCGTTCACACACACGCACTTGAACCTAAAATAATCATACGATTCGCACAGAAATCACAGTGAGCTGTGTTTACATTAATCAGGCGTCATAAAAGCATTCTGAGCCGAGGTGAGATTACAGACTCTTCATCGGTGTTTGAGTGGATGAACACTAGAGCAGAGCGCCATCTACTGTTCACATATAACCTCCAGAGAGAGTCGCCAGGCATTCAGTTCCAATTGATTCGACTAAAGCGGTCTAAAACAAGTTATTTAATCACAGAACAGGACTTGAAGCAGCATGAGTTCTGTCCATCGATATTACAGCTCTCTATATCAATCATACAGACTTTATTAGAACCACAGAAGAAAAATACACAACTTTACAGCCTAGGGGGAAGTCATACATTAACAACGATTTGGGACAGCTATAATCTAATTTAATGTAAAGCTATGTGAATAGCGCTCTGTGGCATCAATCAACTATTTGTGGCAATTAATCGGCAAAACCGATAAATCGGTCGATAATATTAAATACAGTATCCGTTTGAAATGGTTTTTCTTGTTAGTTGTGGAAATATTCACTGATTTGAGATGGCACCTGCTGAGTTTGCGCTCCATATTTGAGAAACATTGGCTAATAATCAAATGTTTCTCTAAAACAAGCGCCACCTAGTGACCGGCGGTGTCGCTGGAGACATCGGTGGATATTCCTTCCCTGCTTTCAGCACAGTCTTGTGTGTGTGTTTGCCAGCGGTGGTCTTTCACTGCGATAACCTCTTCACTCTTTCCTCTGCTTGTGGGTTATTTAGCGGTTAAATCGATTAAGAAGCATCACTTGGTGGAGGTGCGCTCGATGGCCAACCCACCGGCGGCGGTCAAGCTGGCTCTGGAGTCCATCTGTCTTCTGCTGGGCGAGAGCACCACCGACTGGAAGCAGATTCGCTCCATCATCATGCGAGAGAACTTCATCCCCACTATTGTGAACTTTTCAGCCGATGAGATCAGGTGACTGACTCTGAAGCACTTTGTCGTTGCAGAAACTCAAGTTTCTATATGTGTCCCTGAAGCAGTCATAAGCAGCACAGCTATATTTGTAGCAATAGCCAACAACACATTGTATGGCTCAAAATTATCAATTTCTCTTTTATGCCCAAAATCATTAGGATATTGTTCTTTGTGCATCAATAAAAAAGTTACACATGGCTCCATAGTGGACAAAAATATCTGTGTCAAAAAAACTTTGCGTTAAGTTTGGTCTCGTTCTAAAAAAGACACGTTATTGTTGAAGTAAACAAAGTTTAAAAAGGTTTGTTTATGAATGATATTTTATGAAACGTATTAAACTAATCAAAATCACAAGCCATAAATCTAAACAAGCTGTGTTTCGAATATGAGGTTGATATCTCAAGAAATGAGCTTTTAGGAAGATATTACTAAGCATTAGATGCAGCAAAGCTCTGCTGGAGACAGTGATTGGATTTATGATTTACAGTAGAGTTTATCTCTCAGATATTACAACAACACACACACATAATTATAGCTGTATTATTTATCCAACTGGCTCTAAAATATGCAGAAGCAGAAAATGGGAATAAAGCCAGTATTTGCTGTATAGACCAAAAATGGCACCGTCTGGTAAAAGTTTTCATTTTGAGAACCAATTATTATAAATATTGATAATTTTGACTGCTTTTGTGCTCCAGGGTCATAAATATGTCCTGTGATCATTAACCGACTATGAACATGTCTTAAGTTATTGAAATTGGGGCCGTCAAGCGATTGATGTGCCATTATAATTAATCTAATCGTAAACTAGTTGTCAGTTAGTGCGGAGAGAGATTAGTTATTTGTGCTAAATGAGAAAAGCATTGAATCTTTAGTATTGATTCATGAAATGATTCAAAACAATGAAATTGATACTCTTAATAAGAAACCAAAAGTGGCAAGTAACTGTTAATGAGTGAGTCATTCGTTCAACTGAATCATTTAGGAACGAATCAAGTGACTCTTTATGAACGAGTCACTGCAAAAAATACTGTTCTTTAGATTTTTAGTCATGTTTTCAGCCAAAATATCAACAAATTATTAACTCGAAGTAAAAATTGTCTTGTTTTCAGAAAAAAACATGTCAAAATGAAGTGAGTTTTTGTTTGAAACAAGCTAAATTATGTTATTTCAAACAGAAAACAAGATTATTTTTGCTTGTTTCAAGCAAAAACTCACTTAATTTTGACATGTTTTTACTTAATAATAATAATTTTGACTTATCTAGAAAATCCTTGATTTAAGAATTTTTTTATATTTCAGCTGAAAACGAGACAATATCGAAGTAAGAAAAGCATTTTTGGCAGTGTAGATATGTTCAGTTCACCCTCACTCTGTGTCATGAGTAATATAACACGTGCTTGTTTTTATTGTATTTGTTATACTTGAATAGTTTTTGGCATGAAAATAGTCTAAGATGCTGACATGGCAAATATTCCACTCATGTGTCGTGATGAAATCACCGTCTGCTTCATTCTAACACGCTCTCCCTGCGTCCCAGTGACTCCATCCGTGAGAAGATGAAGAAGAACTACATGTCCAACCCCAGCTTCAACTACGAGCAGGTGAACCGGGCGTCGCTGGCCTGCGGGCCGATGGTCAAATGGGCCATCGCTCAGGTACGACACCGACCGCTGAAGCTCTGTCTGAACGAGGTCTGCCGCTGCTGACCTCTGGTTTTGTGTTCAGCTGAACTACGCAGACATGCTGAAGCGGTGTGGAGCCGCTGAGGAACGAGCTGCAGAAGCTGGAGGACGACGCTACAGATAACAAGACCAAGGCCGAGGAGGTGGAGCAGATGATCCGGGATCTGGAGGCTAGCATCGCACGCTATAAGGAGGAGTACGCCATGCTCATCTCTGAAGCTCAGGCCATCAAAGCTGATCTGGCCACCGTGGAGGCGAAGGTACGACTGCAACACGCTCACTGATCAGCACACTTTAATGGGATGCAATATTTCTGCTCCTTAGAGGAAGCTGTTTACTCTGTTGTTGCCATGGCAAGAGGTTTAACTTGTTTAGTGCTTCTTAAATCAGATTTGTATGGAAGCACGTTTCTGCCACTGAATAAAAATAAAAGGTTATTGCGACTTTTTTCCTCACAGAACTGAGATGTAAAGTCAGAGTCGCGGGGTGTAAAGTCAGGGTGTAAAGTTGGAGAGTCGGCGAGGGGTGTAAAGTCGGCGAGTCGTCCAGTTTTGAGGCGGGGTGGGTGAATGTTTATATCACTCAATTATGAGAAAAAAAAGTCTGAATTGTGAGATGAAAAAGTCGCAATAACCTTTTTTTTTTTTTTATTCAGTGCGGGAAACGGCCTTCCATAGATTTTAAACATGAAAATAGCCAAAGAAGCTATTCTAAAGTTAAGCCAACATACAATTATTTTCCATGCAAGAAACAATGCATTTCATATCTTCCTCATTTGAAAGTCCCTTTGAATAAAACGATCTTTTAAATCAATAAAGTCCAGGGACACATATGAGCTTTGACTCTTGAGTGAGAACCTCTTGAAGCATGTTCCCCACCGAACTGTTCACAAAGCCAATTAAACCTGTGGTGGATTAGTCTTCTAACTAGTACTCTCAGAACAACTGTTTAAGCTCGACTAGTCGTTAATCTCCTGGATGGGTGCAGGTGAACCGCAGCACAGCCCTGCTGAAGAGTTTATCCGCTGAGAGAGAGCGATGGGAAAAGACCAGCGAGACCTTCAAGAACCAGATGTCCACCATCGCCGGAGACTGTCTGCTCTCCGCCGCCTTCATCGCTTACGCCGGTTACTTCGACCAGCAGATGAGACAGAACCTCTTCACCACCTGGTCCCATCACCTCCAGCAGGCCAACATTCAGGTATAATGACAGCGTGATGTGATAAAGCCACACTCGGTGCTTTGAATCCGTCCTGACCTGCACTTTCTTTCTCCCGTCCAGTTCCGCACGGACATCGCCAGGACTGAGTATCTGTCCAATGCAGACGAGAGGCTTCGCTGGCAGGCCAACTCCCTGCCCGCTGATGACCTGTGCACGGAGAACGCCATCATGCTGAAGCGCTTCAACCGGTGAGAGCCCAGACCGGGATTCCCGCTCGCTTACTGAAGCACTCATGCACTTAAATATTAGCAATCGTCATTTCAGCTACGGTTTTGGCTTCTCTCAAAGAGGTCGCATCCAGTAAAATATTACTAATGCATGCTTATTAAAGCAATAAAATAACATGGCTATCTGTGGAAAAAGTGCATAATGTTTAAAATCCGATAATAATTAAGTTGCTTAAACAAAACAGCATGTATGCATTAATAGGGCTGCCTTCGACTAAAACAAGTCTGGTTAATTTGAAGACAAATCACCATTTAAATCATTATAGTGAGCCTGCTTAGCTTAATAAGCGCTCGAGTATGTGCAGAATTTAGCATTTAAATATCAATTGCATTAGAATTTAAAAGACGTAATTTCTGTTAGGGTTAAAAATAAGCTTGTCTTCTCTCCCTGAGGGCGCATCGAGCAAAATATCACTAACGCACGTTTATCCAAAGCAATAAATAACACCACTATCTGTGAAAAAATTCATGTTTATAAACCAAACAAAGTTAATTAATTAGAAGCAAGCATCATGTATGTATGCATAGCTTAATACAAAAGACCGGAAACCAATAACAAAAAGCACTTTATTAATTTAAACACATGAGATGCAAGAAAAACCGCCATGGAGTTTCGAAACGTGTTTAGCTTGCTTTAATTAAACACGCGGCTCTCTTGTGTGCGACATGAGTGCAATGCTGATAGATGTCTCTATAGACGATGTGTTCTGTGTGAACGGCTCAGTTTAACATAAACATCTTCTCTGCATTGATTATGTTTTTCTGCAGTATTTTGATATTCAGCTGGATAGACTGACAAAAACATTAAAAAGCAACGACACTAACGGCCAAAAGTATTAGAACCCTAAGATTTCAAAGAAGTCTCTTCTGCTCAGCAAGCCTGTATTTATTTGATCCAAAATACAAATTCAGATTTATTTGTTTACTATTTAAAATAGATGTTTTCTATTGAAATGTATTGTAAACTGATTTAAAAGCTGTATTTTCAGCATCATTACTCCAGTCACATAATCTTCAGAAATCATTCTAATATTCAGCTTTTTATTTTTTATGATGTTAAAAACAGCCGAGTATAATTTTTTTCTGGTTTCTTTGATGAATAGAAAGTTCTGAAGCGCAGCGTTTATCTGAAATATAAATCTTTTGTGACATTATACATCTTTATCTTCACTTTTGATCAATTTAAAGCATCCTTGTTAAATACTAATATAAATTTGTATAATTTCTTGACGTAGAAAAATAAAAAACATTAAATAAAAAAGAGATAGATAAAGTGGCATAAGGCACGTGGCAGATAGAGTGCAAACCAGTTAAATAAAACAAAACTGTGCAGATATGTGTAGTGCAAAAAAAGAAAGAACAGTCTTTTATCAGACTGTCAGAAGAGGTATATTTCAGACAATGCTGGATGAGGTAGAGATCAGTCCAGTGCTGCACAAAGTGACTGGTGCGGGTCACAGTTTGTAAGGGGGGGGGGGGGGTCGTAGTGTCAGAGTACAGTGTTGCGTGGGGTAAAAGAGGAGAGGGGGGGCAAGGACGGGAGGGAGTTCAGTTTTGCTTATTCTTGACAGCCCTGACTTTTGCTTATTTTTTGACAGCCCTGACTTTTGCTTATTTTTTGACAGCCCTGACTTTTGCTTATTTTTTGACAGCCCTGACTTTTGCTTATTTTTTGACAGCCCTGACTTTTGCTTATTTTTTGACAGCCCTGACGTTTGCTTATTTTTTGACAGCCCTGACGTTTGCTTATTTTTGACAGCGCTAACGTTTGTTTATTTTTGACAGCCCTAACGTTTGCTTATTTTTAACAGCCCTAACGTTTGCTTATTTTTGACAGCCCTAACGTTTGCTTATTTTTGACAGCCCTAACGTTTGCTTATTTTTGACAGCCCTAACTAGTTCTGCTTGTCACACGCGTGTGTTGTTCCGCAGGTATCCGCTGATCATTGACCCGTCAGGTCAGGCCACAGAGTTCATCATGAACGAATTTAAAGACAAGATCACCCGCACCAGCTTTTTGGACGATGCCTTCAGGAAGAACTTGGAGAGCGCTCTGAGATTCGGTAACCCTCTGCTGGTGCAGGTACGAGACATCGCTCTCAGTGTTACTGTAGAAGCTGCCAGGCTCCGGACGCTTGCTCATTAGTGTCTGTGTGTCTCTGTCAGGACGTGGAGAGCTACGACCCTATACTGAACCCGGTGCTCAACAGAGAGGTGCGCAGGACCGGCGGCCGAGTGCTCATCACGCTCGGGGATCAGGACATCGATCTATCGCCTTCCTTCGTCATCTTCCTCTCCACACGAGACCCCACGGTAATGCTCCGTCTGTGAGAGATCAGACCATTTACAGTGTAATGTCACGTATGAATGTATTAATCAAAAATAGGTCATTGCACTTAAATCATATGGCCATATGGACTAGCATATTTAATATGAATCCTGCGTGAATGGTTTTGTTTACTACACACACACTGAAGCGCGTGGCACTCGCTCGAGTTGATTTCAGCGTCTGTCGTCTCAATGAGAACATAAATACATCAACAATATCTTCAGAACTGATCTGAGAGTCACTTCACCGGCATTAGAGTAAAACTAGCCTCGTATCATATACACACAGATATATTCACGGCAACCCGTCAAAATAAAAGTCTGCTTTAACTGCCAGAAATAGATATATATTACCATAATTCAGTAGAATGTATGTGATAGTACTACTACTTTTGAAAAATATTTTTAAGAAATCACAAAATATTTACATTTTAATAGTAATTCCCATTTATTTGTCAAATTGTAATGTTTTATCAATGATTTTATAATTTTTCTCAATAAAACAATAGCAAGAATTTGTTATAATTGTAATGCTCAGATTTACAATTCGCCATCATGTGCCATGGATTTTTAACCATCTGGTTTCTACAACTGTAACTTAGGAGCAAAGTCTGCCTTTAAAGTTGAAATAAATAAAGACTTGAATTGTGACGCATCTGCAGGTGGAGTTCCCTCCTGACCTTTGCTCTCGAGTGACCTTCGTGAACTTCACCGTGACCCGCAGCAGCCTGCAGAGTCAGTGTCTCAACGAGGTCCTGAAGGCCGAGCGTCCGGACGTGGACGAGAAGCGGTCGGACCTGCTGAAGCTGCAGGGTGAGCGATGGAGAGCGTCACAGGAAGTGCTGCCGGCTCGTTAAGGAAGTGTTAACGTGGTTCTGTTGAATCTGTGCGCAGGTGAGTTCCAGCTGCGTCTGCGTCAGCTGGAGAAATCGCTGCTGCAGGCCCTGAACGAGGTCAAGGGTCGCATCCTGGACGACGACACCATCATCACCACCCTGGAGAACCTGAAGAAGGAGGCGGCGGAGGTGACCAGGAAAGTGGAGGAAACGGACATCATCATGCAGGAAGTGGAGACGGTGTCTCAGCAGTATCTGTCTCTGGCCTCGGCCTGCAGCAGCATCTACTTCACCATGGAGTCTCTGAACCAGGTGTGTGAGTGTGTGTGTGAGAGAGAGTGTGTGTGTGTGTGTGTGTGTGTGTGTGTGTGAGAGAGTGTTGAGAGAGTGTGTGTGTGTGTGTGTGTGTGAGAGGGTGTGTGCGCGAGAGAGAGAGTGCGCGCGTGTCTGTATGTGTGTGAGTGCGCGCACTTGTGTGTGTGTGTGAGAGAGAGAGAGAGAGTGAGTGTGTGTGTGTGAGAGAGAGTGTCAAGTCAAGTCACCTTTATTTATATAGCGCTTTTAACAATACAAATTGTGACAAAGCAACTGCACAATAGCAAAAAGAGAAAATAGTGTCAATAATGTAAAATGACAAGATTAAACACTCAATTTTCAGTTCAAGGCATTTCATTATTGAATTCAGTGATGGCATCGTCCAGCTCAGTTTAGTTCAAAAAGTTTCTGTTCAATCAAGTCGACGATATTGCTGGAAATTAAGTGTCCCCAACTAAGCAAGCCAGAGGCAACAGCGGCAAGGAACCAAAACTCCATTGGTGACAGAACGGAGAAAAAAACCTTGGGAGAAACCAGGCTCAGTCGGGGGGCCATTTCTCCTCTGGCCAGACGACACAGCAGTTCAATTCCAACTGCTGCAAAGTCAGATTGGAGGGCTCAACTGGTTCCCGAGGTCTTTTCCTGTTGGCTGTCTAGGTGACGGGGTCCTCACTGGGGGTCTGTCTCTGGGGCTCATCTAGGTGTCCTGGTCTCCGCTGACGTTCAGGGCTGTAGAGGTCGTCTCTAGGTGCTGATCCACCATCTGATCTGGTGAATGCAGTGACCTCGGAATAAGAAAGAAACAGACTAATATTAGCGTAGATGTCAATCCTTTTACGATGTAACAAGTACATCATGTGTTATGCGAAGTGTTTCTGGTTCCGGTTGATCTAATTAATGCAGCCTAACAATCCTTTAGCGGATTTGAATAATGGAACGAGTGTGTGTGTGTGTCTCTCTGTGTGTGAACTCTAGCTCATGCCGGGTCCGTCTCTTTCACAGATGCACTTCCTGTATCAGTACTCGCTGCAGTTCTTCCTGGACATCTATCACACTGTGTTATACGAGAACGCTAACCTGAAGAGCGCGAGTGACCACACGCAGCGCCTGTCTGTCATCACCAAAGACCTGTTCCAGGTGAGCACTGAAGGCCTTCAACACCAAACACAGATCCAGTCCATCCGACTCTATTCTCTGTGTTATTGCTGCTGAGTTTAAACACATGTAACGAGTAACCGCAGATGAGTTAAAGCAGCTGGATGGAGTTTAGTGTATTTTCCTGATTTCAGAGCCCCCTACATTTGAGTGGAATAATTACAGTGTTGCACAATACATCTTTATTATCTACCATTTGACTATTTGACTTTGACCACACCAGCGAAAACCAAATACACATAATCCTACTACAAAACATATATATATATAAATGAATAAAAGTCAAGTCATCTTTATTTATATAGCGCCTTTAACAATACAAATTGTAACAAAGCACTGCACAGTATCAAAATAGGCAAGTTGTGTCAATAATGTAAAATGATAGGATTTAACACTCAATTTTCAGCTGAGGGCATTTCATTATAGAATTTAGTGATGGCATTGTCCAGCTCAGTTCAGTTTAAATAATATTTGTGCAATCAAGTCGATGATATTGCTGGAAATGAAGATTCCCCAACTAAGCAAGCCAGAGGCGACAGCGGCAAGGAACGAAAACTCCATCGGTGACAGAATGGAGAAAAAACCTTGGGAGAAACCAGGCTTAGTCGGGGGGCCAGTTCCCCTCTGGCCAGACAAACCAGTAGTTTGTTCCAACTGCAGCAAAGTCAGAGTGTAAGCAGTCCACTGGTTCCAGTGGTCTTTACCCGATGGATGTCTAGGTGACGAGTTCCTCACTGGAGATCTGTCTCTGGGGCTCATCTATGTGTCATAGACTCCGCTGACGTTCAGGGCTGTAGAGGTTGTCTTTAGGTGCTGATCCTCCATTTATGGCAGACTTTGTTAAGTCAGTATAATCGCTGATGGATGGCTTCCTCTGAGGTCCTCCGAGGGGTTGTCATCATCTCTTCTCAGGTGTTCGGTCATCTCAGATCATTTAAGGGTTGGATCCAGACTGAAGCTTGTGTAATTCCTAGCTACCACGGGATGTTAATCCCATGGCAGAAACATAGAAACAATAAGACAATTAGCGTAGCAGTTGTTCCATCCAGGAATAACCCTGGATGAAATTATCAGTATAACCCAAGCTAAAGCATAATAAAGTGCATTTGTTCAGAAAGACTAGCAGTACAAGATTGTGAGATGCATTATATGAATGCTTGGCTAAAGAGATGTGTCTTTAATCTAGATTTAAACAGAGAGAGTGTGTCTGAACCCCGAACGTTATCAGGAAGGCTATTCCAGAGTTTAGGAGCCAGATATGAAAAAGTTCTACCTCCTTTAGTGGACTTTGCTATCCTAGGTACTACCAAGAGTCCGGAGTTTTGCGACCTTAGGGAACGGGTTGGATTGTAGCGTGATAGAAGATTAGTTAGGTACGCAGGAGCTAAATCATTTAGGGCCTTATAGGCTAGTAATAATATTTTGTAACTAATACGGAACTTAATAGGTAGCCAGTGCAGAGACTGTAAAATTGGAGTAATATGATCATATTTTCTTGACCTGGTAAGGACTCTAGCCGCAGCATTTTGTACTATCTGTAGCTTGTTTATTGAAGATGCAGGACAACCACCTAGCAGTGCATTACAATAATCCAGTCTAGAGGTCATGAATGCATGAACTAGCTTTTCAGCATCAGAAACACTTAACATGTTCCGTAGCTTGGCAATGTTTCTAAGATGGAAGAATGCTGTTTTTGTAACATTTGAAATATGATTTTCAAAAGATAGGTTGCTGTCTAATATAACACCCAGATTTTTAACTGTAGAGGAAGTAACATTACATCCGTCTAGTTGCAAATTGTAATCCAAGAGATTCTGTGTACTGTTTTTAGGTCCAATAATTAATATCTCTGTCTTATCTGAATTTAATAGGAGAAAATTACTGGTCATCCAATCTTTTATATTTTTAACACACTCCGTTAGCTTAGATAGTTTAGAGGTTTCATCTGGTTTTGTTGAGATATATAGTTGAGTGTCATCAGCATAACAATGGAAACTAATCCCGTATTTTCTAATAATATTACCAAGGGGCAACATATATAATGAAAATAACAGAGGACCTAGGACAGATCCTTGTGGTACTCCATACTTTACTGGTGTTAATTGAGATGACTCCCCATTTAAATAAACAAAGTGGTAGCGATCGGACAGGTAGGATCTAAACCATCTTAGAGCCTGCCCTTGAATACCTGTATAGTTTTGTAATCGATCTATCAGTATGTCATGATCTATAGTGTCGAACGCAGCACTAAGATCAAGTAAAACTAGCAGCGAGATGTAAAAAGGTGTAAAACACACCTTTTGGTTAAAAAATCCGACCGCAGTAGGTACATAAGATCTTTTATAGATATTTGTCTTTGCTCTAGGCATTAAAAATAATCTCCCAGAGGGCAATTAAACCAATTGATCACACAGAGGATGAGTTGGGTCTTTTAAAATACACTCACATATGTGAAGGTGTAACCCTCACGCCGATGATTTTCTGTTCAGGTGGCGTTTAACCGAGTCGCTCGAGGAATGCTGCATCATGATCACATCACGTTTGCCGTGCTGCTCACCCGAATCAACCTGAAGGGCTTGACCAGGTACAAACATTAATAAGAGAGTTCATCTCTCGAGTTGAGCTTTACACGTGGTCTTGCTCCCGATCTGAGCTGTGTTTTCCTCTCGTGTTTCGCAGCGAGCCGTCGTTCGATGCAGAGTTCCAGCACTTCCTGCGTGGGAAAGAGATCGTACTGAGCGGGACGACCGTGCCGAAAGTCAAGGGATTGAGCAGCGAGCAGTCCGAGGCCATGGTGCGCCTCAGCCGCTTGCCTGCGTTTGAAGACCTGGTGTCTAAAGTGCAGGCTGATGAGGTGAGCGTCTCTCCGTCCTGTACTGTCCTCTGTTCTTCACCGCAGAGCGTCTGAATGTGCAATGCCTTTCTGTCCTCCAGCAATTCTTCATGTGGATCGAGAGCAACTCGCCGGAGCTGTCAGTGCCGTACCTGTGGACCGAAGAGAAGACGTTCAGTGAGTACAATGCATTTTTGCATAGTTTCATATGCATTTTGTGTGCGCTTTCACACATATTTTCACATGCATTTTCACACATTTTCACATGCATTTTGCATGCTTTTCACACATTTTCACAATAGCTTTTTTGCATGCATTTTCAGACAAATTTTCCAATGTTTTCACATGCATTTTCATATCCAGCTCCCAGTGAGAGGCTGCTGTAGTGACGTGTGTTTGTGTGTCCTCAGCTCCGATCGGTGTGGCCGTCCACCAGCTGCTGCTGATCCAGGCGTTCAGACTCGACCGTCTGCTGGCCATGTCACACATCTTCGTGTCTAAAGTCATGGGAGAAAACTTCATGTCCATCATCGAACAGCCGCTGGACCTGGCCAACATCGTGGACAGTGAGGTAGGGACTCGTGGCTGTGCTGTGCTGACGCTGCTATGGTGCGGATGCTGCATTAGTGCTCTTGTGTGCAGGTGAAGCCGGGGACGCCGGTGCTGATGTGCTCCGTGCCCGGATATGACGCCAGCGGATTGGTGCGGGATCTTGCAGCTGAGCAGAACAAACACATCACCTCCATTTCCATCGGTAAGAGCCTTCAGCACGTGCACAGCCAGTGTAGTTACTAGTAAAGTATGCATGCTTTTACATTTATAATGAAATAGCAGAGTTACTTTTTCAAATCAGTTTGCTATTTGCAGCCCAGGTGACACAAAGTAACACCAAAGTAACGTGATGCATTAGTTTCCGTAAAAAGTACGGAATTAGCTACTTTTTAATGGACTTACACAATATCATAATGTTAGTTTAAAAGTAACTTTAGAAGTTTTCCAGTAGACAGTCTAGAAAAACTCGACTGGATTGAGCTGAATCCATTGCGTTTATTAGTAAAAGCCTAACCAGTGACGGCTTCTGAGAGTCTGCTGCTGTTAAACTAGTGAACTAACACGCATGCGGTCCATCTTCAGGTTCTGCTGAAGGCTTCAATAAGGCCGACCGAGACATCAACACAGCGGTGAAGTCTGGCAGGTGAGAGGACACCAGCTCCTGATTGGCCAGGGCTGCCGGTCACGTGTCCTGACGTGTGTTTGTGTGTCAGGTGGGTGATGTTGGAGAACGTTCACCTGGCTCCCGGCTGGCTGATGCAGCTAGAGAAGAAGCTTCACTCCATGCAGCCGCACGCCTGCTTCCGGCTCTTCCTCACCATGGAGATCAACCCCAAGGTCACGCATCACTTCCTGTGCTCACTGTTGTGTCGTGTCGTGACGTCGTCTGACGGTTTACCGTGTCTCCCTCAGGTCCCTGTGAACCTGCTGCGGGCCGGACGCATCTTTGTGTTCGAGCCTCCTCCTGGTGTGAAGGCTAATATGCTGCGTACGTTTAGCAGTATTCCTGTGGCGCGTATGTGTAAGGTGAGCGGCATGCTAACAATGTATTGGTGGCTTTTGCTACAAATATACCTGTGCTGCTTATGACTCGTTTATTCAACGTAACCACCACCTAATTATGAATTGAGAGTGAAGTGGTAGTTAATAGTGTTGTCAGTGTTTCTGCAGTCTGGTTTAATCATCGCCGTGTCTCTCTTCTCTCAGTCTCCTAACGAACGAGCTCGTTTGTACTTCCTCCTGGCCTGGTTCCACGCCGTCATCCAGGAGCGCCTGCGCTACGCTCCGCTCGGCTGGTCGAAGAAGTACGAGTTCGGCGAGTCGGATCTGCGCTCGGCCTGCGACACGGTGGACACATGGCTGGACGATACGGCGAAGGTTCGAGTCCGGTCCCTTGTTCTTCAGTATCCGTGTGTGTGTCTGAGAGAGTCTAAGCGTCTGTCGTTCTCCGCAGGGCCGGCAGAACATCTCTCCGGATAAGATCCCGTGGGCGGCGCTGAGGACGCTGATGGCTCAGTCCATCTACGGAGGACGCATCGATAACGAGTTCGACCAGCGGCTGCTCAACACCTTCCTGGAGCGTCTCTTCACCACCAGCAGCTTCGACAGCGAGTTCAAGCTGGCGCTCAAAGTGGACGGACACAAGGACATCAAGATGCCCGACGGGATCCGGTCAGCGCAAACCCGTTTCATTACCTATGTGTTGTGTTCAGCTTGATTAATTCTGAACCATTAGCACTGCTATGTTCCGGTCTGTCCTGTATAAAGCGCTGGATGTCTGCGTGTGACTGTGTTCGCAGGCGTGAGGAGTTCATTCACTGGGTGGAGATGCTGCCGGACACTCAGACTCCGTCCTGGCTGGGTCTGCCGAGTAACGCCGAGAAGGTCCTGCTCACTACTCAGGGTACGAGCTTAAAGAGGGTGTTTACTCCTGAACTGACTCTTCTGTCTGTGTATCTGGAGATCGTTCTGTCAGTTTCCACAGGCGTTCATCATCAGAGCACACATGCTCGGCTGCGTACGCTAGAGTCGTTAGCGCTGTACGCAGCGGAGCGGGAGTCTCCTCAGCCTCCAGTAGCTGTATTTCACTGCTGTCATGTCACCGGCCCTTTGTCTTGATGCTGTTTTATCCTCTTAAGTTCTGCGCAAATGCATGTCATCCTCAGACACTGGACTTGCCACGATGCCCACTTTATTTGATTTCAATTAGATATTTAGGGCCCTAGCACCACAGTGCTCCAAAACAAATAGCATTTTTGAGAACCTAAACATGCTCAAACACTCACTTTGCACACGCATCAGAACCGGTGAAAATGTGGTTTCAGAATCGGGCGTGGCAAAATGACTCTATAGAACCTCCTATACAATTTTTACGAGCCTGCTACGTTTCACGTACGTGCATGAAAATCGGTGGACGCGTGTTCACACCAACACCTACACAAAAGTCTCTCGGTACCACATCCCAAACCCAGACAGGAAGTCAGCTATTTACTCTGTAAGAGGAGTTTGTTAAAGTACGAGGCATGAAAATTGCACAACATTTTTTTTAATCGGATCATCTCCAAAATTGGACCTTTGTGATGCTAAATTGAGAATATCTTGAGTTTTCGTCAAAGGGCGTGTCCCTAACGAAGTTTGATGTTTTGCCATCAAATAGGAAGTTGCTGTAACCAGTGTTGGGTGTGACACGTTACTAACTTACACATCCGCTGAAAACGTAAAGTAAGGGACTACTGTTCATTTGTATGTAATTTAATTAAGTTTCTTATAAAGTACCGACCATTCGTTTCCTAAAGCCACAGGGTGCGAGGGCCCTTTCAACACCACTTGCAGCTTTAATTAAACTACATATAAAACACTAATTATGTAATTGAATGAAACTCTTCATTAGGTGATTACACATCATTTAATTCCGTTCTATTCCTATTGTTTTCCACCGAGCCGTGGCAAGTCTTCCAGTGATTCCTCGTCAGGGTTTTATCACGTATTAACACAGAGCATGAACACTGTTAATTTTGATTTCACTTCCTGTGGGCATCTCCCTCACTTCCTGCTCCCGCGGCCACTCCTTCCTCCCGCTCAGGCACTGACATGATGGGGAAGCTGCTGAAAATGCAGATGTTGGAGGATGAGGACGATCTGGCGTACGAGACGGAGAAGAAGCAGCGCAGCACGTCGTCGTCTGACGCACAGCCGGCCTGGATGAGGACGCTTCACACCACGGCACGCAACTGGCTGCAGCTGATCCCGGAGACGGTCAGCCCGCTCAAACGCACCGTGGAGAACATCAAGGTACAGTCCTAGCCCCGTTCACGTTCGTTCAGGACTCGTGTTGCTCTCGAGGTTTACTTCGAGAGACGTTCTGTCCATTTTTAATTATTGAATTGTGAATAATCATGCAACCCTCTCTACAATGCGACTGAATCATCACTCTGGGTGACTAAATGATGTTTAATGTTAGCCAGTGGCTAATAATGCTCAGATTTTACTCGCCAGTGTGTGAGTTGGAGGCTAAGTATAAGACAGAGTTTCTCTCTCCTTTAGCTGATCTGTGCTGTTCATCTGAATGGATGCTCAGCACACCTGTGTTTAACACTCTAGTGTGTAGCGCACGACTCGCCGTCACTTTCTCACACACACGCAGAGAGAGAGTGAGGGCGAGAGAGTCTCACAAATTGGCACGCTTCATGTAAACACTATTCATTGTATTTTCCGGTCAAAATAACGGTTTCTTTGGAAGTCTTCAGCTTTTAGGACCGACTGGGTTCTCCGGTTAGTGGGCGGAGCTAATGCGCATGCGGCGATCTAATTGGCTGGTGCTCACCTATTATCATCCCTGTTTTGATTTCAGTAAATCAGTTCGAGTGAATGCTAACACCTGATTAATATTTATGCATCCAGCAGCTTGCTAATCCTCAGTGTGTTATATTGTTCTTATTAGTAGAATTCATATTATTATCTTCTCAGTGTTATTGGTAGTTTTTCCCCCATTCTTTTTTTTACAGAAACGCATAATGACAAAAAAAGTACCACTAAGTTCAGTTAAAATTGCCAATATGCATTCGTACATGGTTATCAAGTTTTAATTCTAATTATGAAAGTTCTATCATTAATACTTGATTATCATGTCATATTATAATGTTTGACTGACTGATGTTAAGAATGTACTTTTAAAAAGCTAGAGTGTGTGTGTGTGTGTGTGAGAGCGCGTGCGTGAGAGCGTGTGTGTGTGTGTGTGTAATACATACACATACATGGTATATCAGTCTGGAGGGAAACTAATAAATGCACTAGCCAATGGTGATTCAGTTTCCAAGGTGTCTGTAGAGGGTTGTCATGATCTAACAGTTGAGATTGTGGCAGTAATAAACACAGATTGAGCGCTCAACGTTTGGTCTTTGCCGGCTCATGCAAGCATCTGCTCTTCCCAGGATCCTCTGTTCCGGTTCTTCGAGCGCGAGGTGAAGATGGGCGTGCGGATGCTGCAGGACGTGCGTCAGGATCTGACCGATGTGGTGCAGGTGTGTGAGGGCAAGAAGAAGCAGACCAACGACCTGCGCTCGCTCATCAATGACATGGTCAAAGGTGAGTCGGCGGAGCGACCTTTGACCCTTCAGATGTGTGTGTGCTGGGTCACTGACGCGCGGTGGTGTGTCCGCAGGTATCCTGCCCCGCAGCTGGTGCCGCTACACCGTCCCGGCGGCCCTGACCGTCATCCAATGGGTGGCAGACTTCAGCGAGCGCATCAAGCAGCTGCAGCAGATCTCGCAGGGAGCAGCCAGCGGGGGGGCTAAAGAGCTCAAGGTGCAGAGAACAGCAGCGTCAAACACGGCCTGCATTACTCTTACGTGTATATCAGAATATCTCAATACATGTGTGCCAGGGTTCGAAGATGCTCGTGAAGGGCTTGCCAGATTGGCAAGACTAAGTAAATCAGTAGGCAGAAACTGTTTTGATTTTAAAGTCCCCCTATTATGCAATTTCTAAGGTTGCTAATATTGTTTTAAGAGTGTCCTAAAACAGGTTTACATGTATAAACATCACCAAACACTAATGACTTGTTCATATGGGTGCCGTCAGTTCATACACTTCAAAACTGTTGCAACAGAGCTGGAAATACTATCTTTAAGTACATTAATGTCTTTGTTGGCACAGTTTGGAAGTGCCTTTTTCTCTTCTAAAGAAGGGGTGCCAGTACTTTTGTCCATATAATGAATGTACAAGTCATTGGTGTTTGGTGATGAGTTTGTGGCTCATTTAAAGTCACACCAGAGGTGTTCAGCTGCTTTCTGCAGACCAGTCAAGTTCTTCCACACTGACTGAATCATCATTTCTCTTTGATCCTTGTCTTATACACAGAGACACTGTCATGTTAGAATAGAAAAGAGTCCTGTCCAAACTGTTGCTATAACATTAGATTCCCTAGAATATCATTATATGTTTAAACATTAAGATGGAAATTACTAAAGCTGTCAAACCTTTCATTAGAAGGGGTGCCAATACTATATAGTGTATCTGTAATAACGACTGAGTGAGTAAAGCTTTAAATGATCGTGGAATTAATAGTTGGAATCCAACTTTTATGCTCGTTATCTCATAATTCGACCTGGATTTCACAGAGACACTAATCCCCTATCGCAGACAATTATGCCTAATAAATCCAGAGGCATGATTTATCACGCAGCCGTCTCTTAACTAGACCCTGAGTCTCACAGCACATCTGCTCTCCTGCAGAACATCCACGTGAACCTGGGCGGTCTGTTCGTGCCGGAGGCCTACATCACGGCCACGCGGCAGTACGTGGCTCAGGTCAACAGCTGGTCTCTGGAGGAGCTGTATCTGGAGGTGAACGTGACGTCTGCGCAGGGAGCGGCGCTGGACACCTGCAGCTTCGGCATCAGAGGTGAGCGAGCGGCCCGAGAGAGAGAGAGATGAGGAGCGTGTCTGCTGGACTCTGAGCGTGCTCTGTCTGTGTCTCCGCAGGTCTGAAGCTGCAGGGAGCCACCTGCGCTAACAACAAGCTCTCGCTGTCCACCAGCATCTCCACCGAGCTGCCGCTGACGCAGCTGTGCTGGATGAAGCAGAACAGCGCCGAGAAGAGGAACATGGTGCGCTCTCCTTCAGTTTGAGTTCACTAAATACAGTTACTGTGCAGCCAAAGAGCTCCACCTAAACATAACAACTCGTTAAATTAAAGAGATCAATTACAGAAACACATGTGAGCCTGGAGCACAAAACCTGTCATGATTAATGCATCAATAAATCATATTTCCATTGATGTATGGTTTGGACAATATTTGAAAATCTGGTTAAATATTGAGAAAATCATCTTTAAAGTGTTCAAATTAAGTTCTTAGCCATGCATATTAATTATCAATAATATTTTTATGATAGGAAATGTACTACATATCTTAATTTTATCCTAATGATTTTTGTCATAAAATAAAAAAGCATAAAATACACTATTATTACGGTCTGCTTTATTTTGACTTATTAAAGAGGAACTGAGCATGAGACGCTAATCTTACCCTAATGAGAATTATTAGACATGTTTTTGTTAATTAATGATGATTAGTTGATAGTTAGTTAGTACTAGAGGTGGAAAATGTCCATTAAATTTCAGAAACTTACCGGGAATCCACCCCTAATTAGTGGAACGTCTAAAGTGGACTGTCGAAATAATGTCCAACCATCGTTTGTTTAAATTAAGTCAATTAGCTAAAGCCGTTAGACCATCATTTGCATTCTTAACCCCCCCCCCCGTAAAGCCTGTTTTAATTTATAAAGCCCAGAAAAACTTAGTTTTAGTGCACTTCCGGCAAATATGGAAACAATGAAATATGCTCAGCTTCACATAATTAGTGCAAATTGTCACATGACCAACGCAGTAGCAGCTTGAGAAGACGATAGCTGCATCGTTAAGCGTGTTAATATAAAGATATGAGGGATATTTTTGGTACACGTTATGTTTCGGGTGTCTAGTATTAATGTTTTGTTGACCTGCTGGGATATAACGATAACGAGTTTATAATATAATCCAATGGCAGCTGCTAGTGAAAGTTACACTAAGATACAATAATGTTGTAATAATTGTATTGATACAAAAAAGTATCATTTTGGATGTTTTTATATGTATAATAATAACCCTAGAATGTGATCAAATGGTTTAAAATAGCTGAGATATGTAATTAATATGATTTCAGTACTTATCCCACCGAGCACACTTTATTAAAATATCATTGCATCATCTCAAAGGGTTACTAATGAGAGCTCTTTTGGATGCTCTGATTGGTCGATTTCATTTAAAGCAGAGCGCAGTGTTACTTTGTGTACAGCGTGGGCGGGGTTATGCTAATGTTTGGGATTGGTTTTAAAACGATGATTCAGTCGAGGCTTTATACACGAGCACGTTTTAATTAACTTACTGCATGATTGAGACACTTTAATCTGTGTGTGTGTTTTTTTGTGTTGTAGGTCACGCTCCCCGTCTATCTGAACTTCACACGCACCGATCTCATCTTCACCGTCGACTTCGACATCGCCAGCAAAGAAGACCCGCGTCACTTCTACGAGCGCGGCGTCGCCGTCCTCTGCACCGAGTAGTGCTGCTTAACCTCCACTAGTCTCCGGTTAGTGTAGTTAACCCGAGCTTTAACTGGGACGGGTTCGAGAGTCAGAAGACCGGTTCAAGTTTTGCATGTTTGGTGGTTTCTAATAATAAAGCTCGTTTAGATGAAACCTTCCTCGAGTGTGTGATTCATTTGAGCTCGTTTATCAATAACCAGGTTTACATACAAGGGTTGTTTTGCAGATTATCGACTACATTTCTCATTTTATAAATTCCATATCTATATTTCAAATGTGTCGAGAAAAGGGTTTAATGCAAATAAATGTGGTCACGTGACAGAATTAGCCTATATCAGCGTCCTAAATCATATTCATATTAAATTGCATCTAAAATTAAGAAAGACGAGTTACCTCTCAATCATACTTATCTTAATTTGATGGGCTAGCCTACCTTTTATAAGTTTATTACCTGACTGTAAACGATGTTCAATTCGTCACGTACTCAATTATACAGAACAAGAGAATATACAAAAATATTAGAATTTAGTAATGTTTGCCCATAACTTCAACTTATTAAACTAGTATAATTAATGTAAAGATTTAGGCTATAATGAACACATTAGAATGGGTGCAACACTTTTAATATTTATTCTGAAGATTGAACTAATACAGATTTACAGGAACACCAGATGTAATTATTATTGAGGTTTAATTTATTAAGTTACTTAGGCGGCATCTTTATTTGTATAGTAATTAAAATAAGATTAATTATCAATAACTAACACTAACAAAATAATAAATACCCTCCCACCCACCAATCAAACTACATTTATTTGATCAGAAAAACAATAACATTGTGAAATAGAAAAGTAAATAATAAAATATAAATCTTTTGTAACAACACCGTGCAGTTTCAGTATTTCAACACTTTTATTCACAAGTACGTGTTAATAATTCAACTTGGACTCACAGAAATTGATATTTAAAGTTTCACAATATTAGTTCTTTCTGATCAAATAAATGCAGAGTTGATTATCATAAGTGACTTCTTACAAAAATATTAGTGTCCAAACTTTTGGCAGTTACAAAGTAAAGCATAAATATGAAATGTTTTTATAAATAAAAAGGTCACATTTGTTTCAAGTGCTTTTTATTGGGGGGGGGGGGCTCCTAATGTCTAGAACCGGCCCTGCAGATATAGATATACTTATCACCATTCCTCAGCAAACAGTATTTGTGTGTTTTCTGGTATAGATATCTACAAATACTGGAATTAAGATGCGTTTACTTGACAAGTGGCTTAAGATAGGTCTAAAAAAATTATATTTTTGCTTGAAACAACTACATATGTCAATGTGGTAAGAAAAATATTGTTTAGACTACGAATTAATATTTTTCTTACCCCATTGGCAGATATTTTAACTTAAGCAAAAACTAACAAAATTTAATTTTTTTAGACATCTTAATTCCAGTATTTGTATATTTATACCAGAAAACACTTTTTTTTTTTTTTGCAGTGCATCACATACTTTTACTCTCTGTGTGTAAAAACAAACTCAATGAAATCATTAATCAAGCTTAGGTTTATTACTGAAGTAGCTGTGTGACGTCAGTCAATGCTGAATGGAGAACTCATCTTTCAACACCGGAGTCTCTTCAGTCCAAACGGCTGAACTCCCCTCCCCGAGGTTCGAGTGATCCACCGCCGGTCACAGCGCCTCGCTCTCCCGCTCCATGTCACTGGTGCACCGCCGCTTGCGCGGCACGGCCTCGTCTGACGGAGCGAGGAGCTTTCTCTTGGGGAAGGCTGCGTGGAGAGCCGGGCTGTCTGGAGACGATCTGAAGCCGGAGTCGGAGAGATCCGCGTCCACACAGAAGCCCTGCTCCGAGTCACTGGAGGACCTCATCTGAACATCGGCTCGCGTCTCGCCTCTCCTGCCGTCTCGGAGAGCAGACGCGGGGGTAACGGTCCACCTGTGGCCGGGCCTTTGCTTCCTTGAGCCTTGAGCAGAAGAAGCGGAGTCTTCGGAGCATCCGTCGTAGGGATCCAAACACTGCACACAATCACACGAGGAATAACCCAAACACGCCAACACTCTCCGCACTAAGAGCTCACCGTACGAGAGTTTGCTCTTAAAACCTCTTCACAGAGCTAGGCCTGCGTCTCAATGTTCATACTATCCATCCTAAATAGTGCGCGAGTGTGTCCCAAAGCATAGTATGTTGAAACGAGAATGCCAAAAGTCCCCGGATGGTCTACTATGGATCTGTCCCAAATGGCACCCTAAACCCTCGCGGTCTTCCTCTGAGTCCGCACTTTCGTGACGTAATGCCGCGTTGACTGTCGGGTAGAAGTCTGCTGTGGACTCGGCAGAAGGGTGCATAACGGCCGCTAGCGAGCACCCTTCTGAACGCTAAAATGAGGAATGGGACACCCTACGGTCTCGTGGACTTAACGGACACGCGCTGGCCATTGTAAGTCCATAAGACCGCAAGTGCACATGAAGTGTTCCATTTGGGACAGGGCCTATTATAGCTCGATTTTTGAAGTGTGGATAAAATTACCCACAATCCATTGCGCTATAGCAAAGGATTCTGTCCAGAACTACAAAAACGTTTTTGGAAAAACTACAAACGTGGCGGATGCGCGCGATAGAGGGGTTTGAGTTACTAATAATCAATTTTACCTGGTAAAAAAATTATGCGTGTTATATTTAATCTTCAATTACAATGTGGACTTTTATAAACAACAATTTGGTCGTTAACTTGTAAATGCATAATTATGCAGAAAATATGAGAAGATTTCTCCGCGGCTGGCTACTTCTCTCTAATACGGTATGAAGTTAAATTAAAGGTGTAGGATGTTAATGGTAATAAGATGATTGACAGCTAGTTTACAGAAACAGATGCGACAGAGCCCTCTCTTAAAGATTATACTACAGTATGTCCCAAAGCTTGCATACTCTTCTACTGCACACTCAAAAGTGTGTACTTTGTCTTCACCAAAAGAGGACATACTTTAAGGGTGTAGTGTAAGTAGGCACATTGGGACGCAGCGCACAGCTCAGAGTAAAGGGGGCGGGGCTTACCTCATTGATATGTGTGATGTCAGCATGCTCATTAACTATGCACACAGAGTCTCTGTCATAGAGCGCGATATCATGTTGACATTCAAATACAGGCAAAGTGTCACTAATTACACAACTCATATGTGTCAGTGCTTCTCATAATTAGTGAATATGCATATAAACAGCCTTTTAATGAACAGAGTGGAATAATCTCAGATAGTAAGACATGCAAATGTAAATAAAACCATCTGTTAGTTCTTCTCCAGATGATTAATGAAAACAAGGAGAATCTGGAGCTGGGATAACCTCAGAAACCAAAGGTGATGTCTTTATAAAATCTCATTATCGTCAAATGTTTCTAAAATGTTCACGTGTTTGGTCAGATTGCAGGAAACGGCTATTTTAGGATAGTTTGTGGTTTAGGTCTCCTATTCACTTCTAATGTTTCTCAGATTCAGAGGTGTAAACCATACTGGAGTAAAAGTACAGATAGTGAAAATTAGTTACAAGTCAACAATACAAGTATCGGATTTGATCAGTACTTGAGTATTTTACTTACACTAAATATAGGCACACGTAAAAGAGACACGCCAGTGAAAAACGGTAAGATTGTGGAGAAGCAGGCAGAGGTAAGGATCTATGTGCAGGTGTTTCATGGAAAAACTACAACCAAAAACCACAGACAACCATTACATTCAACAACTCACAAAGAACTACAGAAACACTAGGGCTGTGTATACAGGAGGCTAACAAGCAGAACACGATAAGACACAAACGGACTACAACCCCCACCAGAGACAGGATATTAGTAAGATACTCATTACTAATGTAGTGGAGTAAAGATACTCATTACTAATGCAGTGGAGTAGAGAGTACAGATACTCATTATAATTGTAGTGGAGTAAAGATACTCATTACTAATGTAGTGGAGTAGAGAGTACAGATACTCATTACTAATGTAGTGGAGTAGAGAGTACAGATACTCATTACTAATGTAGTGGAGTACAGATACTC